>KB672713.1:1483549-1587417 GCA_000349145.1 Anopheles dirus | reverse complement strand
CGATGACAGTTGTGTTGTTCAGCTCGCGCATTGTTTTAAACATGTGGACACTTGTTTTATGACGTGAAAAACCCTGTAAATGGTGCCACGCGAAAGAGGAGGGGTCAATAGTTCGATCGCACGGGTTGGATGGAAAATCGAACTTTTCACCTCGAATATCACGCTGGCCCCGGGCGGAAAATAGCACAAACGCACGGTACCGTGACGGGGCACACTTTCCCGCACGCAGCAGGCGAAGAAATCGTCGGGAAAGTGGGATAAATGGGAATTGAAAAAAGTTGCACATCCACGTACACACAGAGACACACCAGTTCACCAGTAGAGGGCCCTCCTATGCTCCATTTTTTTTCTTCCTGCAGTACACCACCCCGAATGGCAGTCGGTTAGCCGAGCGAATCCGTTACCTTCACGGGCGAGATCTAGCACAGTTCTGATGGAAAATTCGTTCTCTCGCATAGTTGGATCCCCGCTCGTTCGCACGAAGCGTTGGCGCGGCATGGGGTTTCGGGCATCCAAGAAGCACCGCGAGTTAAAATGAGAATGCGTCCGCACTACGGATTTACTACGGCTGCGCCAGGTCAGGGTTGGCTGGTAGGCTTGGATTTCAAAATCGACACCCATTTCCAAACGAAATCAGAATCGGTTTTCAGTTAAGAAAGCTGAAAGTATCGAAAGAGAGACGAATGTAGTTCAAGTAATTACATAATTATCTGGGTATTGTTTATATAAATAATTTAGAATATAAATAACTATATATATTATTTTATTAAATCACTAGATAAAAACATCGTTTAAAAAAGTACTCACAGATTGGAATTGATCGTGACATATTTATCGAAAAAAATATTCATAAAACACATCATATATCATCGAACTTTATAACGACGCATACAACGCATGGCCTGACACAAACAGATTAAGCTAGGTTTTGTTTTTGTCAAATTATGTTCAGTTAGTACCATCCTGAACAAAACAACTGTGTATTTTTTTATTAAAATTGATACGCGTTATGTGGTCCTAGAGGTCTTAGAATCTTTCCAAAAATGATGTTTGAAACACTAATGTTGTAAGAAGGTAAAAAACAGTAGCATCGTAATAAAAAACGACAAAAACAAACACTAATGATCAACAATTAAGATGTATGAGTGTACTGACATCCTAGGGTAATAAAGTCGTGTTATCTTCATATGATACATGATACGTTATCCACGAGAAAGCTCTATTCAAAGTAGATTTCCCATGTGCTTAATGTTAACCAGCAAAGCGCTGAGATTAAATTTGTTATATCACGATGAGGCACCATGTCGTGCTGATTTCGGTTTAGGAACTACTGGTTGTCGAACGATATAGATATGTTGATATCAAATGTCGCTCGAATAAAGAAGTTGCTGATAATAAGGCCTATTTTGAGGCATATTTTGCACAATGTTTATGGTTTATTTTAAATCTTGATTATTCACGCGTTCTTTATGTTTGGTTTTTTAAATTGTCGATAAATTATGTCAATACAGTTTTAATGTTACTTAATTACTTTAAAAACGTAAATGTATGAAAAAACGAAAAATGTTGCAAAGTGTTGCAAAGTTTAAAGATAAAAACGAACAATAATAATTGTGAAAACTATCAATATTTGTACGTATTTATCGCTCAACAGTATATATTTAAAGATGCATTAATTGAAGCAATTATAACTGATTGTTGCAATTAGTTATAATTCTAAGTAAAGAAGAATAGTTTAGAGCTTTAAACTTTTGTCATATAAACAAATACATTTAAATTAACCAAAAACACACATTCTGAGCACCTACTTAATAATTACAGTACTTATTGAATGCTACTTTACTTTTCTAAATTTCATTGTGGTCAAATAAAGCATCAAAATGCTTGTCTTTCATTAAAAAAAAAAACTATCATATAATAAGAATATTTCAATGATAATAGAAACAATTTGTAAAAATATTGGTTTATTTGTTGCTTTGGACATGCAGTCACCGGTAATGTCAATTATTGCTAGTTCAGAAAACGTAACATTAAAAAAATATAACGGACATGTTACTTGCTTTTTTCCTTGCGGATAGTCACATGTTGTAAGTAAATTAGCTTACTTAATTAGCTTACTTATAATTACCTAAAAATCAAAAATAAGATTATATCCACACATAAAATTACCTATTATAATGACATAACTCATTTCCTTTGTCATCACAGCATGAAGCAAAGTTAAATTTAGCATGCCTTTCGCACAAATATCCCACATTTGAAAACTAGAAAGTGCTAGCCAATGTATACTCCTGATGTCCGGATCCGGAAAGGGAATGGCTGAACATTCGCCGACAAAGAATGGCGTAGAACCCATATTGGTATCTTTCCTCTAATGGGATAAAGTCTTATTTCGTAATGTACCTTAGCAAATTGATTTATTCTTGTTAGATCTTAGACAGAGCGTTCTCTTACATTATATACCAGGGAGTTGCCACCAGTGCCGCATGTTCAGTTAGCGGTCTCACAAGCGTCCACCCAATCGTTGTACACATCGACCGGCTCCGAGAGGAAATTTATCGCCGTCTGGTACTCCTCCAAACAGACGCGACATAATATCTTGGCTGAATTTTTAGGTTTATCCATTTTTACCTCGCAGGACTTTTCGTGATTGCAGAACGGGCAGTTGAATTGCTGATCGAGCGGCTCTATGTTCTTACGCTTTGGCGGAGGCTTTCTTTTCGATTTTCGGCGGCCCATCGTTCGGCTGGCTGTAGGGGACAGTTAGTGACCAGTAAGATAAAGTGGATGAGAAGCGTAGCGCTAGATTCTCGACATTTTTATGCTATTTAACACTTACCAATTTAACGCGGAAATCCGGCAAACTTTGTTTACAGTCGCTTGCAATACAACGCTAAAATATTTTCCCCTTTGCTTCGGGAACTGTCAATGGTGCCGACGCCATGTGGTTTATATCCGTTGATCGAACGCTACACATCAGAGCTCGCATGCCGGCATTTTGCTCTGCTCAATCGATATATAAATGTTATATGTTGTTGGAATATTGTTCTGATATAATTTCCATTAAATTAGCTCACAGCGTAAAAAAACAATTTCATCAAGTACTTATTTTAAAAAATAAAAAAAAACGCTAAAATGCAAACATCGCGAATGAAAAAAAGAATTGCTTGAATAACAGATAAACGATAAGTTCATAAAATAAATTCATAACAACAACATGAATTCCATAATCCGATCTCGATTCAGCATCAAACAGTTCGCCCTATTGAGCAAATTCCACTCTCCGGTAGCAGCGATGGCAACAACTACCGCGAATCCGATCGAAGCCGCTATCCGCACGGGTCTCACGAAAGAACTTGCCCCCGTGCATCTGGAGGTGGTCAATGAGTCGTACATGCACAATGTCCCGAAGGGATCGGAGACTCACTTCAAAGTTCTAGTCGTTTCGCAACAGTTTGATGGTTTACCGCTGATAAAGGTATCTAGGATCCTCCGGAATTATCAATGGAGAATAACAAATTTTTCATCCATAATTTCAGCGCCATCGTTTGGTTAATGATATTGTAAAGACCCAGCTTGCCGGCGACTTCGTTCATGCACTCTCGATTGTCGCGAAAACCCCGCAGCAGTGGGACGAAGCGTACAAGCTTCAGCCAAGTCCAAATTGTAAAGGCGGATTTGGCAAATAAACTTTAGATTACTATTTAGAAGCCCTTGAACCACAAGCTTGTTATTATAATTGCAAAATATAAACTTCATTTACCAGCGTTTGAATGAAATGCTACAAAGCTACGTTTGTAGCATCGGCAGTGTTTATTGGAGTAATATGTTCACATTTTCCAGAGTTATATACTGTACGTATCGAGTCGTAACTTTCCATCGTTTTCCGTGAAATACATCATATCCGCTATGGTTTGCTCGCATATCATCTCCTCCACACGTTGGTGCATCTGCAAAAGACAATAACATTCAAAACAAGGTCTACAACGAAAAACGAAATTTTGTTTAAAAAAAAAAACAACCGTACCGCTTGTGCATTAAACTCCTTCAACACCTCCGGGTGTTTGAAGTTGGGGCCAAAGTTAACGCTGATCGTAACGTTCTTATGCAACGATATTGCCGGATAGTATGCGCCTCGATAAACGTCCGCAAACGCTTCTCCCTGACAAACACCGTTCTTGAAGAAGTGAATCTTACTTCCGGGTTGAATTTTCAGCGATTTCAGTGTCTCATTTACGCGGTCCTTATCCTCGTAGTACAGATGACTCTTGAACTTCACCAACGGGCGATCTTTGAACGTGTTTGACGCGTGATTGGCCTGATTCTCGTTCGGTAGCGTTATGAGGAAGCCCAACGTGTCTCCCTCGGCATATCCGGCGCTAAAGTGTTTGCCGTGTGATTCGTGGAACTTGGTTCCCTTACGTGATCGCCACGAGTACCCAAATTTATCGTATCCCAACGGTGCCTGCAGATTGGCGTACTCCTGACCCCAACCCAAACGACACGCGGAACCATCGGGCATATCCTCGACTGTAGCCTCCCAGTACCAACATCCTTTAGTAACATCTGTGGGGTAGCAAAAGGAGTACGACGCGTGTCAGAAAACGCCCGCTGGCACATAAACACTCACAAAACCACTCTCACTCACAATGGGAAGCCCGGGCCATGCAGTAACCTTTCTCACCCGTTACCGATAGTCGATCCTCGGATACCTTCAGCTGAGGGGCACGATCGTGCAGTGCGACCAGAACAGCGTTCGGTGAAAGCACACGATACAACCAACCGGGAATTGGCTTCCCAGCCCAGTCAGCGCTTTCGTCAAACTCCTGCCGGAACGGTGCGTGCGGATCCGGTTCGGCCAGTATGTACCGGTAGCCATCTTTGTTGAACGGATGCTCGAGCGGATATCCGTGCGCGGGCAGCTTCACCAGCGCTCCGACGTCCGTCCCGAGTCGACTCTTCTTTCCCAGCGCTCCGCCCTGCTCACTGTTCGGAAGTTTACGCTTTTGCTGTCTGCTTTTGGTGAAATTTTGCGTTGCTGTAAAGCGGCGTGGAATACAGAAAACAAACAGATGCGCGGAATCAGAGCAGCTCCTTATTTTTTCTTGGCAACGTTGACAATTTGCATACTTTCTTCCATGCCGTTGGTGTGAGGTAATGTGTAACGAGAATGCACTTAATGGTTTGAGGGTAAAACTTGATTTATCCCGAAAATTGAGGCACAAAAGTGAAGCAATGTAACAAGTTAAACACGGAAATATCACAACCACGCTACATCATGAGACTTTCACAAGGAATTTTGGTGTTTTAATTTCATTCCCTTATCTTCCCCCCACCAATGTGGTCACTTTTTACGCAGCAAACTAATACGTGCAACTGACGTTAGTTTGTTGTTCTAGCGTCTCGCTCTAACGTTTCATGACGCATTATCTCCCTTTCCCACGCCGCGCATTAAAAAAAAATAAATCTAATGCGGTAAACAATCGGTGCAATGATGCTTTTAGCTTCAGACGGCAAATGGTTAAAATATTGGCTGAACATGTTAATAACACATTAAATGAGCATATATTTAGATTAATACCAGCGCTCAGCTTTTAGTGCAAAATTTGAATGCCTTTTTCATCATTTTTATCACTCAAATAAGTTTCCGAACTACCTGTCCTGGCCTCTTTTACTCACCCAGCGTTGTAGATTCGTCGTACGTCGGTTTAACCTGCGTCAGATCCGTATTCGCCAGTCCATACATCTGGCCATGCTCGTTGCTTTCCTCGTACGAGAACAACGTGTTGATGTCCTTGATCAGGGACCTCTGGACGGTAGCGTACCACGATTGAGTTGATCGGCGGGCCATAGTGGTCATTGCCTCCCAGTAGTGATCCATGTACGGTATAATGTCCTTATCCTTGCTGAACATCAGCCTCGCCTTGCCCTCCTTGCTGGCCGTTTGCTGCAGATTCGCTAGCGCCGTAATGCACATCTGCGGTATCGAGGCCTGCACCTTGCGGAAACTTTCCAGCCCCGTTACGGAGCAGTTTTTGCACACAAACATATAGTTCATCATGAAGGGAACGAGGCGACCAAGTTGAAACCCGATGCAGGACTCGTGAAACCACCGGCTACAGGTGGCACAGAGCAGCTCCACGATGTTGAGATTCCTTTCCTTTCCACTGGAGAAAAATTATGAAGATAAGGAAGAGCTATCAACCGCTGTTCGAAGTAAGTACCTATTCTACGTTCTACCTACCAGTAACAATGGTATTTTTCGTCCCCTGCAGGAGACCTTTTGATCTCCGTTTTCATCTCGACTGTTTCCATTTTTTACGTCCACTACTATCAAACACACTGGAGCACGAATTGATTTTAAGTACAGAAACGTTCCTGGCTTCGTTTGCTAGCACATTTGCGGTGCTTTGTGCGATATTTCATTCATGAAATCGTAAATTTCAACGAGGCGAAGAGTTTATGCATCAAATTAAACAAAAAACAGGCTTGATGTTTGTTTCACGCGAACTAGCGGCATCAGAGAAGTTTGACAGATAAACGGTATGCTGCACAAGGTTTGTAGCGAGTACGATGTGCTCATCACAACAGATTGACAATTGACATTTTCGCTGCCGATTTTTTACAAAACACAAAACACTGTTTTATAATTTGTTATCATATTCGAGATCACTGTTATTAAAGTGTTCTAGTTGGTATGTTTTCAGAAAGCTTTCTTATCAATCCGCAGTGTTCGTTCTTTTGATTCCGCATTCATTGAAACATTTATCCCCTATCACCTTTTCCAACGTACCGCACAAACAAACGCGATTATAGGTGCTCTTATCAAAGCAAATGTTTTTGCCGGTATTTTTCGATAAGTTTACCACGATCCCGACGATGTCAACGTAGACAAACTGTGTTGCGGGCGCTCTCGAAAGCTATTCTAACACATCACTATGACGGCAATACTTGGTGCCGGCATCAGTGGACTGGCGGCGGGACATTATTTGCTCAGGAAAGCATCCCATCTACCTCTTACAATATACGAAGCAACGGACCGCGTCGGTGGCTGGATCCGATCGGATCGCTACCTCGATAGTGGGTACGTGTTCGAAGCGGGTCCTCGCACAATCCGACCCAAAGGACCAGCAGCAAGCAACACGCTCGAACTGATCGAGGACCTGGGACTGGCCGATCAGGTATACTCGATCAACTCAAATCACACTGCAGCGCGTAATCGCATGATCTACGCTAAGGGAAAGCTGAACTTACTGCCAAACTCTCTGGGGGGAATACTGAAAACGGTCCCACCGTTTACGAAGCCACTGTATGTTGCTGCCTTCCGTGATCTTCTCGCGGGCAGATCAAAAATCGCACTACAGGATGAATCCATGTACTCCTTCGTGGAACGACGATTCGGTAAGGAGATCGCTGATTACGCAGTCAGCTCGATGTTGTGTGGAATCTGCGCCGGGGATGCGAAACAGATAAGCGTAAAGTTCCTGATGAAGGATCTGTTTGACCGCGAACAGCAACACGGCGGTGTCATCAAGGGACTGCTTAAAGAGGCGCTCCAAAATCGGAAGAAAAAAGAACCGGCCACTACCAAAGCAACACCAACGCAGATGGCAAAACTGGCGGAACGGGCAAAAGCGGAAAACTGGAGCATTTACTCGATACGTGGTGGACTGCAGACTCTTCCCGAAACGCTAGCCGACGATCTGCAGGCGAAAGGTGTGTCCATCGTCACGGGTACCAAATTCGAGGAGTTAACTTTCGAACGGGACAGAATAGCGCTGCGTGTCGATGGCCGGGAGCAGCTGCTGCAGCATCTGGTTAGCAGCATTCCAAGCTACAAGCTTGCCAGGCACGTGCAGAAGCAACATCCGCAGTTGGGCTCCACACTGGCCAGCATCCCGTTTGTGGATGTGTGCGTAATCAACCTGCAATACCGTCGGGCCGATCTGTTGAAGCAGGACGGTTTTGGATTTTTGGTTCCCCCGATCGAGAATCTCCCCATACTGGGTGTGATTTTCGATAGTTGTTGCTTCGACATGGACAGCAACACGGTGCTCACCGTGATGATGGGAGGTGCTTGGTTCGAGAAATGGTTCGGCAAAAATCCCTCCGAAGAGCAGTTGCTGGAGGTCGCACTGAAGAACGTGAGCGAGATTCTGCACATCGACCAGCAGCCCGACAGTTACAAGGTAAATTTGCTGCGCAAATGCATTCCCCAGTACACCGTTGGCCACCAGCAGCGGGTGCAAGCAATACGGGACTACATCGAGCAGCATCGGCTCCCGATCGTGCTGTGTGGTGCTTCGTACGATGGTGTAGGGGTTAACGACGTGATACTATCCGCCAGAACGAATGTGGATAAAATGCTGCTGCAATAGATTGTTTTGTTATTTAGATGATGTGGGGAAAGTTTTTGTGAAGCATACCGCATGTTGAAACGTCCAACATGGCCACAATAAATATGTATGACAAGAATATGATCCTTCTAACAATGCTCGACAAGTGAAAGAATTCGTCAACAATCAACAATTACTTTACATTCCGAATTGCTAAGTTCCCGTCGTTACTTGGCAGTTCTAACCATGACATCAGGAATACCAATTCGTACGAGTGGGATCTTCGAAGAACTTTTTATAACAGTCAACCCATATCTTGATGAATATAGCTGAAATGTTTTCTAAAGCAGTTAAACATTTCGATTTAAGTCACAATTTAGAGAGAAAAAAGAAAGAGCTGCTATGGATACGTGCATGAGATCCGAATGTGACCTTATTTTTTAGGTGATAGATCGACCGTATCGAATCGATCGATCACAACATACGTACACAGCTCGATCCGAAATCACCTGCCAATGGCACAAACGCACCGGCCGTGCCAAATACGGATCCGCAAGGAAAGCGATAAACAGCATAAGCATTTTCATTTTCTTTTCATTTGCACATCGAATCGCTCGATGGCTGCGCGCGGCCAACATTAGCCGACGGTAGCTGCGCCATATAGCGTGCTGCTGTACAGAACTGGTCCATACGGCCGTTCGGCCAAGGTAGGTGGGTAGAAAGCGAGCATCACACTTCGCTTCATACGGTTTGAGGACAATTTGGGTACGGTTAGAAAACCGCACGCCGGCGTTTATGATAAACGACGTGACGAATGATCCATCGGTAGCGTACACTGCGGCGTCGGTGTGTATGGGACGCGACGGGAAATCTGCTCGTAAGCGTCCATAACAGACCGTGGAACAGCGGGGGTGCCCGGGAACGAGCGGTTTGAAAGAAAAAGTAAGTGAAATGTCCGGTACGTGAGTAAATGTAATCACATATTCATGTCATGCCCATCGTCAGCTGTGCTTTGGATGCGGCTGGACTGACTACGGTCTCTAACGGAAACGAAGAAAGGCTGGCTGCCCGACGAATGTCATGCGGACGGGTTTGGCATGCACTGCACAGTCGTACTTGGCAGTGACGTACGCGTTGAGTTCTATTGACCATTGCTGTGGACCAACACCAACGACTGCAGGTGTCTGAGGTCGTCAGCTACATTCCTTTGCCTCTGTTTGTTTTTTATTCCCTATCCACAACATTTCATAATGGTACTTTTACGATATTTTTTTCTTCAAATTCCAACAAACCTCACCTAGCGGCGCATGGCTGCATCGGACTCCAAACAGTTCGACTTTGCTCCGTAACATCGGCGGCATCGAGAGCCTGGCACACTTCGACTGGAACTAATCGTTGTGATGTTGATTTCGGTTACTCACCATTAGCCCGCCGAGTAGCATCCAAGTAGCTGTAGCACTTTGTTGTTCCTTTTTTTTTTCGCCTGCTTGTCTGATCCGTCTCTCCTCTAGCGAACATATCGAGGAGCGGACGCCGGATGATCAGACAAGTGATCGTAAGTACCTTTACGTCTTGCTTATCGCGCCCCGATACCAACGCAACAAAAAGGCGTGCCGCAATTGTGCGAGATGTTACAAGAAAAAGCAAAAGTGTGTATGCGATTTTTCGTCTTGCAAAAAAAAAAACAAACACCAAATAAGACATGCAGAGTCTGTTCCCGACCGGTATTGAAAGTGAAAATAGATTTGCATACGGGCATGTTGCGCGGGTTGTGCGGATCTTAGCTTGGGGAGACCGTTTCGTTTACACCGTCATGCCTCTGTGGTATTCTGCTCCTCAAGGTATTTATTTTGCATTTGTGAGCTCGATGCGCAGCTCCATGATTATGAAATTCGTTTCCATGTAAATATGAGACATTTAAATCAGTCTACGCAGCTATATACAGAAGTACAGACAAAATACTTGCCTAATGATATACACATGTTTTGGTTTTAAGCATTATACAACATTTTTGTAAAATGCTTGTCATGAAGCTCACTAATTCTTAAGACTACCTATCATGTTAATTGTACTAGGTCCGGCAATACAATTACGGCTCATTAATACCCGGGTTATTTGTTATTTGAAAAGTTTGGTCAATCAAAATACGTTCCATCATTTGTTATGAGTTTTTGCTATCTTTCGGGCATATTTCCGATTCCTTGTCGAAAGAACTTCGCGTCTTTGGAGGGAATCCAGGAATCTATCTAGGTTTTCTGCTGGCCGAAACTGCTGGCCAGCTCACGTGCTATCGAACGGAAAGGATGGTAATCGGATAGAGAACGTAGCGGGGCAGATAGAATTTCCTATTCCAAGTTTTCCTGGCAGGTATTGACTGGTGAGGCAACTAGGGCCCGAAGTTTCTCGAGTTCAGTTCATGAGGTACCTATATTTGTTATTTTTGGACCATACCCTTAAAAATCAGCCGTTTGGAATTGATTCGGAGGGACCATTTTTAGAGTAGAAACTAGATTCTTACGTATTTCGAGAATTTTCTTCCAGCAATGTCTCCAGTTCAGTCCAGCCTTCGATCGTTTTTGGTCGTCCTTGACGATGGTAGCCTCCACTTCGAAGGTCGAAGTGGAGGCAATGGGAAGTACTCCCGACAGCTTGGGTCGCTCAAATCAGCGTCTGCATACACTTCCACAATCTCCAGATGAGCTTCAGTTCACTTTTTGTATGCTTGCATACAACTTCCCGCAAATACCGACTAACGGACATAGAGTTACTGAGGACGAAAAAAGTATATGATGCAATAAACCAGAGACAAATGTCAATACAACTTATTATATATATAACCCAACTTGACTCTAAACGCTTTGGATTCTATTAAATAACTTATCACAGGTTCCTCCAAAATGATCGGAAAATTATGCTTTACAGTAGTTGTGGTTCAACGGGTCTCTAACACAGATAACACAGGTTACGCCTGTGCGTGAGTGTATGAAATTAATGAAAAACTCAATTGAAAACCACATTCCCTATAAAAGTACCAGCACTAATATGATACTTTGCAAGTATTCTTTAAAAAACTACAAAACCCGAACACGATTCGGAATAACAACGAAACGCACCATGATGATTCGACTGAGAAGAAAAGCACCCAAACCACGCGGCCACCATTATCGCCCCGTTTAATCAACCGTCCCATTGGCGACGCCTGGCAGCACATCTCATCTCGTGCAAAATTTCTCCCCCTATTGTAAACCCTTTCGCCCACCCGCGGCCTGACGCGAAAAAGCGAACGATCGCTAGGCGCGCGCGCTCGCCCGGGCTTGCGAGCTACTTTAGAGGCGAGATTTTAGCGTCCGAGACCAAACCGCGGCCGGCCAAAGCTGACCGACGGGCGGCAGCAGCGGCAGGGCAGCCAGAGGAACGCTATTTGTTTTACGCTACGCTTTTGTGCCCATGCGTCCGGCATGCATGCATCTCCTCGTTGGAGGCCCACGAAACAAGTCCACCCAGTCCGAGAGCGCACACAATCGGTGCGCACTCGATTGCACACGATGCACATGCACACGGATCGGTCCGAAAGTTGCCTGCAAAAGAAAGTAAATCCTCCCGTCTACCCCCTTTCTAGCCGCCCGCTCGATGCACCTTCGCCCCTGGTTGGTGGTCAGCATTTTCTCCACCGAGCCCCGTACTACACTATCACTTTGGCGCGAGGGCAGAGCGTTTGCATATCGGCCGATCATCTGTCCGCGATCTGATCGCGAACTGATCGCGAACTGGCGCTAAACTTTCGACCGGATCGGATTGGTCGACATCAGGCTGTACGGTGTTGTGACCACCCCCGACCCACCCAATCGGGAACTGCTACCGCTCAGCATTCCATATCATCAACTCCACCCGGCTTGGTTGTCTCTCTGAGGCAGCAGTGGAAGTTCCCGGAGAAAAGCCGGACGGGCTGGAAACTTTTGTGCTGCGGGTTGGTGAATTTTCCACCTC
This sequence comes from Anopheles dirus, assembly GCA_000349145.1. Lineage (NCBI taxonomy): Eukaryota > Metazoa > Arthropoda > Insecta > Diptera > Culicidae > Anopheles > Anopheles dirus. Next base: position 1,575,094 of record KB672713.1, on the reverse strand, counting down.
GGCAAACTTTTATTTCCATCGTTCCGTCCCATGTATTCCCAGGCCCGCCTCGGGTGTGGTGAAGAAATCGAAAGTCATTGATTAATAGCACCACCACCACCACAACAACAACATGCAGAGCAGCGCTGGAATAAAATAAACAGATTAAGCCTTCCCCACCCCTCACATACACACACACACGCGGAGCTCGCCACGGTACGGGGGTGGAAAACCGCCCAGCATCACAAAAGAGTCCCTCGCAAGAAGGAAATTACCTCCCTAAGGCGGAGAGCAGCCCGTTTCCGTTGTTCGAATTTGATTAACCACATTCCGCGCGGCCCTGCGGGATCGATCGGGTGCGCGGTCCAGACGCCCAGCTCCTGGATCCGGCGACGGCAGGGCGGCATTCCGAAGCGGCAGCCGCCGACACGCTTCGTTCCCACGCCACGGAGCAAACCACACCCGATCGCCACGATCGGGAAGTCAATTAAGGGAAAATTGTTTCGCAACAAGACACGTTCTATCCCACCCACATTCGGAAGGGAAGAATAGCGTAGGGAAGGAAGGTGGTGGTTGGTGGCTGCTTTGGGTGTTTTTGTGAGTTAATTTTCCCCATTTTCTATTTGGCATATTAATTCGCTCGTGTGTTGCGCCCGTATCGCTAACGATCGTTTTTCGTGGGTGTTGATGGTTGTGAAAATCGTAAGCAGATGGTTTATGTGCGGTTCTTCTGCGTGAGTTAAGAAATCAGAATACACTTCGAGAAAAACTAATAGCACCACCATTACTTACTTAAAAAATAAAACAATCGATTAACTCCTCGACGCTTAGGAACGTGCATATCCAACCTTTGAGAAGAGGTTTTTTTTGTAAGTACGATGGCCGGTTTTTAAACTATATTCAGCACCTTTCCCCATTCCGATGTGTAGAATACTGATGATTATTTTATTTTTACTAAATATAATATCATCAAAATAAGCGAAGAATATCTTAACTCATGCTCAAGCCATTTAACCACTTAAAGCCATATAAATTTCCAGGAAAACTTCTAGGAAAACGAGGAATTCGAAACTAGATTTCGTTGCAAACATCCTATGATTCTAAGAAAAGCACAATTATCTATCCCAGCACAACATGTAATCAATATTTGCAAATGTTCATATTGCGGTGGTTTGAAAACAATTAGTTTATCATAAGCTTAACATCTCAAAAACAATCCGGTCTTTCAAATGTTAGTTGCGATTCGTAACATTACCTTGCTGGATAGCGAAGTCTGGACACATCACGCCTGGTACGACAAGTTAGATCGAACTTATGGATCGCATCAATCCCTTCACAAGGATGGTTGCTTATTACATAACTAAAATTATGTACTTTTATCAGAACTAGACTAAAATTCATTTAAATTATAGATATATCTACCAAGTTATGTCTGAGAACAATGGCTTAAACCGGGTTGAAAAGCTACACCAAAATAGTAGAAACAATCGATCAAAAATTCCCTGCCAAAAGCAATCACACTAGAGATTTCAATTGCCAACATTTGCAGAAGTAGCAAAGTACACCTGAATAGTATGAAAATTATCACTTTAAAGTTACACTGAAAGAGCTGAAACGGTATATAGAAATAACGAGGCACAATTACTTTGAAACGATCGGCAAGAATAATTTAGGGACCTAAGTGTTAAGTTAAAATGTATAGTTTTAACAAAAAAAAAAAACAGAAACACAAACCATCAAACATTCATGGACTTTCCAACATGTTAGGAGTATCGAATGGGAATGGAAATTAAGAATTCAATCGAACGTAAGAATTCAATGGTCAAAATAGGATACAAATGGATATGCAATTATTGAGCATATGGGAAGTAGCAGTATAATCATAGCGATATCCATCTTTCCCATGGTAGAACTAATACTAAAATCTCATCTGGATCGTGTCTCGCTCTCTCTCTCTCTCACTTCCTCTCTCCCTCTCTCTCTCTCTCTCTCTCTCTCTCTCTCTGCCTGTAGTGGTAAAAAGTCTACTAAGCCCGTAAGACGGTGGGGATGTCATATGGTCAGAAGCGCAAGCGCAAGGTCTCACACACCAATGGTTGTGGGATCGATTCTCTACTGGATCGTTCCCTCGTTCGTAAGACTAAGAGTTTGGAATATCCAGCCTCGGCTGAAATTGAGGCAAAAGACGTGCAAGAGGATGTTGTGCCAATAACGACACGCATATAACCGTGCAAAGCAGGCCGTTACGCCAAGATAAAGAAGAAGCATTCGAAATTAAACTCGTCCAAGGCAATAACATATTGGATAAATTAATGTGAAGCATTTTTTTAATTGGAACAATATAATTTCACACATGTTCTGCACCAAACGCTTAAACAACATTTAAATTTCAATATGCTCGGAACCTATCGAATATAACAGCAGAAAAACACGGTGACGCGGTTTTTATGTTGCTGGATGTAGCCCAAGTTCTGTTCCTTCTGCTACATCTGTTCTAATGATCGCGTTAAATGGCGGACGGAGCATAATTGCGTCTATCTAGCCGCTGTGCTAACCGTCTGCCCATACCATCGGCCACTGTGCAGTACAGTTACAGTGGACCAAGTCCCAAGTACCTTATAGCGAGAAAGAAAGAAAAAACACTCTGCTCCAGTGACAGTTGGCCCATTCCAAGTAGCGGAATCCGTCTTTTGCGCCGATGTCCCCCGCAACAGGTTTAGCTGCTGGCAGGGCAATTTGTGCAATCAGGTTCCGAGCGGTCACCACTGTAACGGGGATGGCTCTGCTGGGCCAATGTCAGGGTCGTCTGCGTGTGCAGGCGTGTGCCTGCAACCGGATGGAGCTGCGTTTTTCACCTGCGCTTAAGATAAGCTTGCGCAGCAGCACGCGGTGCCAGGTGGCGCATTCCGAAAATGAGGCTGCAGTGCGACGGCTCGTCCAAAATCCTGTCCCCGGCAACCGCTCCCGCGCCGAGATGGGGGCCTTTCGCACAGCACACCACGCGCGAAGGGGGTGGGGGGGGGGGGTAGGGTGGCGTAGAAAGGGTGGCGTCGGTGGTGGTGGTGGTAGTGGTGGCTGTTTTCACTTGCAGCCCGCACTCCGAACAGGTTGATCGGGGTGGATTTCGCGCAGTTACTGTTCGAGCGTCGCGAAACGTGGTTGTGTCCCGTCGTCGTCGTCGTCGTCGTCGTCGTGTCCGCTTAGTGCGCTAGTTTCCCGCATTCGAAACCGCGAATGCCGCGGTGGCTGGCGGCCAAGGATCGAGTGGATCGAGTGGAAACACAAAAGCTTTTATCGCGTGTTGTGCGCTTATCTGTGGCTCCCGTACGGACAGTGACGGCCGGCCGTGTTACGGCGTGAAGTGCAGCAGGTGCGAGTGAAATTTTGTAGTCAGCATTCCGCGACTAGAGCCGACCAATTGCCACAGTGCGTGTTTGTGTGGGTTGGGCTCGAGTGTCCAGTGTGGCTGAGGAATCTACGGCGAGATCGGCAGGACCGTTGAGACAGCGTGAAAACGTGCGCACGGTGAAAATGGCCATTCAAATGGAACAAGTGAGTGCAGCATGGCGCGTTTTGTTTTCGATTTACTTTCGACCGCACCGACCGCCCTCGTACAGTGATCGGGTGCTGGGTGGAGAAATCAGGATCTGGCGAAGGTGGCGATTCGTCAAACTAGGAATACGGGAAGCAATAGAATATCCATTACGATACGTGCTCAGAACTGCAATTGTGTGTGCTATAATGCTATCAAAATGAACGCGTTGAACTGAAAACAGAAAATTTGCATGTTTGCACCATGCGCGAGAGGCACAGAATCTCTGCCATGGTTCGCCCGGTCCGTTCCGGTCGGTCGAACAAGCTAATAATTGCTTTCGGTGCCTTCGTGCCAGAAAAACCAGGCAACTATGAAATTGATCCCCACGATGTGTTGCGAGCGAGGCTGTGAAATTAGCTTTTAGTCGGTCGCGAAACGCGATCACTTTCTTTAGCATGCCCATGGAAATGGGAAAGAGAATATGTTGAATATTCGTTGCCAACGTTATTTACATGAAACACGTGTTTTTTTTTTGTATTACAAAGAGATGCTGTTTAGTTTGTTTGTGTGGTAAAGTTAGTGTCATTTTTTAAAACTTTTTGTTCTAATTTTATAATGTATCTACTGTTTTGTTCGATAACAATGTAGAGCAAACAGTACAGTCCGATGAGTTCCACTGCATATACAATTTATTTCTGTATTTCATTTCGTTGTTGGGCCGATCGTATGATCACCTTCGCAAGCGCAAGGTCTCCCATACCACAGGTTGTGTGTTCAAACCTCAATTGGACCTGGGACCCCCGTACGCAGGACTGACTCTCCAGGTACCTGGTATAAATTAAGCCAAAGAAAGCCAGAAATGGCAGACCCAGACTAAGTTGAGGTTGTTGTGCCACGAAAGACGAAGAATTTGTTTGAAATAATAAAAGAAAACTGGTAAAAATGAAGTTATCCTAGTTGTTAACTGGATAGCAAAGAAAAAAGATTCAATAAATAATTTAAAAACACAATAATAGCAGCCTATTTTTTGTACTATTTTGAACTTCACTTAGTCAATGAATATACTGTCATATGGTGTAACCTTTTCAAGTGTCTCTCAAACCTCAAACCAACCATTTCAAGTGTCTAGTAATTCTAGAAAATGTAATATGTTTATAAACCTTGGCGCTAGTGATACATTTTATACAGGATTACTAATGGGGCACCTTTTGTAAACAGCAGTAGAATCTATCATTACATATTCAACGGTAAATGCCACCTCCAAGACATCATAAGACCGACGTTTGCATACATTTAAGGGAGAAGAAAATGAAATTGTTGCCTGCCAACCGCTCCCTGCACCTTCGGCTGCTTGCCAATTAATGCCGATGCAGAAACACCCCATCCGTTAGACCATTATCTTTTTAACGCCAGCATCAATTGCAGGTTCTGTTCCTGCTGGTATCGCTGTGCGCGGTATCGCTAACCGGCGGCGATCATGCACCCCCGTTCAAGCCACTGCACCCGTCGGCCTACACCAAGTCTCCGATGCTGTACCCGAGCTTCCTGCCCAAGCACAAACCCTACATGACGCAATTCCGTTCCGGCACGCGCCTAGCACCGGTAGCGATTCGGCCAGCTCCATCGATGATTATGAGGTACGCACGTTGCTTTTCTCCCATATCTATTCGTGTGTATGTTGCTGGATGCTTTCGCTCCGTATGCTTGTGGCAACATAGTATGACTGGCCGGAACTACTCACGCCATGCCGTGGTCCTCTCTCCATTGCAGTTTGAAAAGACCCATCAAATCCATTCTAAGCCACCATTCGCTTATGAAGCAACCGCTACTGAAACGACCGCCACCGTCGCTTGCATTTGCTGCGGCCAGCATCAAGCACCACAAGTTCCACAGTTCGCCACCGGGACCGAGCACGGGAGAGATCGTGTTCGAGAAGCTCAAACCGGTATGTCGGGCGTGACATTGGGTGTAACACTTGGCGGGTCTCAGGATCAACGTGTCTGATGCCGTGAGCGTGCTCTTTTGCAGATAACCACGAAGCTCACCTCTCACAAGGATGGAGCGATCCATACGATCCCGGCCCCGAACCTTGGACTCACGAAGCCCCCGAAAGCGCCAAATCAAATCCGCGTCACGTCGTACGACGACAGCAACAAGCTGGAGATTGAGGTGAAAACCACCAAGCCAACGTTTACTGCGAAACCTGCCTTCCTCAATCTGAGCCCAACGGTAGGTGGGGTTGGTGGGATAATTCGACCACGTCTTAATATGACTCTCCATTTGCAGCCGGTACCGCATCATCACGCCATCGGCAATCCGCACCAGTACCAGGTGACCGAAGAGCACTCGAACGACGTTACGATCGGAGACCTGTACTCCGGCAAAAAGACGTACTTCGCGCCGGATCCGGACCCATCGTTGCCGAGCAAGACGCTCGTTCCGACCTCCGATCCGCTCAGCATTCCGAGCAACGGAAAGTTCGCTCCGGCGAGCGTTCTCGTGCAGTCGCCGGTCGCACACTTTCCGCTCCAGCCGCAGACCAGCGCCTCGGCGGTGATCCAGTACGTCAACGCGGTTCCACAGGCCAGCTACGCTATCCCACTCGCCACGCAGCCACAGCTGCAGCAGCACATCCTGCAGCAAACGGCCATGCTACAAGAGATGCCCGTTTCGGTTAGTGTTCAACCGGCGATCCCCGATGGCGATCGCGAGCATCAGCATCCCCACCACAACCACCGCCATCATCCTCCCTCGTCGCACTAATTGCACGCACACTCGCTAATACTGTTTGTCCTTCTCCTGCGCTTCCCGTTCCTCGGGGTTCTTTTTATTCCAGCTCTATAATCCCACCTATCTCGTGACCCAATCCAACAACCTATTCAACACCCACCAACAGCAGGCGGCCGTGAATCTGTTCAAACCGGACACCAACTTCCTTGGTACGATGCAACACCACCAGCTCCAGCACCAGCAGCAACAACAACAGCAGCACCACCAGCAGCAGCAACAGCAGCAACCACAGCTGCATGTGCAAGCGCAGACGCAAGCGCCTCCCGTTCCAACAACCGTGCTCTTCAACTCGTACAACACGTACAAGCACAGCGAACCGGCTGCCAGCACGGGTCAGATTCTGTCCGCCACGCAGGACCAGCTGCACGAGCTGCAGTCGGTGGTAAATCAGATCCAACTGAACGACATACACAACCAGCACTCGTCGGATATGCCCACCTACGCACAGCTCGTAGGTCACGAGCAGCCGGCCATTCATCAGCAGCAGATCCCCCAGCTCAACCAGCTCGAGCAGCAACTTCAGCAGCAGCTCATCCAGCAGCACCAGCAGAGCAAGGGTGCACCCCAACGCCAAATGACCGACGGGGAGATCGCGAACCTGCTCAACTACGGCATGATCAACCTGCACAACAACCTCTCGCCGAGCGACTACTACCACTATCAGGTGGATCAGCCGTCAGCGGTACAGCCGTCCGCACATCACACCTTCTACGAGCTGTCCGAGCGCCAGAAAGAGAACGATCGCATCCTGGCACAGGCGCAGCAGGAGCTGTACCACCAGCAGCAACAGCAGCAACAGTATCAACAGCAGCAGCAACACCAGTACCAGCAGCAGATGCAGCATCAGCAGGAGCAGCACCAAGTGCAGCAACACCCGCTACCGCAGCAGTACCAGCAGGGAAGCAACGCCGACTACCTGCAGGCATACCAGGAGCATCAGCTAGCCGTCTCAAACATTCTCGGTGGGCTGCAGCAGGATAAATCGACGCAAGGTGCCAGCAGTACCGTGCAGCAGTTCCATCAACATCACGCGGCCATTGGCAGCACGATCGAGCCACAGACAACCCAGAGCCCGTTGCGGATATATGTACCGGACGGAGAGCACGAATACTCCAACAATGTCAGTATTAAAACTCAACCTGCATAGTTCTTCATTCACATTTCATGCAATGGGATGGGAGGGGATATCAGATGTAGTGCTACACACATTCTTATCAAGTGATGACCAATTATGCGCTATCGGCTTATAATAAATACCCAGTCTTCAGTTTGCTCAACAAAATTCTCCTTATTCACAGGTAAACGCACAGAAACGGATGGACGAACTCGATTTCGAGTACGCCGATGCAGAGGGTCTGGAGGACAGCACGGCAACAAATGCTCACGCACGGAATGATGAAGCCATCACGCCTTCGTCTGCAGATGATCATACTACTACCAACGCTTACTACGATGAACGGACACTGGATGACGTTAGCGAAGATGAGGATGGGTACTACAATAAGAACCTTAGCAACCATCGGCTCGAATAAAGTGACGTTCAGCATGGTGCCTCGTCGTGGTGCTGCAGCAGTCCATATTTTTGCCTGATTTGTAGCAAATTGAACCGTGCGCGTTGGTAATGCCTGTGATCGCACTGTACAGCTAGGTGATCAGACCATGGGGAAGAAAGATAAGTTAGTACACAGTACGATCGTACACTTTTAGCATGTAAAGTAACAAGACATTATTTATTTCATCTACAGCTTCTAAATAATAAATGATAATGAAACATGAAAAAATCTTGTACGCTTCAACGACTATTGTTGTGCATCATTTTTTAACGTATTATGCATTGTTCCAGAGATCTAGAAACGCAGGATGAATTCTAGCCGACGGTTCACAAGCAATTTTCTATATATTTAATACAAAAATAGCAAATCGCAAAAACTTAAACATTAAAATACGCCATCTCCACATTTAGAAAAGAATGTCAGCAGTGGCTTTCGAAAATACTCGCTTCACAAAATCCAGAAAACAAATATTAGAGTAATGCGTTTATTTGAGAACACAAATGAACGATCCATGACTTAAAAACATACGCGTACTGCAAATTAAACGAAAAAAAAATCATACACGAACTCAAAAATTAATAATTTATACCCCAACCTTCGCATTATTTGCAATACACTCGGACGATTAAAACATAAGTTGCTAAGACAGATCCACTTCTAACATCCGCAACACTCGCTCGAAGCCGAAAACGGACGAGTAAAACACGTACGGTTTGCTACGGTTAACTCCGAAATCCGGTTCCAGCGAGGGTTCCGTTCGCATCAGTTGAGGGTTCGGTGCGACCAAACAGCCGACCGGACGCTGGACATTCTTCCTCATCTTCTCCTTGCGCTGCACCAACTTTTTAGTCTCGCGCAACATGAAAATGGCGTCTTTAGAAATCATGTAACGACGGATTGCCTGAATGAAACGGTAAGAAAGAACAGTGTAAATGGGTCACTTGGTGGTTGTTGGTGAATAAATGGATTCAGCTGAATTCGAAGAGACTTACATTTTTCTTTTTGAAGTCGTGCGCAAGTACCCACAGCAGTGTGCAGAGGGTGCTGAATATTGCGCAGTCTTTATCACACCAACGTAGCAACATTTGCGATACTGTAACCAGACCGTTCTCCTGCGAATTATTACACACAAGGAGTTAATTCAGTTTTATCTGAGGGTTTTATCGGATTTACACCCCACGAACTATTCGAACCAATGCGTATTGCATAAATGTGTTTCTTTTAGTGAGAAATTGACATTGAAGATGGAGAAGAAATACAAACGGACAACCGAATTTTTTAGCCTTCAAACTATGTACAGAATACAACATTTAAAGAATTACCACTAATGATCGACAATTCATGTCGATAAAGGATTTATGAATTTATGATAAAAAGGATTTATGAATATAATAGAACCAACCGCGAAACATAGTGAATATTGATACACATACCTGAAATGCCTGCTCTTTAGTGCCCTTGAAGCGAGCCAAATTCAGTATAATACGAGCACAAATCTCAATCAATATTTTATCCACCTCCGATCGAATCGCTTGCGCCATCGTATTATAGCAAAACACGGCTAAGAAGACGGCATCGTTCACGAGCAGATGCGGTACCAGCCGTGACATCCGCTCCAACCGCTGCAGGATCCCGATCGCTTCCGACGAGCTGTATCGACTCTTCAGGAAGCGTAAACACAGCCGACATACGTTGCTCAACCGGTTGGACGGATCTCGTCGTGCCTCCCGGCGACTAGCCACCATGCGTTGGGCTATTTTGCGCATCGCCGCAGTCTGAGAGCGCTTGCGGTGGTGTGCTCCGCGCCACCAGGCCTGTATCCGTCGGGCGGCCTTTTCGCACCGCTTCTTTTCGAAATATTCCGGTGTCAGCATCGCCCGGAAGGCCCGTCGTGCGAGTGTGCCACGTGCGTACGCCTGCAAACCGTGCACCGTGCGACGAATCGCTTCGAATCTGTTCCGCTCGTACCGGGTGGACAGTTTTTCGCGGTAGCGCCGCTGAACGACAATGACGGCGCTGCGATAAATGCGGTAGCTAGACTCGTCGACCAGCCGTTTGCGATAGGCACGATAATGAATCTGAATGGTTCGTGCGGCAACTAATATCCGCTGGTATGTGGCACGCTCCTGGCGCATCACAAGCGTCGCTCTCCAGCGGATTTGAATGGTTGCTACCGAGCGACGGATTCTATCGTATCGCAGCATCTCATTCAGCATAACACGGCGGGCTCGGTAGCGCTGCTGAATAACCGTCGCGGCTTGTTTGAGTGCTGTAAAACGTGCCCGATCAATCAGCATGGCACGATGACCACGGAGCCAGCATAGCAGCAACACAGCGGCCTTCTTCTTACGTTGGTATTCCATCGTCGCCTGGCGAGCGAGAAGTTTGGCACGGAACCGTTGCTGTACCGATACGACGGCCGCCCGTAGCCGCACGAACGCCGATTGATCGCGCTTCGTTTGTCTGTATCCGCGATAAAACTCTTGCACGACGATCGACGCACTCTTCAGGTTGAGGAAGCGGCCGCGACATCTTTCCATTGCACGGTGTGCACGGTATTTCTGCTGTATGAACAAGACAGCCGAGCGGACTCGTTCGTACCTCTGCATCGCGTGCTGCATCGCCTTCCGTGCACGATAACGGCGCTGCAGTACAACTGCAGCCGATTTTAGCTGCACAAAGCAGATCCGTTCTTGTCGCATCGCTAAAATGGCTGCCCACCAGTTGGACAGAGTTATGGCACCTTGTTTTATGGCCAGATATTGGGAGCGTTGATTCAACCCTTCGCGTTTGGCCCGGAAACGGCGCTGCAGCATGAGAACTCTACGGCGAAGGTTCACATAATCGCCCCGCTCCTGTTTCATCTGCAACGACGCACGCAGCCGCCGTTGAATAGTTACAGCCGCATGACGAAGTCGCTCCATCTCGCAGCGTACAGATCGACCCTCAACAAGAGCACGATAGCGCCGCTGTAGCACTGTGGCCGCATTACGATATCGCAGATAATCGGCACGAATTTTCCTTTGCAACAGAACGGCGCGCCACGCACGCTGCAGCGCTATTGCCGCGCTGCGCTCCTTGCAGTATTGCGCACGGACGCGGCGCATCTCCAGCACAGCGCGCCATTTGTGCTGCATTGCGATAATTGTCCTGCGCATGGCCTCATACCGCTCCTTTTCCAGTCGACCGACAAGTATGGCACGGAAGCGAGACTGTACGGTGACTGCGCTTCGGCGGAGTGCAAGGAATCGGCTTCGTTCAAGTCGCATCTGCACCGTAGCCCGATAGTGCGCCTGTATTGTGAGGATCGCACACCGTGCGGTCGCATATGCTGTGCGTTCCGCGCGCATACTCAATTGCGCTCGGAAACGTCTCTGAAGGCAAAGAGTGGCGACACGCAGACTGCAGTATTGCTGACGCTGTTCGAGCATCGCTCTATTTGCGCGATAACGTCGCTGCAAGGACAACGTGACGTTGCGCAGCGTCACGTAACGCTGCACCTCTTGCCGCATTGCGAGTCGTGCACGGTACCTTCGCTGTACATTGATTGTCACGCGGCGCAGCGTGGTGTAGGATAATCGTTCCGTACGCATCGCCATCATGGCACGCCAGCGATGCTGTACTTGCGAGATTAACTGCCGCGTTTGTTCGTACCGCCGTCGGTCCTGTCGCATCTGGATCCAGCCACGCACATGGCGCTGCAGTATGATGGCACTGCAGCGCGTCAGCACAAACTGGTTCCGCATGTTTCTCGCTTCCATATGCTCGCGCCAGCGACGCTGAATGCATATCGTTGCCGACCGTATGCGCAGGAACTCGCGTCGCATCGTTATCATACGCCGGTAGGATTGAATTTTCGCTGCCGACCTGTTCTGCAACGCTTTCCGTCGGTTGAACGCTACCATGCCATGCACGATCGCCTGCAGCCGCCGATGTATAATGTACGATTTTATGCTGCGCTGAATGATCGTCGCCTGCTGGTGACGGTGCTTTGCCTCGGCACGGATCGCGCCTATCGCGCGCGCCGCCGTGAGCAACTTCCGGGCGAGCGCAAACCGCCGGTAGGTCGTCTGCAGTATGAGCGCGGACTTTTTGCACAGCAGATATCGCTCGCGCGTTTGTCGCATCACCCGTATCGCACGCCACCACTGCTGAATGCGTACGATCGCACCGAATCGTCGAGCGGCCAACTTTTGCGCCAAATAGCGTCTTGTGAACCGTTGAATCGTAACGATTGTGCGCAGCTTCTGCTCACGGTATGCTTCGTACCAGACGCGCACACAATAGCCCCGCACCGCGGCCTGGATCGTACGAGCGGCCGTCTCCCGGCGAGCGCGTCGCTTTTCCTCGACGCGCCGGTTAATGATCACGTGCAGCCAATTGTTACGCCACCAGCGCTGCAGGACGATGGCGGCTGCATTGAATTTCGGCGCACGGAACTTGTAAACGATCTGCCACAGCAGCGACATCGTCTGTTCGCGGTGTCCATCGCAAATGTCCTTGGCGGTGATGTCACCCGCTATCCGATACTCCGCCTGCTCGAGTGCTCCGAGTGCGAGATTGATGTTGTGGATCTTCTGCAGCCGCGAGATAGGCGGCACACGCAGGCTGGGCGAAAGGTCCTCACGGAGCAGAATAACCTCCATCACGCGCGTTAGCCGTACGCCGTCGCGCAAATCTACGGCTAAATTTTCGAACGCATAGTGATACTCGTCCAAGAAGCATTGCTTATGCGAGAGCACATAGCCGACGCGCTTCAGGTGCTTCGTAATATCACCGATTCCGGACACCAGGTTGGAGGAGAATCTTGCCAAAATCTCACGCGTCTCCTTGTACGGTGCGTTCCGCACAAACAGGCACGGGTTGTGTTTGATCAGCTTCCGTCGCTTGGCAGTGTCCAGAAAGAGCAACAGAAACAACACCGTCCGCAGCGTAAACTTCTTCATGTGCTCCGCGTACGCGTTCGACAGATTGTATGCCTTCGAGTTGCGCGCCTCCAGATACCGATCGCGGAACAACCGATGGATGATAAACGTGCTCAGCCCAAGGATGTCGCGGTTCGATTGCAGCTCGATCTGCTCCCCGTAAACAACCTCCAGCCCGAGTCTCAACCAGAGCGGGTTAAAGCACAACAGTAGCTCGAGGATCGTCCGCTGCAGCACCAAATCCAAGTGCAAGCTCCGGTCGGTGCGTACCGTCAGCAGTTGTTTCTCGATCTGAGCGGCCACCTTACGGAGCGGAGTGGCGATTTCCTCGCTCATGTATAGCGCGATCCCCGCGCTGCGTAGACTGTTAAGTCGGTTTTTGTAATATTTGCACGAGATCAGCTCCTTCGTCGGTGCGAGTGTGAGCTCTTTCGATTTGACCTCGTCAAACAGTTTTCCCACGTCGAGCGGTCTGTTCAGTTCCGTGTCCAGATCGGCCGGAATGGTAACGAGCGCATTCAGCCACTTCTTCATTTGTCGTTCGTATTGCTCGAATGCACGCTCGTCCAGGTACATCGCCACGCTCAGGAACGGATTGCATGTGGTGGTGGCAGCGAATGGGTCCGTATTTATGAGAGTTTTCAGGTGCCGGTTGGAATTGTACAAGAAAACCCGCTTCTCGTCGCTTTTCGCCGGTACACAGGAAGGCACCGCTGTTCGCTTTAGACTTAGAGTGCGGGAAGACGTCTGGAAGAATTGTACGTTCGATTAAAGATTGTTATTAAAAAATAAATAAAAAATAAAAAGTAGGAATAATATATTGTAAGAAAAATATAGCATTTTTTAAATTACATATGTTTTTGCATAGCGCTGATATTGTACTGATATTCTCTAACGAACACAAGCAGAAAAAATTATGAAACGTTATAGAACAACAAAGAAATAGTTTGATTTTGACTATGTACTGAGCATGACATTAAGCTATTTTTAAAAAAGCCATACTATAAGCATACTGTGGTACTCTGTACTATAGAATGCTTGTTGAATGAGGTTATCAAGGTGGTTGTTTTACTTAACTAGAGTGATTAACATTCCAAATATGAATTTTAAACATTTAGAACCAAATATGTTTTTCTCCTCTCGGATATATGTTAAATCAAAACAAAACATTAAAGCATATTTTAACAAAAAATTGAACCAAAAAGCTAAACATACAATAAAAATAGCTGATACGCATAAAAATTTTACCATTGTATCGGACCGGGATTGCGTCGGTCTGAACGCATGCGGTTTGCGGAATGAACTTGTAACACCCGATACGTCCTCATTTCCAGTTTGCTGTGATGTGCTGGACATAACGCGGCAGCGCCGTTTCGGTGGCGAAATTTCGTGCTCGAACACCATCATCTTTGTGGCTTTTTCGTCTCCGACGGATTCAATGCCACGCTTGCCGGAACCAGCCGGTGGTTGAACTATCATCTCATCACTGTACCGGCCAACCTCGTGCAAATTGAACCGACTCGACTGTGCGCGTATTTCGTGCTCCTGGAAGATTCTATCCACTTCGTCCTCCTCTATTGCGCTCTTGTTTCCGCTGCTGCTGTGGCTCTTGTCGTGTAGATTTGGCAGAGAGCAAAGCGACATATTGCCTTTAATGTTAACGGTCACATTCTTTGCAATGTTTTCTACAGACGTAGAGTGCAAACTTTCATCGCTCGCAACGGTGAACGTCTTCTGGTTGGCGTGCGTGGAAAGCAGCTCCGCTACATCCGACACGGAACCATTGCGGCGCCCTTGCCGACGGTCGAACGTGACGCCGAGTTCTGGGGCATTTTCCTCTGCGATGATCGACAAATGAGGACTGGAATCACATGCCACCGTGTGGGTTTTGTTATTAGGAGGCACATGTTCGTCGTCGTCGTTGGATTCCGTTTTCAAGTAACAATCCAAAACCGGTTGCTGATGGTCTGGAGAAAAGGTGAGATGTCGTTGAAGATGCTTATCGTCTGAAGGTTGCGGCTCCACTGGCGTCGGACTTCCAGTAAATGGTTTGAGATATGTTTGGTCAATCGTAGTAGTCTTAGTGACTGTGGAAGAACGGCACGGATCAAACCTGGATCGCTCTTGTGGAGTAGCCAGATCATCTTGCTTTTCTCGAACAACGTGCGAAACGTGCGTTCGATTCGAAGCTGTATCCCGTACGCAAGAATCCGTCGTTATTTTTAAGACCGGTAAATCGTTTTCGATCTTAGGGGACAATTGCAAATTCTTCCGCACGGAAAAATCGATCAGCCCTTTGCGTCCGATGCCTTTCACGTAGCATTCGGGAGTTGGTTGGTTGTTCAAGAGCGTAAAATAGCTTCCGTTGATGGATAACGGCGTCAAATCATTCTCCGCTACCCGCTGAGCACCCTCGATCTGAGGGCTTGTCGGGTTGATGTTTTCTTTGTCAATTCTCTCTCTGTCCAAAATAGTCGGGCTAGTACCGTAAGCGTCCTGCATGTCCCCTCGTTCGAAGCCATTGTTTGTATTGTTAGCGCCGAGTATCGTCGTCGCCACCTTCGATGTGATGGTACCCATCCTTCCGTTTACCGTCACCGTGGGTACTAACCAACCTTTATCTGCTGGCGAATTTTTCGTCTTCTTTGGTAGGACGTTTCGCTTTAGCTTCACCTTAGGTGGGGAGGGAGATTTGAGCTTTAACTTTTTGGGAACGGCGAACGATTTACCGGTAGGCTTCCGCGCCACCGTGGATTTCAGCTCGGTGGTTTTTAGTATGAATTGCACGTCCTTCCTGTTGCCGATACTGTCGGTAAAAATAACCACTTCTTTGCCCAAAATAAGATGCTGCGGGTTCCACACGACTTCCAGAGTTCTTTCTTCCCCTCCCTCTACATCGGCCGCTGTCCACTCGAAACTGATGCCACACTCGGGATCGGGAATCCTAGAGAGCGTTACCTGTTGGTGTGATTTTCATGTTTAATGCATCGAACGTGCCGACCAAAACCTTTTAATCGATTTACCTGTACCAACGCCCTGTTCGTATTTCGTACAATGAGCAAACGCCGGGCAGTCTTCCCTACAGGTACGCCATCGAACACTACCGTTGCTTTCGGCGTAAATGGCCCGAGCAGGACAAGCGTCGGTTCGCGGGCTTCGTTTGTTTTTCTCGCTACAGCTCGGGGAGGGGTACACGTAACCTAGGAACATTTTTCCATGAGGGAAAACAGAACAGTGAATCAGAAGCCACGTAAAAGCGCCATAAATTCACAGGCAAGCTACCTTAAACGCGCTCATTTTTCCTCATGGCTTTACCAAAAGGCAGCCAAGCAAAGAACTGAAATGGCGATCCCACGAAAAGGTTTGATCAAATTCCACTCGGGAGAAGGTTGTATAATACGAATTGAACAGGTAACTGCAACAACACCCACAATTGAAACGAAAACACGTAAAATGGTACAATTCAGCTTCACTACGATATTTTTGCTTCACTTCAACCGTTGGCTTCTTGGGAAAAAGACGTTGGAAATCAAAGTGAGTTAAAGTAGAGGTGGGTTGCAGCGGTTGGACAGCGACCTCTAGTGTGAGGAATTTGACAGACTTCGCTCTGGTTTGATAACCTTTGTCTGCACTCACACAGCAGGCAAAGTGCACCAATTATGTACGAGCTTGTAGAACACTTTCAAAAACACAACAGTTATAAAGAAACTGAAAAAGAAAAATTAACAACTTATTGATTATTAGCATGACCCAGCCTGGTTGGAAATCATATCCTGACAGCTTTGTGCCACAGTATAACTGTCATAGACGATGCCACAGTAAATTCGTTGCTGTCAAAATAAATACAGTTGTGTACTGTGGTAATGCAATATTTGAAATGACCGTTATCGTAATACACTGCAAAATAACGAGTCTACCAGTAATCGTTTATTCAGTTCGTTTATTCAGTTTCTAGTATAGAGCACGAAGAATCTAACGAAATAGACTGTTGATGAGGGAAATTGTTTCAGAAATTAACGTGCGACTAATGCAACCTGAAAAAGGCGTTATCATAACCGCAGAAGCACAAGGCATGAAACTAACATCAAAATAATGCACAATATCGTATCGATGAGAAAATGATTGATTTATTGTTCGTTTGTCCATTTAAAAACATACACAAAGTGGCTCTATCGCCACGACTCGCTCTCCGTTCCCAATCGCATTACTAACTATCGTCGTGGTCGCATACGCTTAAACATATCTACAAACTACCTGGAGCCCGAACCGACAGCGTTAACGGCCACGAGAAGTATTAGGAGGGGTCAAAAGGGGAAACGACCGTTTCCTTGAACGGTGATGATATGATAGGAGGGTTAAGAATCTTTTAGAGAACAATATGAAACACGTCTAACTTTCATCTAGTTCGAGAAAAATAGCTCGCACGGCCACTATCCGCATCACGTCCACCATGGGAAGACATGGGAAAGATAGATAGGTAATCAAAGAAAAACTTTGAGACGTTGGAAAAACAGATTCTTCGGTATAATAGTAGTAATTTTCCTAACGTTAATGTCTAAGAACTTTCTTCAATAAGACTTACGATTTATTTTGTAATGTAAATATAACTATATGTGTATGTATATATATCTATATATATATTCCGTTGGCATATGGCTCATTGATGGCTGTTAAAATTATTTACTACAATTTTGGTTCACTGTAGATTACGCACAGATCAACGATCACGACCTTGCACGATCTTCCCCGCTGGATATCTATCTACATTCGAGTGTCTCTTTCCCTTTCCAATTCGGGAGTCTCCCTTCCAGCGCCAGCTCCCAAACCACCGCCATTAGGCATGCAATGTCCAATGTGTGGGAGGACATGCACACATCCGCGCGCGACGGTAAAACAAAATCAAAACGATGAGTTTACGTGGAGTGTTCTGCAGATGTCAGCCGATTTCGCGAATCTTTAACACAGGAGGCATTGCTTCATTCGTTTCGTTAGATGCCACCAACAGTCCATAGTACCGGAACTATGTCGGACTAGGGCGGGACCGGAAGAGTGAGAAGGCGCAGAGGGAGGGAAACAATAGGTCGGAATTGATATTGTCCATGAAGTGGCAGCTCGCGCAGCGTTGTGTGGCCGATGGTGAGGAGTTCACGGCGTGTGTTTCAGTATGTGCCTCACGCACCTTACGTGGCGAAGTATTTGATTATGTTTCAGTCAATCGCCTGAGACGAACGGATTTCGTTGTGCACCGCGATGTGCACCTTACTGTTGGTAGGCCGGTTCGGGAAGATCTCATAATCGATATCGTCGTCCTCCTCCTCCTCGTCCATATCTTCGCCCTGTTTGATGAACACTGTTTTTAGTGAACCGGGAAACGGGATGATATCGGAGCTATCAGAACCTTCTTCGTCGGTGGTCAGCACGTCATCGTTCGACTTGATGGCGACGTACGCGGCCGAGAAGCCCTTGAATCCAACCGTGTCGTCCGAGCGGAATCGCACCATAAGCGCCTCGTGCATGGAGATGATTTCCGGCGGGTTCTGCGGTGCGAAGCGATCCGAATCGGGCGGTGGGGAAGGTTGGAAACAAGAGAAAGAAAGAGAGGCAAGAGAAAGCGAAACAGCAACGAAGCACCCGGGGATCCAGGGTTCACAACCGGAAATGAAAATGAGAAAAAAACAAAAGAAAAAAAAACACACGTATAACGATAGCGTGAACCATACGAACGCAATTTCGAGAGACGGAAGGGACTTAATCTCCCAAAAGCTACATACCGCATTTCCGCAGTATTTGCCGTGCAGCGGGCCACTCTCGTCGTCCAGCCCGCCGTACACCTCGACGTAGTCGTACGAGCACATCTTCTCCTCCTCCAGCTCGAAGCTGAGGAACTTCAGCTGCACGTTCTGGCCCGAATCGGCCACAATCGTCCACTCGCAGTCGGCCCCGTTGTCGTACATGCCCGAGCCGAACTTGATGTGCGAGTAGAAGTGGTTCTTGACTTCGGTCGCCTTCAGCCGCCCGCCGCACGCGGTCGAGTGGCTCGCGAAGAAACCCTTCCGCTGCACGCTCGTGTCCGTGTTGAACACCATGTACATCTGATTGGACGACGACGAGATGGGGTGGGGTATTTTCGCGCCACAGAATCGCCCCAAGGTGTGGCTGTCCGGGGAGTTTCCGTCGTAGATAACGATATGATCGTACGCACATTCCTGTGTTGCGGGATAAGCGTGAAATTAGAAGCAGCCGCCCAGCCACCATGTCCAAACGCAATCGCCACCCACCTGGTGTGGTTCGATGTCGAACACGTTGAAAACCAGCCGTATCCGATGGCCGGGCGTGGTGGTGAAGTGCCAGATGCAGTCCTTCTTCGGCGGATAGTAGTCCGGGTAGTTCGGGCTGAGGATTTGGCCGTTCGGTGTAAAGATTTCGTGCTTGCAGCCGCTCTCCTTACAGTCGTGCCCGTTGTCGTGCAGCGTGTACCCGTTGCGACAGGAGCACACGTACGATCCGACCGTGTTTTTGCACTCCTGCTGGCAGCCACCGTTGTTGACGGCACACTCGTCGATGTCGGTAAAGTAAACTGCGGCAAAGCCCGTCTTCTGGATCGTCTTATCGGACTTGAACATTACCCGCAGGATGTTCCACTCGGACGTGATCGGGGCCGGGACGTTGTACCCGCAGAACGAGCCGTGCTTGTGGAGCGTACCGTCCGGGCTTTTGGACAGGACGGCCACATAGTCATACTCACACTCGGACGCCTGATAGAAGGTGTTACCCTCCAGGTCGAAGTGCGTAAAGTTGAGGGTGATTTTGTGCTGCGGTTGGGCCACTATCTCCCACACGCACTCCTTCATGATCGGGTACTCCTTCGGGAAGGACGGGGAGAGGATTGTCCCGTTCGGCGTGTCCAGCTGACCTCCGCAGGCATCTGCAAAAACACAAAGGGATAGCAAGCCGAACAAGTTGAGTGGGAAATTGTGGCTGTTTTCAGGGACGGTTTTCTAATCGGATCATCCTCCGCCACGCACACACCACGGAATCACGAGTCCCCTTTGTCCATTCATCCCGATGAAACGGGCGCTGGCGCAAACAATGGAAGCATTTTCTTCCATCTGCTCGGAGCGGTGTTTACGAAAGGGCCGTGGAAAGGACCGTGGCGGAGGGACCAATCGGCCCGGACTTACTCTCGCACGATTTCTTATCGCTGTGCAGCTCGTAGCCGATGTAGCAGGCACATTCGTAGCCGCCGAGGGTGTTGATGCACTCGTGCTCGCAACCGTGGTCCATGTGCTCGCACTCGTCCACCTCCTTCATGAACGTCGCCGAAAAGCCTGCCTTCTGCACCGAACCGTCCGAGACGAACTTCACGAACAGCTTGTTGGACGTTGACCTAGAGGCGGATGGCGGTTGGAAAGTGAAAACTGCCGTGAAACGCCAAGGACAGCGCGACGGGACGGGATGCTTACTTCATGTCGGGCGGTATTTTGTAGCCACAGAACACACCAATCAGCCGCGAGTCCGCCGCGCCGCCATCCCGCACCTCGACGTAGTCGTAGATGCAGTTATCGTGGTTTTCCACCTCGAACGATTGGAACTTTAAGGCAACTTGATAGTCTTTCGGGACGGTTATCCGCCAGATGCACTCCTTGTTCGGCAGATAGTCCACGGGGTAGTTCGGTGACTCGAGCCGTCCGCCAGACTCGAGGTTCATGTCGCCGCCACAGATTGCTGCGCCAAACGATCGGAAACGAAAGGAAGCGAAGATAGTGGGTTAGGTATGGCGCGAACGGCACGTAATGAAGTAAAGCTGTTTGGCAAATCGCTGCATTGCAATTGACTACAAAGAATTGAGCTATTCTTAAAGTTGCTCATACAAAAGAGGATATACCGAAGGCGTGTAGTGGGCACCTTAAACTTATAGTTAGATGCAATACAATCACACCGTGTATTTTAATTTAAAGACCTCTATTGTATCTATACGATTAATTTTTAATGTTAAACATAAATAATAAGTTATACATATAGATATAAATATGATAGGTTATAGACACAGTTATAGATAAAATCCGATCAGCATGCTAAATCCATATGAATTGAGGCTATATGTATATTAATAATGTTTGGCCTTACACAAGAATAGTTTAATTTTTCGTACACTGTTTCCTCCCGTACACTGATTATTCAACAAAACAGTAAAGCAAAGTAAAGGAAACCCATAAGGTTTCAAATGGACAAAATCCATCAATTTTTCTCCCGTTCACCAGAACTCGCAACTGAAAGTGTGGAAAATTGTCCATAAATTCAAGAAAAAAATACCTCAAGAGTTCTTTACTAGCATCAATAGCATTGGAACCATACCGTGTATTGACGACTAGGAAGTGTCCTCGAATAATTTAACAATTGCTCACGTTATAAAATGATTTACAGGATGTATACCACAGCCGAAGGTCAATCGGGAAAAGTGACAGCACAGTTTCGAATGGCAGGAAAAACGAATTTCCCTTTCCGATGGCGTCGACAATACGATTAATGTTCTTTTTTTTCCTGTCGGTTCGAAAATATATCTACCAACACTATCAATTTATCAAACAAAGACTTAAAGGCGCATTCGATCACGCATACATCGTGCTGTATTGAACAACATAATAACAGATCGTACATCAACGGACTCCTTTCACCCCGTCAGATGGCTGGTTTTGCATCAAACCCTACTTTGAGGTAAATGTATTTAAAACGTACGTATGTATTTAAAATACTAATGGTCAAAACAGGTGTCCGTTGACACTTTTGCATCAAATGGTTTTCACCATTAGTGTTATCTTACCAAAAGCAGTATTTCGAAAGGATTTTGGATTATTTAAAACTACACTTTGTTACTTCTCCCTACGCCGGATCGCGTAGTTATAGCTAAAAACATAATTACTCATATTGTTATGGTTTTATAATTTTTTGAGGAGTCACAAACTCAACGGATTATAACACTACAATAGTTAGCGCACAACTGGTAAAATTTTCAGCCCAATCGAACAACAATTGCCAAAAAAATAGCCTTCTAGATGTCAACTGATACCTCGATTTGCACGGTAGGAGCATTCGACCCATTTGACCGTTGGTGTTAGTGAATTTTTAATGTTCATGCTAAATGAATCCCCTTGTCTCACATTCAGTTCAGAGTTGGAGCGTAAAATTCCTCCACCGCTTAAAACTTGAGCCGCAGAACAGTTGTAAGAAAATACCGGAGCCATGTGTTCTGAGAGAAGTTATTAGCTACGAATAAAACTTCGAACGAACCGCCGCATCTGGCCGCATTGTTCGATCGAAATTAATCACTCCACCTCCAAACCACCATCGGGATTGACGGGCAGTATTGGGATAAAGGTAGATAAATGAAGGTAGGCCATTTATTTCAACTTTCCGCCTCATGCATGATACTCAAAAAGAGAACCACGCTTTAAACTACAGGAATATCTTCCGTCGATTATTTATCCAATCGATTGTTTCAAAGGAAAAGAAACATACCGGAAAACAACTTTCATCCTCACAAATAAGTAATGTCCATGCCTTTTGTGGTGCAATCGAAACTCGTGCCAAATAAATATGGTAAAATCCTCAATAAAATACTCCGTGTGTACGCTCGACTATCACGAAAGCACGATGATTCTTCAGTTAAAGCCCATGCGCTTAGAAAAGTTTCCACCTGCCCAAACAAAAAGCCCCACTCCTGGCCCCAGCCCGCCTAATCCCCGGGCTAATGCGGGGCGCTACACGTCTACCTCGTAGTGGTTACCTTCGTAGTTGGCCGCAAAGCCCCGCATCGACGCCTGGCGGAAGGTGGTTGTGTACGTGAGCAGCATACGGCTGCCGGTGGAGCGGATGAGCTCGTTCACCTTGCCGGAACCGCAGAATTTCCCCAGTATCGGCGACTTGTGCCAGTAGCCGTCCCGAATCTCCAGGTAGTCCGACCGGCAGCTGTTCGATTTGTAAATATCCTGCAAAAAGAGGAGCAACGGGAAAGAACGAAATCAAGACTCTGGTCAACGGCTCGTGTTCGGAGCATTGGCGCCGGACCAGGTGGGTCCGCTTCCGGTGGCGGGCACCAGCCTGGGTGGTGAATTGGTCGCTGGCTGCCGTATCCTGCTCCCGAAAGCGAATGTAAAAGAAAAGACAACGAAAAAGCAACACGCAGGAGGCAGAAATGGTTCTGCCGGCGTCAGACGTACCAGATCGGTGATGTTCAGAACGATCCGTTCGCCGTGCGTCGCCGTTATGCGCCACTCGCAGCGCTCCGGTTCGGTCGGCGGTGTCGTGGAGTAGTACGTCGGGGAGGTGAAGCTGGCCGAGTTTTCCTGGAACGTGCGCCCACACTCTGGAACGGGAAAGGTGGCGAAGCGTAAGCGGTGCGGACAGTGCGGTCGATCAAGCGGAAAGGGGTTTCTCCCATGAAGGAGCCACGGATGAAAAATCACACCGGGGTAACAGTGACGGACGGCGTGTGCTGGTGCTGCTAATTTTCGCTAGCCGGGATACGCCGGCACGGGGTGAGCGTTGTGCTGGCGAGTTGAATAAATTAGAGCATTCTTGAAAATATCCGAGCGCTTCGAAGAAAGGATGTGGAACTGTTGTGAAACGGCTTTAGTGGGACACTCATTTCGAGCAGAATCTCCCAAAACCATCGAACAACGTTTCTTGGAATGCATAATTAATATGATTTTCATTTTCAAGCGAATTTCCGATCACGATAATAGTTTCAGCTTTTACTTTTCTGCAGCCAACTTCCCCGAGCAACCGGTTTCGAGTTTCGTATTACTAATTCATCTAAAGTCATTAACATTGGGCGAGAAGTTTGAGCAAGGATTTAGACAAGCAGGATAAAAGGGTGGAACAGCTGTGAAGCTTACTGCCCCTAAAGCACGAACAAACACAACCATACCCATGCGTCAGAAAAAGGTCAAACAATCAATCAAACCTACGCAATCGAATTTAGCAGCTAAAGCAAAAAGTTTCCGCAGCATTATGTTACGCGCTTAATTGCTCATGAACGGGAACTTTGCCAAAACCCCGAGACCGAGAATTGATTGCGGCAGCGGGAACCCGTCCGGGCCAGGCATGCTTGGGTGGTGGGCCTTTCGCTGCTCATTGTTCGCAAGTGGTATACTCACTGGCACACTTGTACAGCAGGTTGGCTTGCGCGATGTCGCCCTCGCTGAGACGCAACCGTTGGCCGATTTCCGGTCGCTTGCGGCCCGGCACCTCGATGGGGAAGATCGTATCCAGGTACGTGCCCTTGGAGAACGTGTTGCGCGCGTAGTGCATGATTGAGTCGTAGTCGTACGGCAGCCCGAGCGAGTTGACCTCATCCTCGGTCAGCTTGTTGAAGTTGTACTCCTGCCCCACGACGATGTTGTTCTTCTCGATCACGACGTGGTTCTCCCGGTCCGGGCGCGTATGCTCATGCCAGAAGCCGACCACGTGGCCCAGCTCGTGCACCACGATGCCGAACTTGTCGCAGTTCTTGCCGATCGAAATCGCCTGCGGCCCGTTGCCCCGCTTGCCGACGAACGAGCAGCAGCTGCAATGGGGGGGGGGGGGGGGAAGCGAAACGCGTTAACGCCACAAAAGGAAAGCCATTAGGATGCCCGCAGCCGACGCATGCAAATTCCCCAGCCGCCTGGCCTTCCATTGTTCCATTATGTCCGGCGCAGTGGAGCAACTGGGCTACCGGAACGCCTTTCGCCGGCGCGCGGAATCTATCTTACCCACAGGCGCGCTCGGTGAAGACGATGTAATTCGGATGGTCAATCGGATTGCGCTCGACGAATTTGATGCACGTGTAGTTCTCCCAGTGGCGCATCGCCTGCCGGAACAGCGCCTTATGCATGCCGCTGAAGTTGCCATCAATCTCGTACGGTATGACGCCAAAGTCCCAGATCCGTTCCTTCTTCGCCGTGGCCGCCCGCACCGACCGGTGGTGGCCGTCGTGCTCGTCGTGCTGGTGGTCTGATGCATAATAGATATGGCTGTGGACACGAAAATGGGAAATTGTGGGTAACTCGGGCACGAGCGCCGCTTTATGAGTAACTACAGTTTGATTGCGGCGATGCTGGTGCGGGCAGTGCTGCGATGCAACGATGTTTGCCCCAGAGCGGAACGGATAAGATAAACATTTGCTATCAAAATCGCTTCAAACGATGCTCGGGATTGCAATGGGACTGTTGCGGATTTGATTGCCTGCCTTGATGTGCGAATAAATGCTTTGTCACGAATGTAACGCGCTACATGTACGGTAGGTTGGATGTATTGTGTTGTTTCTGTGGGATGGTTTATGACTTTTAAATTAGATCGTGATTTCAATCAAAACCTTAACTTTAACAATCCGAGAGCGGCATCCATAAGCCCAGTGAAATTGTTTCAAAATATTACTGTGTCGTTTTCATCAGGATCAAATTTCAAAATATTGTACACATGATTATGAACACATCTCAAAACTGTAAAAAGATCGTTTTTTTAGAGGTGGCACAACCGAAAAGATTCGAACGACGTTTGTATTCATTACTTACAGACAATCAATGTTCTGTACGCTAATCTGGCAAGGCTCTATGATCCGCTGTTCTACCGCAAACCTCGTTTCAGTGATGAAGGGTCATTGCTTACGATACGTGAAAGCATGACAGCCGTATCTGGAACAAAAGTACGTATCATCCGGCTTTTCAATTGAACCTTAAATGCGAATCATCATTCCATTATATTGGGACTGGCCAGTCTGATCGTTGTATTGCGGTAGATGTGACTCAAAGAGAGTGGTTTTCAATAACTCGTTATTTCTAGATATACCGAACCTAGTTAATTCTGTCAAATCAAGTTAAAGTGGAGCGTAAGAACGTATCACAGCTCATGTAATTGTAAAAAAGTAGACTTCATGAAGTTCAGATGGAATCCGCTACCAGGTGAGTTAATGGGCGATATAAAAACTGGAAGGAAATGGCATTACAGACTACTCATCTAATAACACTGTTATTTAACTCATAACAATAGAACCAAATTCAGCCAAGTTCTTCAATTTACGGTACAAGATTTCAATAAATATCAGTAAAAAAACCATAAAAAATGTAAAAAGTTGCAAAAATGAAACATGCTTGCATGGAAAATATATTATGCCACTTCTATTTCTATTTTCTTAGGAAAGTTTGATGCACTAAAACTATTTAATCAGATATTTTTGGTATGCTCATTTCCACTAAGAATGGTCATTTGGACGAGTTACTTTCAAGCGTTAATAACTTTGCCTCACACTATCTTTTGGTTTTTAGTGTATATCATCCTTGGTTCATTTTAGTTTTCTTCCACTTTCATAAAGTGTATAAAAACCGTGAGCATATGCATATGCTTTAAATATGCTTTTAGAACAAAAAAGTTTTCTAATATTGGCTCAGCTTTTCAAATGTTGTGCAACTTTTTTTGTTGTTGCTAAAACAGAGACTTCTAAATCGCTAAAGCCACTAACTTATAGCACAACATATCTGTTCAAAGTACTGGAAAATCTTAAGAAATGGCAAAATTATGAATGACCGCTCAATATAACCGCTCTCGGTGGAAATACCTTCACATTTTGTTTGCAGTAAGTAGTGTGTAGAAAGATTGGCATCTCATGTTAAGAATTATAAACTGTTCAAACAAATTCAAATTCATTTACCCACATCACGCGGCTGGGTTCACTACTCGTTCGCGTTACAGAAGCGTTACGAATGACAAATCGAAATATCCTGCAGCAAACGGTTGGTTCAACCATAGCATGCACGGCCCTCATCTACGGCACGGCAGCAAACGTCGATGACGGGCATTCCCACTCCTCCCCAGCACGGTTCCATCCGCTCCATTTCCGCATGTTCGCAATTCGTTACGCTATCATGAGACCGCTTCGCTATTTCAACGCCCCATTCTGCCGCACCGTGACACGGGACAAAGTACCGGCTACGAAGTAAGCTTAAGCTTCTAGCGTCCCTCCGTCCGTTCCCCAACACGTGCCACGGAAGGGATTCGGCCGAAATACATAGTACAAAAAGGAGCATTTCAAGCATCCACAACCGGTCCGCCTACAAAGCATCGTTTACAAAGTTTCGCTAGCGTTGCACCGGCCACCAAGGAGCGAGAGGCGGAGCAATCGCCGCCCGAAGAGGCCACTTGCTGCAAACACTTGACAGGCTCGGTCCGCGCTTCAGGACATAATCCGGGCGAACGGTTTTCGCATTCGCACCAGGACACACGACGCTCGGTACGTACCTTGCCGCGTCGCCGTCGTCGTCGGCGCCACCGTGCTCTTCAACAGGTAAGCGCGGTCGGTGTCGATCTTCTGCTCTCGGGGCCGGTGTTTTATGGTCCGGTCGGAAATGCAAATTCATGCCATCGTCGCGCTCGCCCTGTCCGATTCGGGTGGACCGTGTTTGCGGGAGTTGCACGGGGTGGTGGTGCTCAGGATGATGATGCTCAGGACGATGACGATGCTGCTGCTGGTGTTGAGCCCGTGGATGATAGGTCTGGCTGTCATCTCCAGTTGCTTTCCTCATCTTCTCACCTGACGCTTTGTTCGCCACAAAACTGGCCATATCAACGCCAAAGCCGTCCGCGCGCTGTTCGTTGTTATTACCGTGGTCGTTAGTGATGACATCCTGGTGATGCTTCCGTTTGCTGTCACCACCAGCGGTTCGGCGCCGTTGCTTCTTCCTCGGCGTACGGTTCTGCGTGCTGCGCTCCACCGGATCGTCCTGCCCGTGCCCTTGGTGGTGGTGGTGCTGCTGCTGGTGGCTCGATCGAAGATTGCGATCCCGCACCGAGTACGTTACTGTGCCCAGTTCCACACGCAAGCGCTCCAACCGCGAGTGGTATGAGTTCTTGTTGACCGTGCCGTTCGGCGAGGGTTTACCGGGTGTGATTTTCGCCGTTGAATCGCCGCCGGTCGTAGCACCGTGGCCGTGAGGTTGGGCTGGCTGCGAAGATGAATGATGCTGCTGGCGACGCCGCCGGTGATGGCGTCGGCGAGGTTTCCCAGCCATTTGTTCTCCGTTCCCACTCGTTACCGGCAGAATGTCCTGCTCATTTGCCTGATCCTGTCGTTCTAGAAGCTTCGGTTTAGGTGTGCTAGTGACCACATCCTCGCCGCTGGCTGCCCTCTGCGGCGAGCCTTCCATGCGTCCGACACTCTCGGAAGCAATAGTCGAGGGTGATGTTGTCGGTGTTGTCGTCATCGTCGACGATGGCTTGGTGGGTAAGGCAAATGTGACTACTTTCCTACTGGAGTGATTGCTGCTGATAATATTATCGCTGATGGAATCGATAACGATGTCCTTCGTGTCGGACTGGATCCGATTGTGATCGATGTTACGAACGGCACCGGTTGCGTTCTTCTTGTTCGGTGTGGCAGCTGCTTTCTCGCTCAAACTATCACCCGGCGCCTCACGCTCACGGGGCGCGATAATGTTGTCCCGGTTGTCGATGATGGTGGCCCGCACCGTGGGCTCGCCGGAACTGTCCGTGATGGAGTTCTCGCTCTCGTAGGACGTGCCGGGCGGCGTGCGAGCGTACTGCCCACCGGCGGCCGAGGTCATGCCGGACAGTGGCGTTGAGGCGCGCTGTTTCGTCTTCTTGCGTATCATGTCCGTCATGCCCTCCTCCTCGACCTGCAGGCCCTCGAGGTACACTTCCTGTTTCAGCTTCACGATGTCCTGCTCGAGGCTCTTGTTCATCCGTTGCCGCTGCCACTCGGTTTCGTAATTTACGTTCGGCAGTGCGATGTCGCCCATAAATCCACCTGCGAATGCGACAACAACAGAGAACGGGAAACGCGCCCGAAAGTGAGTGAGAAAGTGAGTGCGAACCGTGTGAAAAGTGGGTTTATGTGTGATTAGAGACACCCGATGCACCGACCGAGCGGTCGGTTTGTGCACCACCTGCGCTTAAACAGACAGTCCATAAACATGTTGACCGTGTCCACCGTAGCCGCACAACAGAATACCATTTATCACCTTTACGTATGGCTTTTACATGACCATAGGCGTACGGTACCGTATGGTACCCATATTTTGTTCCATTATGAAACACTATCGTATATTCTGACCAAGTGGAACCATGCAGAAATGAGGAGAAACTCAGCAAAATGCATACGAACTCGAGTAGAAGCGCAAATATGCAAAAAAACGACGAAATTAATTTGAAATTGCTAGTCATTAACCCGACTGGAGTGATACACATATATCTATAGTATAACCGTGCAGGTCGTATAATGGGAAGATGAGAAATAATTAAACTCAAACTGTCTCATTAAAGTTCGTCCCAGTCACAATAGGTTCTATAATTATAAACGGAATGAATTTCAATTTTACCCTATCTATCCATGCTTTAGGAGCGACATATTTTCAAACCTATCATTCAGGACATGAATGCTTTCAGAGATTATGTAAAAGAATAAGGTTTAACAATTAGGCAACAAGAGACTGTGATTGCAATTAGAGACTTCGGTTGTTGCAATTTGTAAAATAAAAGTGCACAAAACTGCAATAAACTCATAGAACAGAGATTTAATATTTCAATCATTTGCTCGCATACATGCATTAGCTATGTTAAACCATCCTTTCCTACACGGGCCTGTCTGAAAGCTATCTTAATATAGGTTGATTGAAATAGTTGAGAAACCTTAAAATGAAACAGAATATAAAAATGAGATCTTTATTCTCTACTTTTATGCCGTAGGGACCTACTCTGAAATGTCTGCTGCGTTGCGGCTTTCAATACCGTCATCATAGTCAATCCTTGGTAGAGGACCACAGTTCGATTGGTTTTATGGAACCAGTTCCGTCGTGTGACCTGTACGAGTACCTCTAAACCGCTTTGATGCACACTTCATGTTAAAATTTTCCAGATTTAATTGAATTTTGTTGACTTGTCTCTTTTAATTTGGCTTGCATGTTCGTCAATTTTGTCTTCTGAAGGTTGTGGCATGTTCTCAAAAACATGGACAATTTGTCAATGCAGATAAATCAGGTAATAATAGACACGATAAAAAGATAAACATTCGATAGAAAAGAATTTAATATTGATGCACTTAGAATACAATTTCAATTGATCGATACACGAGAGAACCATAATTATCATGTTTTGATATTGGCCTTCAGCTTTCAAGTAATAAATTTAAAAAAGTGTAACTTTTTCAGCGCAATATACTGTATACAACATTGACAATATTGACAATATTGGCAATGAATCTTCTCCCAGAACCAGAAGATGCATGATCCGGCATGACGAAGTGGTTATAGCGATTGGTATTAATTATTTCTAAAGATGAGTAAGTAAAACTTGATATGCTACCATATCTACATTTGCTTGTGGTTATGTCACCAACAAATGTGTTGGTGTGTTCTACCCTGTATCAAAGCAAGGAGCATATTTTGTTTGAAAGAAGTAGCTCTGCAAGACTTTCACTCCCTTAACTACATCACTCCACTTAAGCCTTGTGGACTTGTTTGGATGAATTATCAATGTTGTGTTTGATACCGGCATCTTCCGGCATTCATGTTGTGCTAGAACAGCCAATCAATTGGTCGAATTAATACTCATCCATAAAATATAATCCCGTAGCATCTCCATATGCCGGTGAAAGCAGCCTCCATGGGAATATTGAGCTTGCTTTCCTTGCTGTTTTCGTTAAGCTGCGGATGCTTTATTTATGATCGGTCGTCGTTTACACTCGGGAGCAGCAGCAGCAGCAAGTGTTTCAATCGTTACAATATACAGACACACCCGGCCCTGCCCAAAGTATCAACCAAATCAATCAATTTCTAGGAAAAATGTGGGGTATACTTGGAACAATCAATCTTCAAAAATTCTTGCGAAACATCCCGAGGCAAGCAATAAAGCACAGGGGAATATGTATGTTACTGATTTGTCACACTTATTGGAAGTGATCTCCGTTCGATTGGCTCGAACAGGCGAATGATGCGGTTCGAAAGCCGTGCACACACACACACAAGCAAACGGAGAAAACACGAATGATTCGTTTTCTGTGGTTGCAGTCCAGCAAACGGTCGGGGAAGACACAAGGGCCTCACTTGAAACGATGAACCGAAATGGAAACCTTCGATGCAATGAGATAATATTGGGTCTAATTCAATTTTCAGCATACGCCAAGAATGGGGTACCCAACTGCCATTGGCCCCAGGGCCG
The DNA here is from genome assembly GCA_000349145.1 of Anopheles dirus. Lineage (NCBI taxonomy): Eukaryota > Metazoa > Arthropoda > Insecta > Diptera > Culicidae > Anopheles > Anopheles dirus. The sequence continues at coordinate 1,544,105 of KB672713.1, read as the reverse complement.
CCTACGTCGCATCTCTGCTCACAATGAGAACCGATTTACTCCGACCGGAAACTATCCGTAGCCGCAGCCGAACAGCGGAACCGATTCCATTGCGCCTTCCTGCCCACTGGTACGCCGGCTCTTTCCGGACCCGGGGTTAGTTAGTGGTTAGAACATAAATTAGGAATAAATTTGAATCAACCGCATAATGCCGGACCAGCCACCCATTCCAATACGCGCTGGTGCTGGTCCGGCAAGTGTGTCGTTAATTTTCTATGTTGGTTCTACCGCCACCTTTTCCGAGTGGAAAAAGCCAGAAATACACACAGCTGCTGCAGCTACAGCACAGCAGGATGAAGTCAACCGAAGGCAAGAGCCAGCATCTCTCGCCCGGACCGCGCGCGGTTAATGTGACCCACATGCGAAATGCACAACTGGTCAACCATTCAGCATAAGGTGCGCTGGCGAGCGCTCTACCTTCGGGGATCCTGCGAGCGGCCCGCTGGGATGAAGTAATCTAGCATATCAAGTGCAACAGGAGAAAGCTGGCTGCAGTGGCAAAAACAAAAGCGCATGTGTGCATTTAATTGCATTTCACTCTTTTTTCGAGCGTTTTCCTTCTCTTCCTGGCATTTGAAACCAATGGTGCTTGGTCGCTCGCATTTGTATTCAGTGCTAACCTAGGTGCAGTTTGTACGGTACATGTGTTTTCCCAGCCAGTGGTTCGATGTGTGGGATCGTTTTTTTTTGTTTCAGTCGGAAAATTAAACCCTGCACATACGTCACCGACGCCCATGTGTCCACGACCATGAAACCGATGTTTCGCCTTTTGTGCGCCAATACTTCTTCGGTGTATGTGCTCGAGCGTGTTTGTAATTGAGTCTCCAGAAGCGAGCTGCAATTTGGGAAACAAATCATTTGAACGACAGAATGCTACGCTACGCGCGCGTTCGTATGATGGATGGGACAGAATTCGTTCGGCGTACACACACAAACACACACAAAAAACTGGATGCTGCATTGAACTAGGTCATACGAAGATGTTGGCCGGTATCAACACAACATTGTTTGAAGAGATTGGTCCTAAACAGTATGAGTTTGATTGACTTCGCCACAACTGATACCAGTTGTTTTTCAAAGGATTCTTACATGAAAATCATTGTCAAAAGAAATTTTTAAAAAATAGTTAAAACATACCTTTTGTTAATTTGCAATATTCAATTTCTGGTCTGGTTCTGGTATTTGCTACGGCTCAAATTTCGATACGAACGTTGAATTGCGAACGTTGCGTTGTGAATATTGTGTGTTATGTCGTGATAATAAACATTCTGTGTCGTGGTAATGAACATTGTTGTGTACGTAAACTACACAAACAAACTCGCCAAATACTTCTCTAAAACTAAGCTCTCGGGTTGAACGTTTTAGACCAGGGCTGCGGAAACTTTTCAAGAAAAAATGCCACATTATAGTAAAGTTTTTAAATTCACGGGCCGTATACCTTAAGGGAGAACATTAGAAGTTAGGACAAAACTGTACAAGCGCCAATAGATTGTTCTACATATTAAATTTCACTAAACACATGAGAGTGTGTTCTCTTTGTTTTCACTGCTGACAAACCAACAAAACATTACAAACAACTGGAATGAGATTTGAACCCACGACTTGTGGTTGTGGATCCCACGACCCAAGACCGCACATATGAGAAAGCAAACCTAAAACCTAAATCAGTAAAGTTTCTAATCGTTTTAGCGAAATTCAATGAAAACGCTTCCCCAAATGGCCAAAACCAACATATCGGATCAGTTTGACGATCGCCGGTCCTAACAGGAGTAGAGTTTTTTCGATAGTAAAATAAAAATAATAAACCAGTTGTAGTGTGCAAAACCCGCTGTCCATTTACCATTGATCATTGATTGAACCACTGATTTACTTGTCAATGTCAACGACCATTGTGGTTACCCAAAACGTCAGTCTGTCCATTGCCACCGGTCGACCTGGACATGGCCAACCCAAAACCTTCTGTAAATCTTAAGAAAACTTCAGTAAATGCAGTAAATAAAAACCTATAGAAATCCAGAATTCGGCCGTGTTTACACAGTCAATGTTTGATTTGAATGTAAAATTGAACATCTATCTGATATCCTAACCTTTTTTTATTAAAATTTTAACTCAAAAAACTATGACGTCCAAAAGACCCACATCCTGGTCTGTGAACGATCTGAGATAATTTAAAATAAAAACTTCCCTAGGAAATGTTGTCTTCAGTAAAACATTATTTTGTGTTGTAGATAGAGAAACCAATACTTTATTCTTATTCTTCTGCTTTTTTATTCTTTAGAGTACAATCACTGTCGTTATGCATGTCGTATTGCGGACTTCATACAGTACAGTATTTCATCACCATAGCAGAATAGCCAATACTTAGCGCGGGATAAGAGGATCCATTTGGGGTATTGGTACGTGTCCTACCGTCCGCCCCTATACAACCAACACTAAGTGTCACAATGTGTATTTGTTGTCGACTATTTTAGGGCGAACTTGCAATAAATATGAATGTTTGAACGCATATAAAGCTATAATATCAATGTCAATCTCATATGAGACGCACCTTTGTCTATTGCATTGCAGAAAACTAAACTAAAACATAAGTAAGTGATGAAATCTCAACGCTATTTTGATTTCGGGGAAAAAACTGTTGAAAAACAGTGTAATTTTTTGATGAAAAGTATAACATTACATTGCATTCTTCTTAAAGCGCGGGTTCTCTATTTCTTCTGTACAAAGTTGCACATTCTACAACAGTCTGCTGCAAAGCTCTTTCAAAAGTGTATGGAACAGTACGCTAGCTACAAAGAGGACAATTCAATTTTCCTGCGCTGCTTTTAAACCCGTGGAAGGCGCCAGTATGAAAAGAACCACAGAACCTAGCGTTGCAGCAGCGGGATGAATCTCGAGAGCTGATAAAAAAGTGGCGCTTACATACAAAAAAAAAAGATGCTCCAAAAGACACGGCCGTACCACAGTCGCACCAGCGACAACCCCACCGGGGCACTGTCAGACAACCAGAAACACTGTCCTTCAGAGGTGGAACGATGATAAATGAGAATTAATTAAATTATAACCGTGGCAGAGCGGAGCGGCACACGCGAACCCATTTAAATTGTTTCGCTCACCCAAGAACGCATATTGCACGGCGGTTGCCGCCTTTTCATTCCAGTCCAATTCCCAGCAATGCCAGTGGTGATACATGTTGACAAAAAACATGCACAACCACACGCGCACACACACACACAAACACGATACGGGGCCGCACGACCGTTGTGGATGCAGTACAGCATCACTGGGAGCTGAATTGAATCATCAACGGGTATGTACAGCATAATAGTACAACAAACAACATCCCCTAGCGCATCCCACACACACATGGAGGTGCCATGCCAGCATGTCCCGGTGCGGACGGACAAAAACGTGCAGAACCCAGAATAAAGTGTCTAATTGCGTTGTCTTTCTCTTTGTGGAATCCGAAAACGATACTTTAACATTTCAATTCAAGGCACCAACGGGAGTTATTGTGTAGATGAAATGATCAATATTGAGATCCAGATGGTTGAAAAATTATTAATGTTCAAAGGGGAAAAATACGGGGCAATGAATGAAGCGGAATTAAAAAACGTCGCTACGAACTTCGTGAAATGCGAAGAGTAAATTGGTTTATATGAAATCCCATAGTACTATAGATGATCAATATCAATATACAACTGAAATCGTTGCCTCAACTTCCAACTCCAGTCTCCAAACAAGGTAAAACTTTCACCGAATCCCTGTTCTTTAAAATGCATAAAAAATCGAGCCTGCACGATTCGGTGCTGCTCTGCGAGCTCTAGCTGAGCGGATTAAAATGTTCAGACCAATAAAGCATGAAATCATCAAACATTGTTTGGAAATGGAATAATTAATGGAAACGACTCCCCGGCTTACCCGGTGCAGGGTTTCCCTCCTCACACCCGCCCATAGAGCAGCCACAAAGGCATCATAACCAGCGTGCTTGCACAAATCGCCCGATTCGAAACAACCGAAAATCGTTCCCACGCCGTATGCAGGGCTGTGTGGATGGCCGTTGCGAAAACGGTCGTGGAGCGGTGTGATGGAGCCATTGAGCCACTTTTTAAAGTATCCTTATAAGCGTTGCCAACCAAACCGTGTGCTAACGTGCGGTATAACGTAGCGGCCACAAAGCATGAGCTAATTAGCAAACCAAATTAGTCTTCGGTACTTTCCAAATGATTACATCCCTTTCGGGGATGGCAGTGATGTGATGTGAGCTATTATTTTCAGCGAAATTATTCTTCTTTGCAGCAAATTAAAGCAATTGTGAAAGCAAAGTTAAAGCAAAAATTGTTCACGTAAGTTCTGGTATCAAATATGATTTTATCGCTTTCGATGGTATGGTTTGTTGTGGAACGCAATTTTCACTGTACCGACTGTCCAACGACGGCTATAATCAAATCAAGAAATGCCAGAAATGGATGGCACCAGCAGTTACGAAGGTTGTAGGGGCAACGAAAGACATTTATTTCTTACCTTCGAGGCTCTGGACAACTAAACTACGTCAATTATTCAAATGCCTGACGTTTTCTCCTGATTCTACGCTTAAAACTAGGGAACCTATCAAATGACTTGTGTTGATTATGCTATAGGTAGGATTTAAACGAGAATGATTATTATTTGATAATGAAGGGAAGCAGGATGGAAAAGTCTTAATGTTAGGAAAAACTAAATAATAGTCTTTGATCGCGAATAACATTCAGATTCGCTACTCGTCAACGGATGACTCCGTTTGAAATTTAAACGATACACTCTTTCGACATGCCAATATTCCGAGCTCAAAAGTTTTTTAGACGTGCATTACTGAAAGCTGTAGAACGTAAAACTTCCTTTTGTGATAACGCACACAGTTTCATAACATTCATTCAATCTCAACACTTGTAGTCCCAGACACCGTACGTCTGGAGTTGTACGTATGCAGTGGATAAAACTGCGAGCATTTTTTTTAAATTCCCCATTACTCCCATATCCAGTGCACCTAGCTTTAAAAATATCAACTTCCAAACGGTTAAAAACTGTTTTACCACACAAAACCGTCCTGTCGGCCCTGTTCGGGACGGTCGCTAGGCAACCGTCGCGGCCCACTTACTCGATTTGCAGGGATCCATGTCGATGTCACCGGAGATGCTCTTCGGAAAGCGCGCATTGAGCAGCTCGTCCGTCGTGAACCCGTGATGCCGGTGCTTCTGCGTTATCAGCGTCTCGTTCAGCTCCAGCCCTTCGGTAAGCTGATTAATGAACACGACGATCACCATCACGATCGGCACCGAGCGCCAGGGTGCGGGCCCTGTCGCCGGTCGGTACGGTTTATGGTGCCGCACTAAATCCGACACCGGTTGCTGCCGATGGGACCCTCGGCGAAGGTTATGACGGCACACCGACGGACGAACCATCGTTTGCTCAGCTGGCTCCATTCGAATCCTTCGAATCGCACTAAAACCACCACCACCACCACGCACGCACTCACGCACGCAGACCGCGGTGGCAAAGGACTTGCTTATTTTACTTTTCACACTTTTTTGTCTCCACCCACTCGCGTCGCTCACCGACTCAACGCTCACTCTCCCGCCCCTCCCCGCACGGCTAATAAACCCGCTATCGACGATGGTTCGAAGGGACCTCGGGCCGGGCGTTACATTATCCACCGGTGGGAAGCGACGCCGGAAAAGTGCCGGAAAGTACCTGCAAGCGATTGCGTACGTGCACAATCTCGTTTTCCGGCCCGAACACCAAACCTCATCGAATCGATCCGGTGTCACTCACACTATTGGGACGCATGGACTTTTTCTCGCTTCACACTTTTCACGTTCACGTTCTTTTCCGCTATTTGCGCTTCACCTGCTCACACTGGCGTTTCATATCCTGCCCCGTTCCACATACACGCACGCACGAGCATTATATTGATTTTTCTCTCTCTCTTATCCTTTCAAAGGATCAGCACTATGCGCACATTATCCTTAAGCCGGGCGAAACCACTGCATTAGAATGGAAATGGGAGCAAACACTTGTTATAAACCAGGGAACGTTTAAAATTGGATACGAACTTGCCTCCGCACAGGGTGGAATCAAATCACATTCTGAGTGGTTCTCGAATCGGTCCGGTTTTCTATCAACGTTCTTCTCTGTTAATTAAAAACGGGTTGCCACCGCAAGTGTAGTCCCTGGTATCCTGCCGACACATTCGCCCTGCTCCAGCACATTGATAACGGATGGATTCGTGCAGGGAGCAAACGACACGACAGACCGTTACGGCGTTTAAGCCAACATATAAAAATAACTACAGAATTAGAACCTCACATGATGCCTCCATCGTCGCACAGGTTTTTGGACTGTGCTAGCCAAATATTTCATTACTGGAATTTGTGTTATGTTGCATGAAACACATGGTGCCACAGACTAATATGGTAGCCCGTGCTCCCAAAAAGCGTAATTTGCGGACCCATCGGTCGTTTCATCACGCTACGTCCCCCAAAACCCACACGACCCGCCCGTTATCGGGACCCCGGCGAAAGTGTTATGCCGCCGAGCATGTCGCTGCAAACATTCAACCCCGGCGCATCAATAAAAACTGCTCAGCCATGGCGAAGGGTTGTTCGTCCCGCACGGTAGGCATTTATATGAAGCAGCGCATATAAATTCCATGCCATCTCCAGCGGTAGCGCCAAGACGGAAAACCGCGAGACGAGGTTTTTCGAGGGTCAGAGATCCCTTTTCAGCGTGCCGGGGTTTTGCGTCGTCTGGTACGGGATCTTCGGGCCAAAGCTGACAGCATCCCGCAAAACTCGCAATCAAGCGTTTTAGAATCCCCAACCCAACCCTCGGCTGCACGGTTTCTTTGTTGGCGGCTCCGTGTGTTGATCCTTCCAGAGCGACCCGTAGCGTCTGCCTGTGTGTGTGTGTGTTGACTTTGAATTTTCTTCGAACAAAAACTAGCTTCCCCATTCTTGCTCGGTTCGTGTCGGGCTGGAAGAGGTTCTTGGAAAGTGTGTAAACAGCTTGATGAGTGCGTGATCCTGCGCGAGATTTAGATGCCTGCGACTGATAGGGGCGAGCAATATTGACGCGCAGCGTGTGTTTTCGATGGCTGCAATGAGTCAGCGTGTTCCGTGCCCGATGCACGATGACAAACGGGTGTTTGAAATGGACTCGACAGATCTGAAGATGTGGCACGTTTTGTGCGGTCCTGTAGGGGCGGTCGAAAAAGATTTGTCGTCCTTTATTGCAGCACAGGTGCGTGGCGGGAAGCTATGGCAACCTACAAACCTGCTGCGGTGGAGTCCTGCGTCTTTCCGTCTCCACCCGGTCGCAGTATGCCATGACCGTTTTAATGTGTGCCGGAACACTTTCGGAAATCACCGACTTTCGCGCCCGTCACTCTCGCGTACCGTCAACAACGTCGTCTCCTGTCCATCAAGCAGCGGCGGCCGCCGCAGTCGTATCAACAATAAAACACCCGACAGCACTGGAGCACACTGTGTGTAAATGTGTAAACAAAACGCAATCGCCTCCTGTCCGTCGGGGACGACCTTTGCTGATGAGATTTGCGTTTGCTGCGCGCGCTGCGGAAAGGGCGCCCTCATCCGTACCGTTCGCGGGGCCTAGCTTCTAGGAATTGTTCCACCGTGGGGCTATCATCGTCACACGGCAAACACAAGAAGCAGGCGGCTCGGGCTGCGGATGCTGGAGGACGAAATCGCCCATTTATGCACACAGACGCACCGAGCACTTGATTTGATTGATGGGTAGTGTAGTGTGTATGTGTGCAGCGTGCGAGCGAGACGGAGCAACAGCAACAGCAGCGGGGCAGGTGAGCAGCATTCCGCTCCGGGATGGGGAAAAACCCCGGGCGCAGCAAAACGGTTTCATCATTAGGGTAATTAAATTTTCCTCGCCCCTTCAAGGAGTGTGTGTGTGTGTGTGTGTGTGTGGGCGAGCACGGACGGCAAAGGATATCCCTCGTTAGCGCGAGTTTGTGAATAAAAACAATAGACGACCCTCGCGCGGCACGGTCTCACTCGCACTACTCACTGCTCGGTCCGAAGACTGACAAACACAAACACTCACACACACACACGTACGCGCCCGCTCGAGCACGTTCTGGGGTGGAAAGCGACGGAGCGGTAAAAGCCAAAAGAAAAGCAACCGGTGCGTGAGAACAGGGCCTTAAACGAGCATCAGCGTCATCCGAAAGATGGATGATGGTCCATCTTTGGGTCGCAGCACAGCGCGCACTTCGCCTGTGTCCCGATCGGAGCCAATCATCCAGCCGACAATAACACCACAAACCACCAGCAACAGCGGTAGCAGCACCATCGGCACCATCAACAACAGCATAAACAGAGGGGAAAAAAGCCTTCGGAAAAGACAAACATTGCTGCCCTCGGATTCCCCTTCCCGGTGGTGCCGTACGTTCATGGCACAGCACGACCGAGCATCGCATTCTTCCGCGCATCTTTGCTACCCTTTGCCCACTCCTCCTTGCGGCAGCCCTCTCACCCTCGCTGCACGCGGGTTCTTGCACCAGTTCTTCTTCACTTACGCGCGACACAGAACGCGTTCGCGTGTTCCCTTACGCACACGACGGGCCGCTGATGATATGCGCACTGATAAGAGCCCCCCCAGCATCAGTAGACCTGCCAGACAGACAGGACCGGGGCCTGTACGAAGCGCCGTCGCCTTCGCCTCTCGGTGGACGACACAAACGGCGAAATCTGCTGTTGCTAACAGTTTCAATTTTTTTCGTTGTTGTAGCTCCTCGCTGCTTTCCCACTGCTTTCCTTTCGAGCCCGTCCTGCAACGCGTTTTTCTGCGGTGTGTATGTGTGTTCTGGTATTATCGCCCCGCGCACCAACGCACACGAACGGTACCGGAGAAGGTCGAACGCGACGAAAACGGGGGAAAAAACACGGCACAATAATTAAACAAAAGAAACACGTAAAGCACAACGTTTTGTTTTTTGTCGCAGTTGGCCGTGCCTAAGGGTACAAGGATCGGGAATGACGGCTGGGCGAGGGTGCGAAGACGAGACGACGGACGACAGATTCGAACAAAATCCGGGTAAATCTAAACGGAAAAAACCCTCCGAAAACCGTTGCACGCACGGGGGAGGCCCTAACCGGGGGACCCCCTAGGACGGCGCTCGGGCGCCAGGATATGATCCTGCATTCCGGTCCTGAGACGGAGCGATTGGATTCGAACCAGAAAATGCATTGTTTCGCTCCTACCGAGCAAGGAGCATTGATTAACATGATGGATTTTCAGAGTCCTCTCCTATCTTTCGACACACTTGAACTGGCAACAACAGTTTTGGACCTGATCGCTATCGGCTTAAAAAGTATTGAGCACATGTTTCGATTTCTAACACCGGTGAGTTGTACACGCGAACACGTCGTCGCTACAGGCGAGCACTTTTACGGAAAACGTCGGGTCGTCCGTGCCCAGCAGACGACTTGGGCCAGCATCACTTTGTTTGGTCCAGACATCGGTGATGTTCCATTAGGGAGAGTATGTAGTAGGTGTACAATAAGGAACGGTCCGTTTCGTTTGGCTCTGCTTACCGGTATGGCGGGAAAATGTGGAAACTCGTTTTCATGGTTGTCATGTTGGCTCTCGATTGGAACTTTTTATATTCCATCTCCGCTATCTGACTTCAAGGCGGATGCATCAATGGTTTGACAGATGTGGACAAATCCTTGTTCCTTGGATACTCGACGTTTGACAGCGGATGCTGTCAACGTTCGACGGCCCCAGGAGGAACGAGTCACGATCGGGCGGCCGACACGACACACGGCGAGAGAGGTAGAACCTGTGTTTATCATACTTCTGGTTTGCGTGCGTGATATCTGGTGCGTGTGTCTTATTTGAGAACACCATCGTTCATAACACCAACGTTTACAAGTCCCACCGAATTAGGAAAATAAACCCTGTATTCCGCGAAGCATTCTACTTTACTGTAAATATCGTCCATATGATTCTTGACGTTATAGTCGATCTGGACGTTGGTCATCATTCTAAAAATAAGATAATCGAGGCTACTTGATCATCCGTTTAGCTAGGGCGCAGGATAAGCTGGTTTCTCTGACCAAACGCACGATCGTTTGCGGTGGGGATTATTGAAGCAGAACCCATCGTTCAACTCCCGTCAGGCATCGTTGAAGAAATCTCTTCCGTTCATCTTCCTCTTAAGATCAAACGGAAACTATTTGTCCAGTTTAAAAATCTAGTTCATCTCGGTAGCAGGAAGTATTCTCCCTTTAGGTCCTTCATATCATCAAGGATCACCAGAACTACTTTATCTACGGAATTTTTCATCTTAATAGCTAATTTAGTTGCGTTTTCTTGGAATTGTCCTAGCTTATGATAACTGAAAAAAATACTATAAAATACTGCTATTTTCGGTTTTGTTATTTTAATCTTATCAAATATTTATTTTTGAACAAAACCCGGACAAAACGAACGTCACTATTTTCTTCCCATTTCCCATTATTATTTTTTACCATTTTTCATTATTAATTAAAATTAGTAAAATATTTTTATTATTATTATCTTTTATTACATTCTATTAATAATAACTAATATTTAATTGAAAACAATACAATCAACTTAATTTAAAAGATATATTTCATGATTATTACTGACTAATGGTAAAAATGTCCTTTCTGGTACATCACTTCTTCCCAGCATCACCAGCAAACGTCCCTTTGCATTCGTCTCCCGAAACTTCCCTCTGAGATACACACAAGCCAGAGCATGCAAGTATTTCCTTTCTTTTCTGGTTCTTTTCGGAAATAGGACTTTTCAGCTCACTCCCACCTGTTGTAAAGTAATAGATCATATGAATGCCGAAAGCAGAGATTGTTTATGTGTTGGGGTAAATGCAACGGTATTGGGTACCTTTAGTACCTTTGGTACCCAATACCGTACCTTTGGTACCTTTGGTTGGTTAATATCTCCAGGTTAGAGGTAGAGGTTTGTTAACAAGATATGATGATATAAAGACAATTAAACGTGAATATTATAAAGCGTTGTACTATCTTGAGGCTATGAATGCGTCCGGTGAAGAGCTCGCGCGTATTGTGTATCAAATGAAAAGGTTGGCTCGCGGGATGCAATGATTTAAGGAACCAGTAGATACGAGGGGCACACAGCTTACCAGCTTAGTCATGTTCAAATTAGATCCTACTAGTTTGATGGCATGGGAGCAAGCATCATCCGATGTGGAAAATGATTCATATAAAGGGTTGATAGAGTTTTGTTAATGACGTATTAAGATTCTGTTGTACAATTCAACACAACAGTTTCAAGTTGTATAACGCACGAAGTATCGATACGAAACCGGCCAAAGTGAACAACACCCCGCGAGGATTTACAAAAGAAGTACCTCAACAGAAACGCGAAAAAACGATGGCATACATATGTTGAACAATTCACACCGGGAAAAAAAACCGTATTAGAATGTCCCCTTGTAAGGAAGGAGTGTAAGGAAGAGCATGGATTATTCAAGTGCAACAGATTCGAAAATATGGCTCTAGAACAACGTCTGAAGGTAGTGAGGGACCAACGCGTGTGTTATAATTGTTTAAAACGAGGACATTCCGTGCGACAGTGTAGATCAACCTTCCGATGCTTTCACTGTAAGAAGCGTCACCACACTATGGTGTGCAGCCGATCTGTAGAACCATCAAGTCCATTGCAACCAGTGATAAATGCCACAATGCATGTCAAGCATACCGAGAAACGAAAGACAATTTGGCTATCGACAGCCCAAGTGATTCTTGTCGGTGCAGATGGCAAGGAGTTTCCAGCTAGATCACTGTTAGACATGGGAGCCCAGTCGAATTTTATTACAGAGAGGTTGGCGCAACAGTTGGAACTGAAGAAACAATGAATATTTAAATCGTTTATGTTTATGTTTATGTTTATATTTATTAAATCGTAGTCAGGAGTCGGCGCAATGGGTCTAACAGCCATTGCGTATGGTCTCAACGATAGTGAAATCGAAAGCTTCCTAGTTCCGTGCAGTGTTAGACCTTATCGTGCTGAAACGGGTGACCGCAGATGTTCCAGCTCGCTCAGTAAACATTGCTGGGTAGAATATTTCACGCGAAATCTTTTTGGCTGATCCGGCGTTACACAAGTCTGAACGTGTTGATAATCTGATCGGTGCAGAGTTGTTTGCGGATCTGCTTGAGCAAGGCCAAATTAAGTTAGCACCACATTTGCCAAGCTTGCTAAAGACTAAGTTTGGATGGATTGTGAGCGGATCGATGTACGATGAGTCGGTCAGTAGCAGTTCGATGTCATTTTCTTGCTGGTTTTCATTTGCAGGCTGTCGCAGATGTCGATTTGATGGACGTTCCGGATAATCGATTGAACCATTGGCGTGTTGTTATAAAACGTCTATTTGACGTGATCTTTTATTGTACTTCTTCGCCTATATAGTCTTCGCTTAATAAAGTATTTTATGCAAGTAGTACAATGCAGATGGTATGAATATATATATGCGTACATCTATATTTCTGATAGAGCATAGATTTGAAAGATGAATTTGGCTAGTTATCCAAATACTCTAGTAAAGCTCTAATCCAGTTTTTACTTCGTCGTAGTTTTGTATAGAGAACCCAAGCCAATGATGATGAATGGTCCTTCTTAATATGGTTGCAGAAAGAAGATCGACTTTGCGGCACTTGGTGTTGGTAAGATCGTTTACCGTTAATTTGATTAGTTAGTTATACTTTTAATACTTGCGCACTATTAGTCAATGGAAGGAAAAGTCAAATTAAATCCAAACGTAGTCAGCAGAGTACTTAGTCGAATAGCTATGTAGTTTAGTTTAGTTTAGTTTAGTGGTGATCATTATGTGAATCCTGGTGATCGTTATGTAAGGTAGCTCATGTTTTGTTAACTGGAACTGGAATATTTTGGAGATTTATTTTGAACGCTTGGAAAATTATCGATAACTTGTCTTTTAGTTTGCAAACATGATAAGAATTGTCCAGAATACACCGTGACTCGCAAAATTAACTTTGTACCTTCACAGTTGTGAGCAACTGCAGTTTTGGAGTGTACAGGTAATTTGCAATGATATCTGAATAGAAAATTGCTTTTGTGTGATATGTTAGAAGATGAATATTTAAATAGAAGACAAACTACAATTTCTTCTAGAGTATCGCGAAGTATCGAGTATCGAGAAAGGGATCATTGGAGGTTAGTGCATTTCGTCAAAGAGTGTTCAAAGGACAATAACCTGATAATCATAAAATATAGAATTATGTTATAATTATAATGTTGTATTAAAACAAATTCAATATGTGATTGTTAGAAAATTCATTTACTCAGAATTTTGCCTTAATAAATAAGAAGGGCACCAAAATATGTGTTTTTACAAGTGTGCGTATGGTCAAGAGCGCGAACAGACCTAAAGCGACTAGATCGTCATTACCCATTTTTGATTATGCGGCTACTGGTATAATAAATTCAATAAAATTAGACAACGTCATATCATAGCACCATATTAAGGCTATTAAGCAAACGAATATGAAACGTGGTTTATTTCAACAAGGAAAATCCTTTTAAAGTCGGTCAGCGCATGTAACTATAAAATAACAAGAATATATTCGTTCAAATAAGCAATGATAAGCGATGTGATTGGACCTCTAACAAAAAGAAAGAGTTTTTTATTTTTATTTCGGGTGCTAGGTGGAAAAAAGGTATAGAGATAGGTATAGATCAGCTGCCAAGAATATTAACCAATTCTGGTTGGTTCTTCTAAAAACATTATTCTGTAAATGATGTCATGTCAGCCATAGAATCGAGGAGAAATCATAAGGCTGATGAACCACCATGTTCATATTTATCTGTCTCTAAATTATATGGATGTTGGGATGAGTGAAAATAGCAGTTGATATAAAACGGTTAGTAACGGTTACTTTAAATGTTCCAGCAGCTGTCAAATCGGTATGAACGACCAAGGTAAACAAACTTTTCTGCCTATTTTAAAATACAAAAGGAGCTTTAGTTTTTTGCTAAAAATCTTGAACTCGTTTGGAAATAATTTATTACTTTATAATATTGCCTGCATATGATAATCTTTTTTATACAATGTCATTCGTTTGACCATGTGCTGCTCTGAAACGTCAAGCACCACGAGGCCAAACATCAAAATAAAAACTCGCTCATCCCGGTTTGTTTTTGTACCCCGCTGAAAACCCCGAAAGTGCGATTTACAATTGTTTAGGTTTAAACTCACGCTGTAATATTGTGCTAGCATCAAAATGCCGTACGCACGCAAGAAAATGCACAGTGGCGACACACATCTTCGTCGCCGGTGGCGTTTGAGAAGTCGCAAAAAGGATTTGGACGAAATCGATGCAGATCTGAAGAACGATCCGGAGAAGCTGTTGAAGCAGGAGATTGACCTGGATAAGCCTGGTTTCGCGCAGTTCTATTGCATTCACTGTGCTACATACTACATCAACGATCAGGCGCTTCAGGCTCATTTTCGCACAAAGGTACACAAACGGCGCCTGAAGGCGCTCGAGATTGAGCCCTACACCATCGAAGATTCGCTGCGAGCGGCAGGCCAGGGCAGCTTCGTGCAACCACAGAAGCGAAAGATGGAAACCCAGCCCACGCTGGCCGATGTGGCCGATGGAAAGCGAATTAAGGTGAATACAGTGATGGAGGACGAGAAACCTGCCAAGCAGGAGCTATCGAAAGTAAAGAAAGTTGCCGATTACAAGAAAGTGTTGGAGGAACTGTAAATAAATGAGTAGTATAAATGAAGAAAGTTTTGCTTTTATTTTGAAAGTAACATGGGGTGTGCATTATTATCAACCTCGGAACGTAAGAGGCCGTTAGTTGAATGTTTTCAGGCTCCCGGTGATTTCTTTCTTCCGGGACGTGTTTCACATATGGTCCATGAAATGCGGATTACCGGTTTCATTCCTTCGCTTCGTTAAAATGTCGCACCCGGACTCGGTGACGAGCAGTGTGTGCTCAAACTGAGCCGAAAACAAACCATCGGCAGTGACAGCAGTCCAGTCGTCTGGCCACGAGACATCCCTCCAGGTGCCCTCCGATATCATGGGCTCAATCGTGAAGCAATGGCCAGGCTTCATGACACCAACCGCTGAGTTTTCTGCAGTAAAAATGCTATGTAAGAAACATTGTTATGTATGCAAAAGGGGGTATGATACTTACTGGCATAATGAGGTACATTCGGGGAAGTATGAAACAGTCTGTGGATTCCGTGTCCACAGTAACTCTTGACAACACTATAACCATGTGTATGAACGTGCTTCTGTATAACGTTACCGATTTCACGATAGCGCTCGCCGGGCCTGTGGAGTGAAATAAGAAGCACACCAATTGATTATCTGAACAGTGAGTGACATTCTCCGTACTTACTTCACGATAGCAATCGCCTTCATTAACGCCTCATGAGTAACCTGCACCAACTTTTTGTGCTGCTCCTTCACATTGCCGACGAAGAACGTTTCGTTCAAATCGCCATGGAATTCGCGATGGTACACCGTAACGTCCACATTGCACAGATCACCATCTTCAAGCGGACGCAGGTCCGGAATTCCGTGACAAATCACTTCGTTCACCGAGGTGCAGCAAGACTTCGGGAAGTTGTAATAATTCATCGGGCTCGGATAGCATTCCCGCTCGATGCATGCCTCATGCACGATCCTATCGATTTCATCCGTCGTTACTCCGACGTCGCACACTCGGGCTGCTTCGTCCAGAACCTCACGGCCCAGCCGGCAGGCAACACGCATGCCCTCAATTTCCTCGTCGTCCAGAATCTTGATTGTGTTATTCCCCCGCAGTGCTTCCTCCGACTTGGACCGACCCTCCTTGTGGTCCGCATAGTCTGGCCGCGGAATCGTTGCCGGCACATCGCGTCTCGGCGTTTGTTCGAACGGTCTCAGCTTGCCGGTGAACGTGTAATAAGGCCACGGATTGTATGCATTCGATTCCTTTCCCTCTGCGGAGCACGAAAAACGGGATTTAGTGGTATATTTTTAGATCACGTGAAGCCAATCACTTACTAGCCAGCAGATGAATAACCTTGTGTTCCTTCCATGAGCCCTTGAAGCAGTCCTGGCTGCAAAAGTACGATCCCTGGATGCCCATCTTCAGGCAAACCGGGCAATGGAGGGTGGCGGGTTTCTTGCAGTTGTCCGTTCCGCAGAGGTGCTTCGCGATATCACTCATCTTGGCTATCTTTTCAAGTAACACGCGGAACTGTGGCAAAGTTTACCGGGAGGTGAGCCGCTCAGAATAGATTCACACTTCTGCTAAAGAAGGTGAAAAAGGAAGCAAAACAAAACGCCACAATTACCTAACTGGTACGGATGAAAAACAAACGACTAGACCTTAAAAGAACAAGAATTCGCAAGACATGCCTGTATTTTTCCCTCTTTTCCTTTAACCCCCCACAAAACTTCACAAACCGCTTGACACACGCAAAACGTCAAACGCGGAAGCGACATTCGCGCGATCGAACTCCCTAGCGCAGTTTTGAGGTAACATTAAAATTGTGTTATATATTGGCACAAGCAAAATTAATCTGATTTATAATGTAATTAAATTTCTTTCACGGGGTGAAATACGAGTGGAATAAGTGAAAACCGATTATCTTTAATTGTGCTTAATTTATTCCAATCTCCATGTGCTTTGAAAAGATCAATCACAATATTGCAGTCGCAAGAGAGAATAATATATCAACTCATAAAATATGACCAATGGCTCCACATCACATTATTTATTTTTGTTATCAGTCGAAAGTGCTGTCGATGCAGGTGAACTATTTGAACCCCATAAATGCATCCAAGTGATCTACGAAGCCGTCCAATGCTCCGGGCGCAAGCTTTTCTAGTTGACCAAAGTTAGAATTCGCCAACGTCTGGTGTAGCGTGTTCGGTGTGCAGTAGAAGAGATTGTTATCCTTGCTGAGTCGTTCCGCCAGTTCGGTTTGATGGTTGTTCATCAATGTTTCGTTCACCACGACCACTAGCGGTTTGCAAGCTTCCAGCACCTCTATGCAACTGCCGGCACCGGCGTGGCTGATAACGAGATCTGCTCGCTTTATATCATCACCTATACTACTTTTTAGCCCATAGGAAGACAATCTAATGCTCGTTTGCTGCCGGACACTTTCGACGTTGGGCGCTGTGCCCCTTCCGAACTGTATTGTAAGTGATTCACAACCCATAGCGGACAACTGCTTCAGCACGGCGGGTGATGTTACAGCACGCACTAACTCCTCGAACTCGGTTGTTCCGACCGTAACAAATACGTCCTTGTAACGTTTTGTAATCATTGCTATAGGTAAACACCTTTCCTATCGTGTCGTTGTGGCAAGGACAGCGGAATCAAAACGAAAATCGAAAATAAATCCTTATCACTCAGGCGTAAAGAACGTAAACAAACGATCTCTTGGAAGTTTAACCAAGGTGTATTGAATATATGAGTTGTCATCAAAATCGGAGAGAGGTCGGGTTATAGCTTTTCAGAGAGCGACCTCTGGTGTGCGGAATTTGACAGCCGCCGCACCGGTTTGCTCAGATTTCTGTGCACTCACACAGTACAGCGCGTTTGGTATCAACAAAACATGGTTTTCAGACAAAACAAAATAACTAACAGAATATACAGTACTTCAATCTCAAAATAGGACACTTTGAATTCACTACGCTTTATCATTTTTGAAGGCTCGTATGTAGTTTTCGCTTACGTTTTGACACTATTTCATGATATATTTTGATGGAGCCATCATGAAGGACACTAAAAATAAATAATTATTACAGAATTTTTCAATCCTTGAACATCAAACACAACCGATGTAGTTTTCTTCCACCCTATCCTCTAGCTCATCGTTGACCTCATCGATTAGTAATTCATCAAAGTTGCTGAAGACCCTCACGAGAAGTCCTACGGAGGATTACTGACCAGATTCCCATTCTTGTTCATTGGAATGCCGTTTATGTAACGAGTATCAGAAATAACTGAGCTGTCTTTGTAATCAGTCAGTTCAGTCTTTTGAGAGAATAAAATGATGTTGAATTTACTCAGATTCAACACACACACCCGCATACCTTCTCCCACCTACGACCATTGCATTGATTTCATTGCTTAAGTTAGGCACATTAAGAAAGGATTCCCGTGCACGACACGCCGGTGCCACAAAAATAAAAACCGAAAGTGAGCGATAATGATCGGTGCAATGTCCAACACAAATTGTGCAATGTCCAAAATAATTCATCAGATCCGGAACACGCAAGGATCATCTGTTCATGTTTTGATAGCGCCATCTATGGGTCGGTTTCGAAACCGACACGGTTGAATCGCTCGGCGGCTCATAAACGATGCACACGATAAGGCGGCCAATTATTTCGATTTAACCGTTGAAAAGACAAACATTCAAATAAGAAAATAAATATCGTAGAAACATTGATGTAATAAATCGTTAGAACAGTACTCATATAGTATGTAATATATGCAAACAGTACTCGCACAATTTGGTTTATCCATGTTTATGGACGTGTCTAGTAACATATTTTTGAAAGTGTTCCGATGATTCAATTGTGAACAAAGTGATATTAAAGAACATAAATGAAGTAATCAAACCTAATTTTTGTGCAGCACTGTCTATGTGGTTTCAAGTGTGATGAATTATGTGTCCATCGAACATAAAAAAACTCTCATGTGTTCCTAAGTGAAGTTACTGTTTCAGATCTTCTGGCATTAATTTCTGCAATACATTTGATAACACTAAAATGAATTTCTAAACATCATGAAACAACATGAAAGAATTAAAATGAAAGCAAAACTAACTCACAAACGCTTCTAAATAAAGCGTAAACCAAAGATTTAAATGACCATAATCAACTCTTTCTAGCATATGTTGTGTACATTAATGGTAATAATTAATATAAATTGTTCATATAAAGTTGGCTTCCGAAATGCTTCATGAAGTTATAAAATTATAAATAATATCTTGCAAAACAACTTAAACTTAAATGCATAACTCAAAAGGCGCGCTCGTTTGTCAAAACCATCTAAAATAAACTAAATTTCCGTTTGAAAGGGAACGTAATACTTTCAAAAAGGGCCCTCGGAAGGGTTCCCGTGAATGCATGCGCATCGGACCGACAGTATGTTGCTCGTCGCCGGCACCACTCGGTCGAGCGGATGCTGGCAGTTGTTCGCTGGCTTTCAAACCGTTCAGTTCGGCTGGGACTGAACGCTGCCAACATCTAGATCGCGGTCCAATACAAAAAAAAAAAAACGGAGACAAAACGTGGTGTGCGCCGAACGGTTACCGGACGGTACTTGTGATCGGTGAGAGAGCGTGTGCGATGGCACGCGGTTTTTGTGTTTGCTTGTTTGTCTCAGTGCCGAGCATCACGCTAAACCAATCAAAGTGTGTTACGGATTAAAGCGAATCAATCCGGGCCGAAAATAGCACGTGCAAAATAAAAAGTAAACTCAAACCCATGCGGTACGGCCGGCACTGTATGCACTGATCAGACGACTTGTTTGTGTGCGAGTGTGTGTGCGTTTATGTGTTTTGTTAATCCGCGGCGGTCCCAGCGGTGAGATGTTAATTAATCTGTAATGGGAACGGTGTGAAACGCGGTGAGAATTGGTCTATGTTTCGCCGCATCGAGCATAGGACTCGAACTACTTGTGGCAAGCGGGAAACGGTTGCGAAAGCAAAACAACAACATCCCCGAGAGCAAGGAACGGAAGGGATGTGGCGAGTGAGTGCGTCCGTGATGTAGGCGAGCGTACAGATTATGTATCACCTCATCAATCGAACAACAACTTAGAAGTGTCTGCCTAAAATCACCTTGAAGCAAACATTTTTCCCTGTGGTAAAGCCGCGCTGCGGGAAAGGTGAGTAGTGCCGTGCGTTATTTTGTGATAACGTTCATCGTGCACACAGCTGGAACGGGGGGGCCCATCATCAGCATATTAATTTTAAGTGGATGAACATATTAAACGGATACCACGGCCACCGCCGCCGCCGCCTGTACCGATGTTGTGCATGCGGACCCGGCCTGGTGGACAGCGGAGCAAAAGAAAATAAGTGCATGATGGATTGACGATGAAGGCAGATCGATCGGTGACTCGTTCGTCAATTAGCGGCCCCATGCTAGATGTAGCGCTTTGCACTCCCCTGCCCGTAGCTGACCCAGTGAGGCAGATGGTGCGCCTGTAATAAGTTCGATAAACGGTTCGTACACCCAATCGATCAATTGCGCATCGTCGTGTGTAGCCAGTTGCAGTGGCACGGATTTTTTGACAGTTTGGTTAAAATTGTAACACTCAAACAATACCTAGCTAATTGATACGCGTTCCTGCAGATAATGATTGCCCGCCGGGCAGATCTCGCCAATGTTCAATCCCTCGGGGCGAATTTTTCTTCTCCCCTCCGGTTGAGCCAATCGCGAATTGACGTTTGCGATAGCGTCTCTTCTGTCAACAGTGCGCTGGTAACATACGGTGGCAAACAGCAGTTTGCCTAACACCGGCCCGGCCCGGGCTCCTATGATCGCCAACGACACTTACCAGAGCGCGTATGGTATTAGCGAGTAAATTCCTGTAAGACAAAAGCGATTCCGCGCGCAGCTGGCCTTGAATCAATTCAAGTGCCAATCTGTGATCTTAAATCCCACCGGGATCCGCTGCTGGACCGACGTGGAGCATACAGGCGGGCCCGGAAGAAGTGACCCGAACGGAGCAAAAACAAAGTTGATCCCGGGGAGCACGAGCGTGCTTCATCCTCATAACACACACATGCACACGTTCACACAGGCATCGCTCGCTAGTGCCCGTGCCCGTGGCTAGGATTACTCAATCTACTGCCTCGCACTATCCAGCAGCGCATCCTAGACGCCCAGCGTTGGACGGACGGGTGTCGATGCTAAGAAACCCATCGAAGAAGCGCTGCTGTGAGGCTAGTTGCAATTCACTGCTCACGACCCTGATTTGATAAATCAATTATGTTTGCACGTTACTTTGCCGCACACGCCATATGGCATGATGCCTGGAACCGATCGGCGAGGGAGGGATATGTGATGAATCACCGTAGCAAGCGACGGAGGCGTCCGCTCCGGATCCTCCCCGCCGCATGGGAATGTCCGCTTTTAGCGCAGCCCAAAGTGTTAAACTGCATTAGGAACTGGTGGGCAAGGTCGCCGTCGTCGTCCTCGGCGTACCGATGAAGTGCTACGTCACGTACTGTTTTGCTCTCGTGGAGAGGTTTTTCTTTCTTCGCCCTCCTCCCGGCTCTAAATTTTGGTCCGGAAAGTTTTGGACCAGGATGAATATTTTATTCGCATGCGAACCGTTGGAAACCCTTGCACATAACACCCGGCAGGCTGACGGGACCCAGATCGGCTGCACTGGCATCGCTCCTTTTGCGTCTAACAATACGACATTTCGTCCGGTGGTGCGATATGTGTCATCCGATAGCACCGCGTGTTGCGTGAGCTGCCTCCGCAACCGGTGGGGTTTATCTAATAATTCGAGAGCGTACTAGCATTGCGATGGAGGAGCCACCACTTGACAAGCTTTTTTTCCATCTTCGCCCTTCTCATGTGTCGTACTGATTGGATGGGATAATTGTTTTTCGTTCCAGGAGCTTGAATCTGTGGGAGGATCTCTTTTCGTAGCATCATTAATCGGGGACAAAGTTGCCTTGGTTTCTGCCGCAATGGATGTTTTTTTTTGCGTCACACTAGACAAGGGTTCTTTCTTTGCGATTAGGATTAGTATTGGTACCGGCCTACTATGTGGGATTGACAGTTTTGCTCACCTTATTACTTTTTATATTGAATAGTACTCGAATACTTCGTATGATTGCAGCGGAAGAGTTTGTTTTTGAGGGTGATTTCATATTGAAAGTTTATGGAGCATTTATAGACATATTATGCGCATAAAATAAAAACCATTTCGATTTGATAATAGAGCATATATACCAACAAGAATAATCATTCAATCGGTAAATGTGTAACATTGTTTGAAGTTAACTTATAAATTAGTTTGTAGTGAATTTTTTCTAATTTATTTTCAAATTGTCATAAAACTATTGTGATGCATTTCTTTCTATGGAAGTACAATTTTTTCACAAAACTACTGCATAATAATAATTTAATCTCAAAAATAGATTGGATCAAATGACCCAACTAGGTTCTGTAGGTGATTATTAGTCGTACGCTGTTTGTTGTGGTTTGTTGAGAACTAGGTTGATAATCGTATGTAGTAATACCCTAATAAATAATTTTTCCGACGATCGATATCCATCGTTTAATCGTGTGGTATGGCCAATAAACACATTTCAATCAATCCAATCACCGTCGTTTGGGAACCGTGATGTTGCCTCAACAGTTCCGCGTTGTTCCAGCGTTCGCCCGTGACGCTCGGGTTCATCAGACGCGCTGCCCGGCCCTCATTGGTATGCGGGAGAGCTAACGAATCAGATTGGGATGGGATTGGATTAATTGTTGAACGCGCGTGTGACAATTCCCGGCCATCCATTTCTAACGCCTTTCGTACGAGGCTTCGAAGTTCGAAGTTCGTACGCATCGGCCCTGCTGGAAGTGTGCCGTACACCGGTCAGTGACTTTTGCCGGCCTACACATACACCTCGCCCGGAGATTTAACGCACGAGCGAGAAGGGAGCGCGTGTGGAACAGCGTGGAAGAGACAAAAAGGCGGTAGAACTATAAGACGCCGTGCGGCATAAGCGCCACGGTATCCGTTTAGCTTTTGTGGTTGTGTTTCTTCGGCCAATTGTTCAACCGGGCTTGTTGTCGTTGACGTTATGATTTTGCCCTTCCTCTCCGCACGCGGATCATCGTCGTCATTATCATCATTCTCAATTGGGGACCCTTTAAAACGCCGTAGCAACGTACGTCAGCCGCCGTCGAGGATCAACCGCCGGTCGCGGCATCGTGGCAGTTGTGAGCAACCGCCGCACTCCGATTTGTAATGGTAATGGCACATCCCACCAGGAACGAGCATCTGGGACGAGCTTAGCATAACAATTCCTTTGCTCCAAGCAGAACTAGACAAGAACAACAAAAAAAAAGACGACCGCGGGAAGTGACTTCCGAAACAAGTATCAAATCTTTATCAAACCCCTGGCACCTAGGGGATGGCTCGGCACACAGTAAAAATCGTGATAGAATATTAAAAAGAAAGCGAGAAGCGATTCCGCTCCGTTTCCACGCGGCGAAGGAACCACCAAGGAGTACTAGATGGAAAACGAGCGTTTAAAAATTAAACGTTTGGAGCATTGTGCCAGCGCAACTCACAATGGATATAAAATGGAACCGAAAGTGTCTTGGACAGTTTGAGTGATGAAGAGAGGGGCAGCACTAAAAAAAAAGAATCATTGCAGCGGGCCACCACCGCATCCGGTACGGTTTCGGCTGCTTTAAATTGTATCTTCCTGCGGCTGGGATTGGGATGATCGCAGGCCCTGGTGTGCTAGCGTACGATGCCGACTGAACCGAAGCATAGTAATGTGTGCCATGCTGGTTAATAATTATGCTGGCTAATTGTTTCGCCTTCAACCGTACGCCCGATTGCTTGCACCAACACTGCACACGGTGGACTTTAAATCTCCGGAGCGAGCGGCAAACTACCAGCATGCAACAAAGAGCGCCGTTTGAGCTGAAACTTTCCTAAATCACCATTATTGGCCGTCACTTCCTCTTCCTTCGCCACGCCGAAACCCCCGGCAAGTGCGCCTTTCGAGCCGCTTCCTTGCGTGGATAATGTCGTCTTCGCAATCCCGGCCCTGCTGGCCCCCGCTTCAAAAACCGGATGACAGTCGGAGAACGAGCCGGTAATTTAATCTGGAAATATTTTACGACGTCGGCGACGATGGCTGGCTGGCCCTGCGCTTCGGTCGGTAATCGAACCGTACCGAAGGCTCGCAAAAACCTGCCCGGCCAGCGGTTGCAGCCGTTGCAAGCGTCGGAATGATGTGCGGGTGGCCCCAAATCGAGGTGGATCCGGTGTTGGATTTCTTGCTCTCCCTATGGGCAGAAATGATAGAGTGCGTTCTACGCTACCCGTATGGCACGCATGGCGTGCGGAATCGGAAGAACGCTCGGTGACCGGGTGGGTGAAAAAGAACAATATCAAACACCTACCGATATCTCTGAATCCTTCCCATTCATCCGATCCGAGCGGCGTGCGGTGGAGTGAATTATGTAGAGCAACTCTTCGCTGGTCGCTGGTTTCGCCTGTCCTCTCTTATTGGGACCATAACCATAACGTTTAACACTTCGTTTCGGGCGTCCGAGATGGGGCACAGTCTTATCAGAACGTCACGGTTCAACTCCACTCGAACTGAACAGTGACTGGGATGGAATTTTGCTTGGTTGAATAAGATGAAATGAGCCTTTTTTTATTCGTGTGGCCCAGTTTTTGGCACAGAAAACGACCGTCGATCGTCATCTATCGCTGGCGTGACCAGCGAACCAAAGGTTGGGCGTAAATTATCAGCAACCGTGTGTAAAGAACAATAACGATTTCATGGTACATACGACGGTGCCATTAAAAAAGGTTGGAAGCGAATATTTAACCGTTTTGAATCGTAGTGAAGAGGCGTAAAAAATAATAAAAAATACAAATGTATGAAAGAAAACAAATTATGAACTTGCATCCGTCAACATTGTCGGTTGCATGAAGAAGCAGAAACATAAAAATGGCATTAATTTTGTCCAACCATACCGGCACCATATGGGCCTCAAATTTATGCCTCATGAGGCGGTTCTGTTCGAACCTTATAATTTCGCTAAAGACTAACAGGACATACCGTTTTGTGTGTGTGTGTGTGTGTGTGTGTGTGTGTGTGTCCTAAAAATATGTAATTTCCACAGATGAACTCGCGCGTCTCACACGCATGGTACGGTCCGACTAACGGTTCGCTAAAAGGCAATGGGATGAAAATGAAAAAAAAGATTAAACAAACCCTCTGACAAGGAAAGTGACGCACGTTGGCTGGAACGAAAGTGATCGGATTATGCATGTGGCTCATTCACGACCGAACCGGATGCGGTTCGGGATGTCCCGCAATGTGCTTCTGTCTCGCAAATGGGAGATGAAGATGCAGGGAAACGGGTTAGTAAAGGGATCGAAAGGATCATTGAAGATCGGGGTGCATTTTTTGATGGTGGTATTTTTTTTTATCTGCGGGATCTTTCATTTGGAATTCGAGGGATATTTCGCGCGGTTAGCGTTGATGATACGCACATAATCTGTTCCCCTGTCATTTTGTTCCTTGATAGGGTGCCTGTTGTCGATCGATCCTCATAGGCTCATGAGTTGCCGCACAGAAGACACTAAAGAAGATGAATTGAGGACGTCGGGATTGTGAAATTTATCGCTGAGAATTGTTTATGTAATGAAAGAAACGGACATTTTAATCCTCTCGGTGGTTTGTCTGGAGACAATGCTATATTTTCAGCATTCTTCATTCGTGAAGCCGTTTGCAAAGTAATACATCGCATTTCTGTTGCGAGAGATTCAGAGTCCAACGAGGGTGTGTGTATATTGGCGATTCTTCCTAGTATTTGTTGATAGGAGCGAGAGCCGATAATTGAAATGATTAAATGTATTAAAATGCCAAAATCAAACAACTGCCTTTCGGATTTGCTGACTTTTTCTTTAGTTGGGTAATGATCTACGCCAGTGATTTTTCTTTTTTTTAAATTTGGAACCTATTACATTTACGCTTCATAACATATGTAAAGGCTTAAGAATTTTAAACGTGGAACGCTCTCTTATTTTTATTTTTAATATATTTTACAATTATACAATTCTAAACAGTTTTCCTCAAGGTTCAAATAACACACATTCATCCTAATGCTTTTCTACACTCGTTCTACAAAACGTTACTGCCACTTGGATATTCTGGTATTCTTCTATGTCCTCGCCACAATAGCGCCTTCCATATTTCCGCAGTTAATTTTAATCGATTCAAATTGATACAATCCAGATTAATAAAGACCGGCAACCCCATCGCGTCGGTTGTCTTCGTTACATTTGTTCTGCCAGATAATCGGCGAAAGCGCTGGAGTCAGCACGCGGCCATTCGAATAATCGCCCCATTTCAACCCAACGCCCCAAAAAACCGACCGTTCAGTCGGTCCGGGAGGGAAGATTCATCAGCCTCAACGACGTTCGGCGGCAATAGCCACGAGCCCGCCAGCGGAGCGACGCCATGAACAACAACAGTAAAATGCAAATCCGAGAGTCCTTGGCGATGGAGGTGGACGGTACGACGGTCGAGGGAAGCCGGGGTTACCTAATTACACGAATGACGCTACTAGCGACGGCGGCCATCGTCTGCTGCCTTCTGCTCGGCTCCGGACTGCTTATCTACCATTTCGCATCGTGCGAGGAGCACCACGCCGGCTCCCTGCAGCATACGACACTCTGCGAGCATCAGCATTCGACGCCGCACCATCAACACCAGCAGCACGGTTCCGTAGCCGAATCGGCGTTCGTTGCGGATGCTGGACCATCTTCTTCTACGCACAAAACGCACACCACCGAAGCGGCCGGTGAGCCCGAAAGCAGCCACCCGAGCACGGAACGGAACACGGCAGATTACAAGGGCGGTGCAACAGGTGCCGATGATACGCACCCCACCGGCGGACGGTCTGACGAGGACGTGCTTGCGTCATCGGTACGGGAGGACTTACGGCTGCCGCGATCGATCGAACCAGTTGCTTACGACATACGGCTGGTACCGTGGCTGGTGGAGGATAATTTCACCTTCTCCGGAACGGTGGAAATACTTGTCAACGTGCTGGAGGACTGCAACAACGTGACGCTCCATGTGGCCGCACTCGACATCCACAGCGCGAGTGTGGTGCGAGTTCAAGCAGAAGTAGCCACGAACGAGGAAGCGGAAGACGCCCCTGAACGTAGCGACCATGTCGGGCCCCTTGACCGTGATTTGCTCGTGGAGACGGTGGAAATCGATCACAATCTTACCGTGGCCAGCAAACAGTTCTACGTGCTTATGCTGAAGTCGCAACTGCGGAAGGGTGATCAGTACGTGGTGCGGATGCGGTACGAGGGTGTCCTGAACGATTACCTGCAGGGCTTCTACCGCAGTTCCTATACTGCCAACAACGAAACGAGGTTCGTGAGGATGTGCTAACATCGTATATACTTCTACAATGCTTCATTGCATCATCATTGCAGATGGATTGCAACGACACAGTTTCAGCCAACGGACGCGCGCCGTGCCTTTCCTTGCTTCGACGAACCGGCGCTCAAAGCACGCTTCAACATTAGCATCGCACGCTCCAAGGATATGATTTCGCTCTCCAACATGCCCCGTCTGCGATCGTACGACGCCAGGTAGTAAGACCAACATTTCAAAGCATTACCACTGCTGACCTTTTCGCCCTTTTCCAGCGAGTCCAACCTGCAGGGATACGTGTGGGATGTCTATCAGGAGTCGGTGCCGATGTCGACGTACCTGGTGGCGTTCGTGGTATGCGACTATCACAATCTAACGCTGGGGAACTTTGCCGTCTGGGCGAGGGCCGATGCGATTGGGTCCGCCCGTTACGCCCTGAGCGTTGGTCCGAAGTTGTTAAAGTTCTTGGAGGAGTTTTTCCACATCGACTACCCACTGCCGAAGGTGGACATGATCGCGCTGCCAGACTTCAGTGCCGGCGCGATGGAAAACTGGGGGTTGATCACGTACCGCGAGACGGCGATGCTGTACGAGGAGAACGTATCGGCGATCAGTAACAAGCAGCATGTCATCACGGTCGTGGCGCACGAGCTGGGTAGGTATCGGTTCGGAACGGCGGTCTGGAAAGTGAAAATCACGATTCCATGCTTTTTCTTCTTTTTTATATCTTTGACAGCACATCAATGGTTCGGCAATCTGGTAACACCGTCGTGGTGGACGGATTTGTGGCTGAACGAGGGTTTTGCCAGCTACATGGAGTATCTCGGTGTGGATGCAGTGGAACCGGCCTGGAAGTCGATGGAGCAGTTCGTGGTCAACGAACTGCACAATGTTTTCTCGCTCGATGCACTGTCCTCCTCGCATCAGATCTCCGTGGAGGTGCACAATCCGGAGGAAATTCACGAGATATTCGATAAGATTTCCTACGGCAAAGGGGCGACCATTATTCGCATGATGGATCATTTCCTCACGACGAAGGTGTTCAAGCGTGGACTGACCAACTACTTATACGATAAGTGAGTGGCGAGTGTGTTGTTAGTTGCATTCGGTTCTCCATTATAAGCTGTTTTTTTTTATTGTTGCCCTACTGCAGGAAATATCAAAGCGCTAGTCAGGACGACCTGTGGCAGTATCTTACCGACGAAGCGCGACGTGCTGACATATTCGACGATCACACAACGGTCAAGGAAATCATGGACACCTGGACGCTGCAGACGGGATTCCCGGTAGTGTTCGTCCATCGCGACTACGAAACGGATAGCATCGAGTTTCGGCAGGAACGATTCTCCTTCGCCAACGCATTGAACGGTTCCGATCCGTCGCGCATGGGCGAACGGTACCTCTGGTGGATTCCGATCACATACACAACGCTTGGGGATAGTAATTTCCAGCAAACTAAACCGGCTATCTGGATGAAAGCGGAAGAAGCACTGGTGATAAATAATCACGACATTCCGAGCCACGACTGGATGATTGTGAATGTGCAGCAGACTGGTAAGCAAAGGGAAAACGGAACCGATGCGAACGCATAACAATTTGCCATGCATCCTGCAGGATACTACCGGGTAAACTACGACGAACGGAATTGGCAGATGGTTGTGACGCATCTGCAGGATAAGAACAAGTTCCGAACGATTGCCGCCTCGAACCGGGCACAGCTGATAGACGATGCGCTTAATTTGGCCCGTGCAGGCTATCTGGACTATGCGGTGGCGCTGAACGTCACGAGGTATCTAGTACACGAGACGGATTACGTGCCATGGAAGGCGGCGATTGCCGCACTTAACTACATCGACTCGATGCTAATACGCACTCGCAACTATGGACTCTTTAAGGTTTGTACGGTACGGAGGCAGGGCAAAAGCATTATGAATTCTAACGCTCCGTCTGCTTAAACTATTATGTGTAGAAATACTCGATGGAACTGCTGGAAAACATCTACCGTGAGGTTGGCTTTGAGGATCACCGCGACAGTGCGTTGCTGACCGTGTACAAACGGATCAGCGTGCTGAAGGCGGTGTGCCATCTCGGGAACAAGGACTGCGTGAACCATTGTCTGCGGAAATTCTACGAATGGATGCATCAACCCAATCCGGACATTAACAACCCGTGAGCGTTTGAAGTGAGCGGTTTTTTTTATCGGTTTGTCCAACTAACTCGAGTTCTTTTCGCAACGTTTCACTCATAGCATTTCGCCCAACTTGAAGAGCACCGTGTACTGTACAGCCATCAAGTACGGAGACGAAACGGAGTGGGACTTTGCCTGGGAACGGTTCCAGAAAGCGACCGTTGCAAGCGAGAAAGAGATTCTGCTCTCCGCACTGGGTTGCTCCCGGGTGCCTTGGATCTTGGCGCGTTATCTGGAAAACTCGATGTCGGACGAGTTTGGCATCCGCAAGCAGGATGCGTTCCGGGTGTTTATATCCGTGGCGGATAACGTGATCGGTCAACCGATCGCATTCGACTACATGCGCAACAACTGGCCAAAGATGAAGAGCTAGTAAGTTGAGGAGCGGAGTTGAGCGAGCGCATAAGGCTTCATCATGCAATAACAATAACTTTTGATTACAGCTTCGGTGCGTCGATGTCGAATTTGAACATTATTCTCAAATATTCTACCAAGCGGTTTAACACCGAGTCGGAGCTGCAGGAGGTGCGAATGGATACGGCAGTTTCAATTGGGTTCGTTTAATTAATGATCTGCGCTGCTCTTTTCTCCGTAGCTGAAGGAGTTTGCCGAACTACATTTGAAAGATAGTGGCCGCACGATACAGCAGGCGATCGAGTGGACGGAGTCGAATATCGCATGGCTTAACCGCAACGCACAGCCGATTGTTAATTGGTTGAATGAAGTTTAAGTCATCATTCGTTTGTTTTTTTTCTTTCGGCTCAAATGTTCGTCTTGAACGATGGTCACGCAGCCGGTGGATGCGAGATGGTGGAAAAGCTAGTAACTCAATTAGTGGCAAGCAGTTTTAATAAGCGTACTTAAGATAAAATAAAACTAAACGATAATGTGTAATTTGCCGGATGAGTTCGGGGTCGAAGGCATTTCTTTCGTGACTTGATTATGAGAAAAGCCGAGCAACACCCGGGATGCACAGCGATCCAACCAAATTATATTGCAAATTCCAATTGCTTTTTTATTATCTCGAGTGGTTACTATATCATAATCTGCGATTAACACACAAAATAACCTGTATTCTAGAGGTGCGGACCGAATTTAATCCTTGTGTCACCTACTAAATATCATTCACCTACCAGCGGGCGAACACCAGCATCAGCAGCCCAACGATCATCGACAGGTTGGCAATCACAGCCGCCGCGCCACCATTGATCTTCTTGTCAAGGAACTCGCTGATTTCGTTACGATTTCTCTGCGTAAATTGCTTGTTGGACTCGTAGTCTGCCAAGCCGGTCTTGATCGAATCGTACGCGGACTGTCCGAGGGTGTTCTTGTTCGTCTCGATAAAAGCGCTGATCACGTCCCGCTCGCTGTCGCTCTTCAAACGGGCGAGAACGTTGTTGAATGCCGAAGCCACGTTCATGTAGCTGCCGTGCCTGTGTGAAGGGTATGAGAGTTGAGAAATTATGTTTCTAATTCCTATAACTCAAGCGCAACACCCAGTGTTTATACTTACGCCGTAGCCCAAATGGCATGGTTCTGTTGGAGATACCGCGAAACGTGCGGTAGCGTGTACGGATTATTTATGACGTACGTGTAGGCGTTGCTCTTATCCTGTGAGCGGATGTGTGGAGAGGTGATGGCGTCGAGCATCATCTACAAGATTGAAGAAAAAAGGTCACATTACTAATAATGTAAATAATGTGCGGTGTATCTCACAACAATTCGCGCCACCTACCGTGATTTGCTCATTCGTGGAAGCACAACCCAATCCTTGCAGGATGAGAATCTGCTCCGTTGCCATGTTGGTCGTGAGATATTGGTTCCAGAGGAAGCTGAAATGCTCCTCGGAACCCTTGCGAATGCCCTCACAGTACACCACCTGCCGCAGATCGGGATGGACTCTGTGAAAGGAAAGTGATATGCTCTGATCACAAAATGTTCACATCTTTCGCGTCTCCTGAGGACATACTTCACAGAAGGATTTTTGTGGAAACGATCGAACTCGGCCACCGCAGCCTTGCTGCACTCTTCGTGACCATAGTTGCAAGCCCATTGCAGCACGTTCTGTCGCATGTACGTGACCACACGGCGTTCGGATACACTCGGCGCCTGGAACTTGACGTTGTCGTAGGCTTTGGAGAATATGTCCAGAATGTGTAGCTGCGGTTGGAAGAACGTTTAATAACTCCAGCCTATGATTGACTCGAACCGGGATTGGTTGGAACTCTTACCGTGAACAACTTTTCATCGTCGGCGTGAATACGGCGCGCCAACGTGGTGAGTCCGTTGATCGCGGCCAACCACGGTGCGTATTCGGTTTCGTCCTTGAGGTACTCGAGAATTTCCAGCGCAGTTCCGTATGGCACAACATCGCCACGCGCCAGATTGAACAGATCGTCCACGATCTGGGCACGGTTCAGGAGATGAATGCCACCGAAGCCCTCGCTCATGAGGGCTTTGCTGATCTTGCCCCACAGGATGGCGTCGTAGTTGACGCGGTAGTAGCCCACCTGCTGGTTGTTCAGGATGAAGTACTGCACATCGGCCGCATTCGGGACGGTGATGTCGAACGCCGTTTCGGTGTGAAACGTGGGCACGGTGTTTGAGAAATCGCTCGATTTGGTGGCATAAGAGATCGGCAGCGGCCAGGTCGTCTGGTCCGCGTGGTTCGGTTCGTTGACGAGGAATCGTTTCTGGCTGACTTTGAACCCACTGGCGGTGCTGGTGACGGTGAGTAGCGGATAGCCCGACTGTACCGTCCACGGTTCCATGTACGATCTTGCGTTCGGGTTGTAACGGTTAAGCGCATTGAAGAGATCCTCCGGGCGGGTAGTTTTAAACGCACGGTCTTTGACGTACGCCCTCAGAGCAGTCTGGAAGATATTCGTACTGAGGTAGTGCTCCATCATGCGCAGCATAACGGCTCCCTTGTTGTAGGAAATGTTATCGAAGATACCGCTGGCCTGTGCCTGAGTGTACACGGGATGAGTCATCGGATGGGTGCTCGTGAGGCTGTCCATCTGCATCACACCCTGCAGCTGCTCCACCACGAACTGGTGCTCCAACTCCCAGGACGTCTCGACAAGTGCCGTGCCGAAGAACTGGTAGTACCGGGCGAATCCCTCGTTCAACCAGGTAACGTCCCACCACTCGCAAGTGACTAGATCACCGAACCACTGGTGGGCGATCTCGTGCGAAATAACAGCTGCAATGCGCTGCTGCTGCAGACTGGTCGAATCATCCGAACGGTAGAGAATGTTGGTCTCGCGGTACGTAAGCAGGCCCCAGTTTTCCATGGCACCGGCCGAAAAGTCGGGCACGGCGGCCATATACATGCGCGTCATGGCGGGCACATTCGAGTACGGATAGTCGATCCAGTCACCCAAAGCTTTCAGCAGTTTAATACCAACATCCAAACTGTATTCTGTCTGGTTCTGAGCCTGGGGACGGGCCAGGATACCCATGCCCTCGCGTTCGTTGACCTGGTACGGTGCCACGATGAAGGCTACCAGATAAGTGGACATGACCGGAGTGATACCGAACGTGGTCAGGCTGCGGCCAGTTCTGTGAGAAAAAAAGTGAAAACGAAAAATGAACCCGATACGGGCTTTAAACTACAAAAGCCACTTACTCTGGAGTGGTACTGCTCAGGATCGGTGTGTTGGAGTACACATTGTACTGGGTTTTATGGTTGATCTTCAGCTGGAACGAGGCCTTAAACTTAGGCTCGTCGAAGCACGGGAAGGCACGGCGCGCATGAGTCTGCTGGAACTGGGTCGATCCCATCCACACATCCTCACCGTTCACCTTGTAGTAACTGCGGTAGAACCCGTGCATATCGTCATCCATATTACCCACGTAGGCGAACGACAGCTGATACTCCACGTTCGCCTGCAGAGCAGTGCTGAGTGGGAGCGTGAGAATTTCCGTTTCAGTGTCGTACGACTGCTGCTGCGTCGGGATGACTGCGTTGTCCGACATGCGCGTCACACTCCACGCCGTGATTTCCATTCTTGCCATGTGCAGCTTGATCTGCGTGACATCCGGTTTCTGGGTGCTGACCGTAATCTTGGCACTACCGTCGAAGGTGAACCGTGCCTTGTTTGGCTCTGCCTCCAGGTAAGGTTTGATTTCGACCTCGTAGTGGCTGGGCCACACGTCATCGTTCAGCCGGTAATCCTCCAGTTGAGCACGTGGTTCGGCCTCCACCAGAAAGTACCGCTCCTGGTCTAGCGGACTCGCCCTTGCGACCAACGCCCAGGCACAGGTGACGGCTGCCACCAGTGCTAGTTTTTTCGCCAACGTCATGCTGAAGTGATACATCAAACAGATAACGAATGCCGGAGATGCGTTACAATTTACGATGTTACATTAATCTCAATGAATGGGCCATAAAGACAACCGATTGATAGCTAGGTGCCAAGATGGCACCCTATTGGAAATGGCTTTGAGGTAGGGGTGAAACATTAACGACAGTGTTTGAGTTTCATATCGCTCCGGGAGTGTCGAGTGAGCAAAATACCATCACTTCTGGTGACTCATGGCTACAAAATTTTCAATAATTTAGATTAAATCAATTTTTGGAGCTATTACACAACATAGAATTGATCTATTAGTAATGCGATCATTCACAATGCTTATTCGATCTAAATGGAAACACAACTGCTTTCTGTACTGGGCGTAGTGTATGCCACTTGAATAACACCACCAATATTGTAACATAATCTGCAACTTGAGATCACAAATTACGCTTAACATGCGGTTGAACACCACATGACATGCTACTTCAAGCATGGCATTTTCGATTGGTAGCACAGTTCTGAACGGCTTACAACGATTTTCAGAATCACTACAGTATTTGGGTATAACTTCTAAATAATTACAATTTGATTCCTAGTTGGAACGAATGTTGCACAACTCAACTAATGTTATCTCAATAAAAAAAACCCGTGTCAGTTCTTATCGAAGCATTATTTTTTGCGTATCATGTCGTAACTAATAATCATCTTCAAGATCAAATTTCCACGAAACTTCACCAGGTTATGACTAGCCTGACATATGTTCTTCACACACTTTTGCGATCAAACTGCGCACCCTGATTGTTCACACTCAGTGTTTATGCCACCGTGCTCGTTTTTACCTGATAGGGTTGCCTACAATGCTCACCAGCAACTGACCAGCAGGTGGATCTGGCACCATTTATATAGAAAAAGGACGCCCCATGACACCGAATGGGAATTTTAGGAAAAAAAGACACAGGCGAAATCATAAAAGAGTAGGCAAGCGAATCAAGACGACAAGCTTTATCAGTATTATAAGATAGTGTGCCGTCGATAGCCAATTATCATTCTTAAACGGCTGGCACCGGCTATGCTTCCAATAGATAGTAGCTCAATAAAACAGTAAAGCCTCGCAACAATCCTCTTCAGTGTAGATTGGAGATTCGTGCAGAGCGTGCGGATCCTACTCAAAAGATATCAGGGCCCAACCGATGGTAGTACATGCAATTTGGTAGAGGCGATCGTTGCTTGTTTCGACAATGAACGAACCCGTTCTCAAATTGGAACATTTGTTTTGATTGATTTCTTACACCGTTCGCTGATTGAGTTTCGAATGGAATGACGAACGTTCAAGTATGTTGTTTTGGTGCCTAATTAGTAACATACGACGCATTCATGCAGTAGCAGGTTTAGATTGCGATGGTACTATTTCTTTTTCATCTATGTATAACGATATGCATGTTTGAAGACTAGACTAAATAAAGGTTAGACTCGTAAGTGGTTATGGAATAGCATAATTTATAGTAAAACGTAACAAAACTGACCTGTTTTATTCAACAATCACGTATGTTTCTTATCGATACTTAAGCACCAACCGTGAGCGTCTGCTTTTACCAACGCAAAAACGCTACCAATACCAAACACAACGCAACGGCAAGGTTGCAGATAACAGTCTGCGATGCTCCGCTGCCGACTTTCTGCTCCAGAACTTCGCGTATCTCATCCCGATGAGTCAGTGTGAACTGTTGATTGCGTTCAAACTCCAGCAAAGCTTTGCCGACGAGTTCGTACGCTGCTGCACCTAGCACATCTTTGCTCGCTTCAGCGAACGCTGCAACGGTGTCCTTCACGGTCGTGTCCTTCGTTCGCGAAAGGATGCCACCGAGGGCCATTGCAACGTGTTCGTATCCTCCGTGACTGTAATGCAGGTGACGATATAATGCAGGTGGTTGACAGGGTTAGGTCGCGCAGTGTTTGCTTTCGAGAGTACTTACGCTTCTGCCCATCGTGCACTGTAGGTCACGAGGTAGGATGCTGCGGATTCCAGCGCGTACTGATTGTTGAGCAGCAATGATAACGCGGTACCCTTATCTTGGCTTCGAACATCGTCGGAGCTCGTGAGGTTCATAAATTTCTGTTCAGTGAAACAGACGAGATTAGTGGTTATGAACCGCGGAAGGGAACGTTGCTCTATTGCTTACATGGATTACTGCTCTCTCCGAGCCACAGCTCATTCCCTGGAGCGTCAGCTGCTGCTCCGTCGCGACGTTCGTCGTGAGGTACTGATTGAGCAGAAAGTCGAACTGATCGGCCGAGCCTCTGCGCACACCTTCACAGTACACAACTTGGCGAAGATCGGGATGCACTCTGCGATATGGGATAAAGAAAGCGAAAGGGTTCAGAATAGAACAGAGCCGTTGCCATTCATGACACGTTGAGTGTTTATATGTGCCCTACACTCACTTGATAGTGGAATTACTACGGAATCGTTCAAATTCCTTCACGGCACTCTTGCTGCAGTGATCGTGCCCAAACCGACAGGCCCAGTCAAGTACCACGCGCCGCAGGTAAGTGTGCACTCGACGTTCGGAAAGGGTTGGCTCTTGGAATTTTACGAAGTCGTAAATTTTAGCCATGATGTCTAAAATGTATTGCTGAAATATTGAGAAAAAGTCAATAAAGTGGCCACAGAGGGCGGCAGTTCGATGCATCGATGCACATTGCACTTACTGCGAACAACTCCTCATCCTGCTGGTGAATTCGCAGCGACAGTGCACCCAAACCGTTGACAGCGGCCAGCCACGGTACGTACTCGGTCTCGTCCTTCAGATACTCCAACATATCGAGCACTTGCCGGTACCCGATAATGTCCGCCCTAGCCAGGTTGAGCAAATCGTCTACAATCTGCGCTCGATTTAACACATGTATTCCACCAAAGTTGCTGCTGGTAAGCGCTTTGCCAATCTTGCCCCATAGAGTGTCGTCGTAGTTTACGCGATAGTAGCCTACTTGCTGGTTGTTAAGGACAATGTACTGCACTTCGGAAGCGTTCGCAAGGGGAATATTGTGCCGCTCGGTTGAGACAATCTCGCTAGGTTTGGTGCTATTAAACTGCTCGGCGTTGGTTGCGAAGGTGATCGGCAAAGGCCAGATTAACTTATCATCATGGTCTGTTCCGTTCGTGAGGAACCGTTTCTGAGAGATGCTAAATCCATCGCCATTGGCGGTCACGGTTACTAGCGGAAATCCGGGCTGGGTGGTCCACGGGCTCATGTACGCACTGGCATTCGCTTTGTGACTGTCCAGGATGGCGAAGAAATGCTCTGGGCGTGAGCTCTGAAACTGGCGATCTTTCACATAATCTCTTATGACGGTCTGGAACACTGCGTCCGTGAGGTAGTGCTGCATCATACGCAACACCACTCCACCCTTGTTGTACGAAATGCTGTCGAATATTGCGGAGGCCTCGGCCTGTGTGTACACCGGATGCGTCATCGGATGGGTAGCCGTGGAACTATCCGTCAGCAGTGCGCTCTGCAGTTTCTCCACCACAAACTGCTGCTCGAGCTCCCAGGTCGGTTCGACCCCGGCCGTGCCAAAGTACTCGAAGTATGTGGCGAAACCTTCGTTCAGCCAGGTCACGTCCCACCATTCGCAGGTCACCAGGTTTCCGAACCACTGGTGTGCCAGCTCGTGCGCTATGATGGTGGCGATGCGCTGCTGCTGCAGCTTGGTGGCATCTTCCTGCACGTACAGCAAGCTTGATTCGCGGTAGGTGATTAGGCCCCAGTTTTCCATAGCTCCCGCGGAGAAATCAGGCACGGCCGCCATGTACATGCGCGAGATTTCCGGCACAGCGTTGTACGGATAGTCGACCCATTCGCCCAGTGCCTGCAACAGCTTCAGTCCCTCGGTCACACTGTACTGCGTTTGGTTGATGGCTTCGGGACGGGCTAGAACTTCCATACCGTTTTGGCCGCTCAGCTCGTACGGTGCTACGATGAATGCCAGCAGATAGGTCGACATTTTTGGTGTTGTTCGGAACGTTGCGAGCGTTCGGTCATTACTGCAAAATAGGATCGTTTGTGTTAGCCTGCAGAACTGGCTTTGAATCTTAATTAGCTACACCTACCCGACACTATCATTCCTCAGGATCGGTGTATTCGAGAAAACATTGTACCCCAGCGTTTTATAGTTCAGTTTCAGCGAAAACGTTGTCTTAAACTTCGGTTCATCGAAACACGGGAACGCTCGCCGGGCTTCGGTCTGCTCGAACTGAGTCGAACCTAGCCATACCTTGGTGCCGTTCACTTTATAGTAACTCCGGTAGAATCCGCGCATGTCTTCCTCCATCCGGCCAACGTAGTTGATCGAAATGTAGTACTCTACGTTCTTGAGCAGCGTTTCGTTCAAGCCTAGAGTCAACATTTGTGTTTCCACGTTATACGTCTCATTACCACTGCGCACCGGCACGCTGTTACTTTTGCGTATAACGCTCCACGACACTATGTCCATGTGCGCCACGTGCAGTTTTATCTGGCGAACAGATTCGTTCATTGCCGTGACGGTAATGACGCTGTTACCATCAAACGTGAATGCTTCTTTGCCTGGTTCCGCCTCGAAATAGGGTTTGATTTCGATGTCGTAATGGGTGGGCCACACGTCTTCATTCAGCCGGTACTCTTCCGGCAGGGCACGAGGTACAAGATCGTTCTGATTCTGGATCGGTTGCAGCGGTGTTCCCTGAGCATACTGTGCTTGGAGGCTAGCAAGAGCCAACGCCAAGAGGCCGGACAACACAGTCGCGTTCATTCTATAAAAAAACAACCCAGCAAAGCGGACAATCAGTTTAGGAAGCGGGCTGAAGATCAGTTTGGGAGTCCTTGCGGAGTTGGTTTGTCATACAACACAATTCGATCTTTAGTTTGTTTTTCAATGCAGAATAAATCACTAATTACCCGTGCAAATTTAGTTTCACGATCGAACGAAATGATGCTCTATGGGATGTGAATCATTAAAAATCGTCGCTGTAAGCGACATCCGAACAGGTTTTTTTTTGTCCGCAAACCACTAGCGCAATCTTGCCTACCTGTTCGTTTGCTATCACACACGTTCCGCCGTACACTTACTGGTGCGGAGGCGCAGGTGGCCCCCTATCGACTGTTGTCTTACTGGACGGGCACTGGCGTAGTTTGTCACATTTATAGGCACTTCTAGGCAAGAAGCGCCGCTCAGATGACGGTAATTCAGGCAATGGCAAGAATGTCAAGAATGGATCTTCACGGCAGTCTATCTTTATCAGTGTTATAAATGCATTAAAAGTGCTTATTACTCGGTGCGCTCAGAAATGTCTACAACCATCGGCAACAGTTGCGATGGAGTGGTAAACGCAGGCCTCGTTTAGATAATATTTTCTTTTATCTTTCGAATGGATACATCACCATTGACATTATCGTTCCCATTTTCGGGGGCATGGTTGGTGTGTATTTTTTATCATACGTGTACTAGTTGTGCGCCTAATCAATATTTTTGAGCTCGCTGCTCTATCACCGGCCCTTTCGTGACTGTGATTCACCAATTTGTCAAACGATACGTGCGTAGTGTGATGGATATGCGAATCCCAATTGCTACCGGCTGTGAGTAATAAAGTATTGCTGTAATTTATGGTTCTTGCTGCTTTAATTTGGTTCCGGCATTCTGTATCTCGATAAGAAGTCACTCTGCGCGGTACTTCCCGCTTGATAAGTCTTCTATTGATTGGATTTTTTTTGTTAAGTAGTAACACGTAGTAAAACGAACATTAATCTATTCGCAGCATCAGCAGATGATAGCGCAAAGATTTGGCTGAGTCACACGGCATGATTAAACCATATAAATCGAGCACTGATGAACACTGTTACACGTCTGAATCTATCAAATTTCTGATTGATTGATTGATTGGCAAGTAGGGCGCACAGCACTTGTAAATCCCCGA
This sequence comes from Anopheles dirus, assembly GCA_000349145.1. Classification (NCBI taxonomy): domain Eukaryota; kingdom Metazoa; phylum Arthropoda; class Insecta; order Diptera; family Culicidae; genus Anopheles; species Anopheles dirus. The sequence goes on along the minus strand of KB672713.1, from coordinate 1,504,392 downwards.
AAAAATCGAAAAGGTACGCGCTTCCAAACCTATGATTCAATTCGTTGTTATCCAACTGAATCAAACAACTGATTAACTGAATATTTGACAATTATTCTGCGAAAGCTTAGCGAATAAAGAACACCTAGTGCTTCTGTCTCGCATGATCGGTCGCAACTGGAGAGGCGCCGACAATAGATGGGTAACTTATTTTGCGCCTGTCAAATGTCGCTGGAAGTGTGCTGCTTGCTTATCTCGGGTGCACGATGTAGGTTAAATGTGGAGGGTATAGCGCCCATCTCCGGCACGGGTGGCTTTGCCGCGGGCGTGAGTGTGGTTAAACACTAAATGGTAATTAGCTGCAGTAAATATCGCAGCACCGTCGGCGTTCGACAGTTTTAGCCTAACGGGAGGATGGTTACGCCGGCAGGATGCATGGTGGCATCGTTTGCGTCGCCCGCGTCGTTTGATATTTAACTGGGCAGAATGTGGCGGTGAGGATCGTTTCTCAATGGTGGATACCCTGCGGTGCGGTATTACATCTCAGAGATGATCGTTTATGAGCGGAAGGGACGTTGTGATACCGTACATTACGTTTGTCGCTGCAAAGAAAAGAGACAAACGATTTCGTTTCAGAATAAATGATGCAAGAATAATTACTGAGTAAACAATGTGCCCAAGGGTAGTACAGAGCTATCATCACATGTAGTCTGCTGTACGTGAGGGAAAGGTAATTGTGAACAATACATAATAACATAATGTATAATCCCTTACATCCATTTTAATGTAATAAATTACTTCTAAATGTGTTCTTTAATTGAACTTTTAAAAAATAAATAAGGAAAACCCCTCTTTTAGAACAAAAACAATGTTGAACCGTTTGAATTATACCAATACATACGCGTATTCAACCTTACACCTGCTAACATTTAAAGATCAATGCGTATGTATTAATGATTATGATTGTATTAACACTCACGCCCAACCATCGAGTCTCTGTACCGTATAAAGCAAAAAAAAACTGAGTAACTTAAGCAACATGCACGTGTTTTGAGCTCGAGCATGTTACACGAATCTCAGATTGCTCTGACTGGGAACAGAATCAGTGTACTTTTCGACTGGAATATAATAAATACAGTTTGTAATATAACTATGCGCCCCGTTTTTTTTAGAATAAAATGTAAACTGATAAACAGGTAATAAAAGAGGTACGTAATAAACCATGTTGTTTGAATGATGTTTGATTGAATGTTTGGATTACGAATTATGAGATAAAAAAAAATCGTAGCCTTCTTTCTCTGAAGTTTGAGTAATGTAAATACAAATGTTTTAAACTGATACCATTTCTAAAATTTTTAATGAGATAAATCTGAAAATCATCAAAGTGGTTCAAAAAAGTTGCGTCTTTCTTTAATCACTTAGAATTCCACTTTTATATTTTTGTTTCCACCAGAGGTTGCTGTGATCGTAGGCTGAAGATTAACGTGGGGAATTGGCAGAGGACTATATCAACATCCAATCTCTCCCATTTTCTCTCTCTCTCCCCCTCTCTTTATATATCTATCTATTTCTTACTCTCTCTTTGTCTCTGCTCTATTTCCTGGCTACAGGTTTCCATCCGGGGTTGCGCCCAATCTCCGTCAGGTTTAGTTCGCTTTGTCCCAGCCAACGAGTTTGACTCTGCGCCTCGTGCCGAACGGGCTGCTAATACGAACGCCACACTCTCCGTTCACAAACAAGAAGGAGTGGTGTCCTTTGTCAGAATAACCCAGGGCTCACGACCGTTAAGGACCACCGGACGTATCTATATACCGCACATTTTCATATAATTTAATTTAATGTAACTTATCATATCTGCCGTCAGCCATTAAGGCTGATAAATAATGGCAGATCTAGAATCTATTATATTCTGAGACTCCTCCAAGCAGGTTCTTCATCTTTGTCGCATTGATCATTAGTCTAATCCTAGCAAACACGAGAAATTGGATAGAACGGGTTGTATACGTTTGAATACAAGTACAGAATACCAGAGACATAAAAAAGTATTTATAAAAAACTTGAAAAAGAAATGCAAGATAAAGGTTTTGATATCTCTCCCCCGATTCACTCAGCTCAAATATTGCTTGGATCATAATAACGCGCCCTGATCCTGGTACTCTGCTACTATTAAAAGGTCTGCCGGAAGAAGCTGCTAGCTACTAGATAGTTCCAGTATTTTGTTTTTAATTTGTTTACCTTTTAACGGTAAGCAGTGCAATTCACTCTCGTTATCAGATGCTATAAAAACAAATAAGATGCATTTTGGGGTGTGAGTGAGCGTTTCGGGAATAATTACCCCTATCTTAATCATTGTCGTATTGGTGCACGTATTGCTATCTCAATCGGGTTGTATGGCTAAGGTAAGATAAAGATTATGGCAATATTAGATTGTAGATGTTTGGTATTTTGGCGCGGACCACTAGTCAAGGGAGCAACGTTCTTACTTCCAGTGGCTATTCAGTCCAGTCGGCTATCAGCTATCACGAAGTCAAGTGGAACACCATGTGTCGTTTGCAAAGTGTCAGCACAGTGTTGCTGGTTGTTGCAGTGTTGAGCCCTGTGGCACAATCATTTAGTCCATTGCCGGACCATAATTCAAGTGGTTTAGTGAAAAATGTAGATGATGAGGATCGTTATTTGCTACATGCAGTATCTGAACCGTTGTCGTACGATCTTTTCCTAGACATGACGGATGCTAGTTTCTCCGGTTACAGTGGAACCGTTGACATAATGGTAAAATACACCGGCAGCGAGGCCAGCTTCTCAATAAACAGCGCCGGGTTGACTGTAAACGAAACGAGCTTACGTGTAACTGAAACAAATGACGAGGAAGTGCCGATAAAATCGTTTGTTGCTTCAAATGATTTGCAACAAATATTTTTCAACTTTGATAAACCATTGGAAACGGGTGCAATATACAAAGTTCATATAGAATTCAATGGCACAATCAGCGCGGATTTCTTCAAAGGTCTATATCGCAGCAGCTACCGTACTGAAACTGATATAAAGTAAGTTAATAACCTATCATTATCATAATCATAATTATTGTTATTATTATTACTATCATTATCATTGTTATTATTATTATTATTTTGAGTTTTTCACTGCAGGTGCAACTTATTATGTAAGATAAAGAGGAATAGATTAAATAAAGTTACGAGGAATAATATATTTAAAAAAAGTAAATGATAATGACTCCAGGCTTCAGGTGGCTGTAATCATGGAACAGGATGTTGAAGTTAGAAGCAGATTAAGATAACCTAAAATGTACCACATCGATAGCTGATAAAGTTGCTGATTATACCTTTGATCGTTGCAGATACTTGGCAACGACGTTCTTTGCCGCCACATACGCCCGTACAGTGTTTCCTTGCTACGATGAGCCAGCCTACAAAGCATTATTCAACATCAGAATTCGTCACCTGCCGAAGCACACGGCTCTATCGAACATGCCTGCCATTCAAAGGTAAGATATAGACGAAACAGATAAACCTCGCTTCTATTACACTATCCGATTGTAGCATTCAGATTGGAGAGTACAAGGAAACAACGTTCGACACAACACCCCTTATGTCAACCTACCTGGTGGCGTTCGTCGTATCAGAGTTTCAAACGATACACCCGGATGCTGGTCTCTTCCGCGTGTTTGCACCGGTAATGTAGACAATTGAAAGGGATAGTCGTACCATAGTCAACCACAATACTATTTATTAATTCTACTCGTTCAATCCTCCAAGGAAAATAAAGTAAACTACACCACGTACGCACACGAGTTTGCCGTACGATCGTTGCGTGCCATGGAAACGCATTTCGGACGTCAGAACCAAATGTCAAAGATAGACCTTCTGGCGATTCCGGACTTTGCTATGGGTGCAATGGAGAACTGGGGGCTGATAACGTTCCGGGAAGATTATTTACTCTACGAAAACGAGGAGCAAACAACAGCGTTCGCCAAGCAAAAGATCGCATCCGTCATAACGCATGAGCTGGTGCACATGTGGTTCGGCAATGAACTAACCCCCGAATGGTGGACGTATGTTTGGCTGAATGAGGGTTTCGCCAACTACTACGAGTATTTCATTACCGCACAGGTAGCTCACATCGTTGTTCATTCAAATGAAAGAGATTCGCTAATCTTTTTGAAAACATGTTGCAGCTCGAGCCTGCTTGGAACTTCTGGGAGCAGTTTACACTGGATAATGTACACTATGCGTTGGCCAGAGATTGTAAGAGCTCAGCGCGGCAGATGAACTTCTATGCCACTGACCCAGCCGTTCTAAATGAGTTGTATGACTATGTAGTGTACCAGAAGAGTGCCTCGGTGATACACATGATGCGAAACGTCATTGGGCATGAAACATTCAGACAAGCTATCAACGATTACCTGCGATCGCGCAGCTATCTCTCAACCAAACCGCAATACCTGTACACGAGCATTGAAAAGTTCCGTAATGTCGATCTTCCTGACAGTGTGGAAGCAATCTTCGAGAGTTGGGCCAATGCTCCAGGTTATCCCGTCATAATAGTGACCGTCGATCGAACGAGACGTACCCTAACAGCATCCCAGAAGCGCTTCTGGTTGCCGAATGACGTTGACTCACCGCCCGAAAACAAGTTGTTCTTCGTTCCATTAAATTATGCCTCGAACGTACCTTCCTCCGGTGACTTTGAAAACACTGCTCCAACATTCTGGCTGACTCCTTCGGATCCCAGCGCAACCGTTGTCATTGAGACGGATGTGGACTGGATCATTGTGAATAAGCAGCAGACGGGATACTATCGGGTGAACTACGACGTTGAGAGCTGGAACAAGCTGATTGCGGTGTTGAACAGTGATCGCTTCGATACGGCTGTTCCAGTTATCAACCGAGCGCAGCTGGTGGACGATGTGGCCAATCTGGCTCGTGCAGGTGAAGCAGACTACGGAGTGGCACTGTCTCTGATGCAGTATCTAGAGCGAGAGACGGAATACATTCCGTGGAGCACGGCATACAACGCATTGCTTCATATCGATCAGATGTTCTCGAGTAACAAGGAATACAAACGATTTGAGAGCTTCTGTAGAACTATAACGGCACATGTATTCAATGAAACCACCACCACCGACCCTGGAGAGCATTCAAATCGTCTGCATCGTGATAAGTCTGGTTATCTGGCATGCTACTATGGTGTGCCAGCATGCTTGAAAGAAGCAACGAGTGTATTAAATCTAGCCCTTCTCGATGAGTTATTGAGCATTCCAAAAGAAATGCAATCGACGGCGTTTTGTGCCCTCCACAAGTACGAACTGACCGTTGAGGGAGATTATGCTATTGCACTTTTCGAGAAATATTGGTCGGAACAGGAGAAATATCAATCCTTGGTGGACAAATTAATTGACAGCATGGGGTGCTCTCGAAACCGGGCCACCATTGAGTTTTACTTGGATATGATTAAGTTGAACACCATTGCCTTCCCGTTCACCATGAAGATGAAAAGTAACATCCTAACGAGCATGATTAAAGGCAGCCCCGAAGCACGAGCAGCGGCCTTGCGGTACTTAAACGTAGAATTTGTTGTTGTGTCGGAAATACTTGACCAACAACTGGTTCCAGTGTTCGATGCTTTTGCTGTGAACATTAACACTCCAGCGGAACGCGACATGGTGCGTGGTAGATATGACGTGAACTTAAAGCTGTGAACTTAAAAGATTTATGTTTTTTATGTTTTTTGTTTTACACAGCTGCAACAACTTATCGACTCACATCTGTCCTCGATGACTGCACCGGTACAACAAGCAGCCAACCGTGCCCTTGTCCAGGCCGAGCAAAATTTGCGCTGGTTAGGTGAACGAGCAGGTACTATCGCCAAATGGCTAGTGGAGCAGAACTTTGACAACGGTGGCGATAGTGATAATGGCAATGGTGCGGAAACTACAGGACCAGTTGGCGGGTTGTTGGCGATGGTAGGGATTATTACTGTCACACTGCGCAGTGTGGCAACGTTTTGAGTGATATACACCACTATCGATGGTTGTATTTAACAAGGCTCAAATAAAACATTACAATCAACAAAGCGCTGTATTTACTGATCATTTCGTGTTAAGAGTAGTAGACAGACAAACATCGTCTCAAGAGTTGTACAGCAGTATTATCTGCACTCGTGCTTCTACAAAACAATAGTGTAGCAGGTACTAACAAACGTCACAAAAAGATAACCTGTTATCGAGAGAGGCTCCATTGATAGCGCCTTATCAAAAGATTGCATTGTGATCCTGATTGTTAATCGATTAATCTATCCGGCAACGATATTTTACAGTGCCAATTGTCGTATTTCGTGAAGTGATCTGCTCAAAGCTTGCAGTCTTTAATTCGGTACAGTTTCGTAAAGATGTATCGCGTAGCTCTGAGTTTAGTAGCCATCGCCTGGTTACGGCTGATCCTCGCTTCAGCCCCAGTAGACGTGGAGAAACCACCACTAAGTCGTGATTCACACGACGACAGCCGCTATCTGTTGCAAAAAGTGTCGGAACCAATTGCGTACAAACTGTTTCTGGACATTACAAACTACGACTTTTATTCGTATACCGGCAGTGTGGAGATAGAGTTTCGCTACACAGGGGATCAGAACCATTTCTATCTCCACAGTGACGGCCTAGTGATTGATGAGTCCAGTGTTAAGGTAACTCGCCCGGATGGCTCGGATCTACCAGTTGCGAACATTATCTATATGGAGCAATTCGAGCAAATTTATTTGGGATTCTCGGAACGACTACTATCGGGAGAGCACTATAAGGTTCAGATGAGTTTTCTGAACAATATCGGTACTGAGCTGAAGGGCCTATACAGGAGCAGTTACGTCATTGGTAACAATACGAGGTAAGCTAAACGATGACGAAGAAGCTCGCACAGCAAGAGGAAGGTGTTGATGGTTTTATCATGTAGATGGTATTCTTTTCGATTATACTCACAATCAACCGTAATAAACTTCGTGACATCGGTACAAAAGATTAGTGTATTGATACAATTATCTGATGAGCACTGCAAGTCATTTGAGCAAGATTTGTGTCCAATAGCTTTGCATTGCTCTAGGGTTGATCTAACCGTAGTTTTGATTGCAAATATGAAAAAGTTTTGATGTAATTCTCGATTATTCCAGATACCTTGCTACAACTCACTTCGAATCTACTTACGCGCGGAGTGTATTCCCATGCTACGATGAGCCAGCGTACAAGGCTACCTTCGATGTTCGAATTCGACATCGTTCGGAGTACACTGCACTCTCTAATATGCCGGTAGTGCAAAGGTCAGGATTACCTAGTTATTGAAATGAACGAAAATCACTCACCAATACTAACCGTGCTGCCGGTTAATTTTAGATTGATAGATGGCGATTACACTGAAACAGTCTTCGATACAACACCGATCATGTCTACGTATTTGCTGGCGTTTGTTATCTCGGATTTTAAAACATTATCCCAGGAGTCGGATCGCTTCAGAGTTTTTGCGGCGGTAAGCTAGATGTCCCAAATGCAATACTCAAAAGGGAAAGTCTTTCCTAAAACCTTATCTATTCGTTTCACTGTAGAAATGGCCAACACGAATCGTCTTCGAATTACGGGCTATAAAATCATCATTTTTATGTCAATGCGTGTATATTTACAGGAAAGCAAGGTAGCACATACGGAGTATGCGTTGGAATTCCTTGGTAAATCGTTGAGAACGTTGGAAACTTTTTTCGGCCACCAGTACCAGCTGCCGAAAGTGGATCTTATAGCCATTCCGGACTTTGCGATGGGCGCCATGGAGAATTGGGGTCTGATAACATTTCGGGAGCAGTATTTAATTTATGACGAAGGTGTGACTACCGTCCGAACGAAACAAAACATCGCTGACCTGATCACGCATGAGCTGACTCACATGTGGTTCGGCAATGAAGTTACACCGGAATGGTGGACATATCTGTGGCTCAGTGAAGGTTTTGCTAGATACTTTGAGTATTACATCACATCGCAGGTACTGAGACTTACTTTACTGAATTATATGCAATGTTTAATCATGTTTTCGATCTTGTTTTTGCTAGCTCGAGCCAACCTGGAACCTTTGGGAACAATTTATCGTGAACAATGTGCATTCTGCTCTATCCCAAGACTGCCATAGTCACAATCGTATGATGAGCTATTACGCGACAGATCCAGCCGTGTTGAATGATTTGTTCGATTATGTAGTATACGCGAAGAGTGCCTCGGTGATACGAATGATTCAAAATGTGATCGGATTTGACACGTTTCAGCAGGCTCTCAACGATTATCTGCGATCGCGTAGTTATCTCACCACCAAACCGCAATACCTGTACGCGAGCATTGAAAAGTTTCGTAATGTCGATCTTCCGGACAGTGTGGAAGCAATCTTCGAGAGTTGGGCCAATGCTCCAGGTTATCCCGTCATAACAGTGACCGTCGATCGAACGAGACGTACCCTAACAGCATCCCAGAAGCGCTTCTGGTTGCCGAATGACGTTGACTCGCCGCCCGAAAACAAGTTGTTCTTCGTTCCATTAAATTATGCCTCGAACGTACCTTCCTCAAGTGACTTTGAAAACACTGCTCCAACATTCTGGCTGACTCCTTCGAATCCCAGCGCAACCATTGCCATTGAGGCGGATGTGGACTGGATCGTTGTGAACAAGCAGCAGACGGGATACTATCGGGTGAACTACGACGTTGAGAGTTGGAACAAGCTGATTGCGGTGTTGAACAGTGATCGCTTCGATTCGGCTGTTCCAGTTATCAACCGAGCGCAGCTGGTGGACGATGTGGCCAATCTGGCTCGTGCAGGTGAAGTAGACTACGCGGTGGCACTGTCTCTGATGCAGTATCTAGAGCGAGAGACGGAATACATTCCGTGGAGCACGGCATACAACGCATTGCTTTATATCGATAGAATGTATTCATCTGGCGATCACTATGATAGATTCGAAAGCTTTTTACGATCAATTACTGGGTGTATGTATGAAAACGTCCTGTTGACCGGGCCAATGGATCACATCAGCAGACTTCACCGGGGAAATACGGTGTACCTGGCGTGCTACTCAGGTGTGCAAAAGTGCTTGGACGATGCGTACACTCTAATCAACAGGACTATCGAAGATTCTTCGTTTGTCATTCCCGAGGAAGTGCAAGCAGCTGTGTTCTGTGTTTTGCATAAGTATCCACAAACGGCGCTGATCCATGTGCAGATTGAGTTGCTTACAAAATATCTCGAGTCGACCAATGACCCTCAGTATATGGAAATGATCAACCGGTTCCTAACCAGCGCTGGTTGTGCGCGCCATGACGTGGTGTTGCAGGACTACCTAGCCCTTACGACGTATAACTACCCAGGTCTGCCCATAACGGCCGAGCATAGAAATCAGATCTATCTTGGATTAATCAACGGCAGTCCCTTCACGCGTTTGGCGGCACTTCGCTATATGCATGAACACTATTCTACCGTGACCTACTTACTGACTTCTATAACGCCAATATTCTCAGAGCTGGGTAATCGCATCAATTCTGAATCGGAGTACGATGTGGTAGGTTGTTCACTGGCCGTTTTATTATATCATGAATATAATCGTAATGTATCTGTACTTTTCCGTTTCAACTCTTTCTCAGCTCAAAAACATCGTGGACGATTATGGGCACACTCTATCGTCTGCTGCAAAGGCCGCAGCAGATACCGCACTCGTGCAAGCTGCGAAAAATCTTCGCTGGATTGAACAACACTCCGAAGATATAGAAACATGGTTGATTGAGCAGAACTATGAAGGAACGACCACAAAACCTCCACCCGGCGGAACAGCTTCCACGCAATCTGTTGGAGTTGTTGCTGCATTCGGATGTGCAGTAATGATAATGATGTATCGTGCATTGTATATTTAGAAAAGAGAAACACTTCAACTCAATGCTCTCATTATTACAATCGATTACTTGTTCCTTATTTATTGTGAATGATTTATTTTCCCCGTGGAGTGCTTATGCCTCAGTTTTCTGCATCTCCACCATAATCACATTCTTTATCCAATTATAATATTCGCTTATACGCTGATATACACCATAACAGCGCTTAGAACCGGCAGCACTATCGTCGTCGTCCTCAATTGTTCCTGCCTCGCGCCCCGATCCATGCAGTCCAACGAGATACGTTATTTGGTACTCCTCCACACCTTGAGCAAAATGGCTTACAAGGGCACTGCCGGCATCGCTATCGATCAGAACGTTACGACGGTAGTACATCTTATCCTGCTCCACGCACAGCTGCGTACTGGTTACATTCGAATCGGGATACTTCCGTTCGCATTCCTCGTTGAACATGGGATAGCAGTATTGATGCATTGGTACCCCATTCACGAACACCTCCTCCAAACGCAATGGAGTATGCGTCTGATTGTGCCACAGACAGGCGGGAATGGTTTCGTTGTCAATCGTAAGCGGCGTTTTCAACATCAACAGCATTAGATTGAACTCTGTTGGTTCGTGATTGAATTCTGGATGAGCAACCGTTCGTTGAACGGACATTTTTTGGCGAGTATTGTTGCCGGACATAACCACAACGTCATCTTGCGCTAGAGATCGATAGCAGGTAGCGGTGGTAAGCACGAATTGCTTCGATATCAACGTACCATTGCACGAGCGATCGTCGTTGCCATGGATGCGTACCTAAGGATGCGAAGTTAATCGTGCATTAGTACAGGATATATATCATATGATTTGTTTCCATTCTTACCAAGTACGGATAGGTTGGGAAATTATCTATCTTGTAGGGGGACTTATTTTTCCGGAATTCATGATACAACTGTTTGCAGTTGTCTATCTCCTCGACGGCTTGGGCAAATTGCTCACGGTGCTCTTCACTACGTAGTACATTTTCGTCCGCACAGCATACCACCAACTCGTTATGTTTCCCGAACGAACATGAAGACGAAGGATTCACCGCATTACCTTGCTTGACTTCTTGATCGAGTTTCGGACAGTATTGTAGACTTACGCAGGTACCATCGGCTCCATTTTCGTCCTTACAGCGATCTCCATAGTAATTGGTATGATCTTTGTAGTGAACTGCAAGAAATGATTCATAAAGATTTTTTTCAACATCAGACCAGACGGCTTCAACCTTACCTTTCGGAGCAAAAATAACACTATCGATCCACTGTACGTATGGTGCTATTCTCGTGTATACGGTGGGCATGTTGAAGCCACAGTTTTCTCCCTTGCTGTTGATCGCGAAAATGTACTCGAAATATCGGTTAAAGGTGTACAGTGAACGCGACATTGCCGAGCCTATGCCGTTGTGGCAGGTGTTGGGTGCCAGCGCGGTTGGATACCCAGCACAAAACTGGTTTTGTGGTACCTTCTCGACGCACTCGTCGTACACGTCAGCAGTAATGTAGAAATGCTTAGTTCTCGCTGTTTCGTCATCGGTTTCGTTGAAGGGTTCGTAGCCATTGGTTTGGAATTCATTCACCGGTAGCTTATCTCGCGACCAGATGCAGGCAGGAAGAACGGTTTGGTTAAAGCTGGAAAATAGAGTTACCATGACACAGTCTGGTTCCACGCAATTGAAATTCGTACCACTTACTCGTAGATCGGTTTCACCAGCTCTAGCAAAGCAATATCGTTTGCAAGTGTTGTTGCATCAAACTCCGGATGATAGTGAACCTTATTTGCGACGGTATGAACTCGTATATTATTTTCTCTTACCGGATAGTACCTGTTTATTTGGGACATTTCAATGTTGTAGCTGGGCCTGGTAAGTAGGATCGAAATAATACGATAGTAGCAAGGTCATATTAAAGCGCATATTACGGCCTGAGCATTACTTACACATCATAATGCTTTAGGCAGTTGGCGGCGGTCAGGATAAACTTTGGTGCTATGAGAGATCCATAGCAGTGTCGTTTGGAGCCTACACTCGTTGTATTCGGCAGGATTCGCACCTTAAATTGGTTAATGCTGCTACCAGACAGTCGACTCTTAGAATATTGAACAGAGCGAAAATCTCCTTCGGAAGACACTTCACCCATCGCATCTTCATAGTCCCGTAACTCGGCATACTTAGAAACACATTCTATTTGACACAAAGAGAGAAACAGTATCGAGATTAACGTACTGCCTATACGAGTTGCAAATCGTTGTTTCGCATACCGGACGATTTAATTTGCTGGCCGGTTACGTCTCCCATCCAATGGATATAATTTGACACTGCCAGGGCTGGACCTGCCTCGTCCACCCCGAAAGTGAATACGAACGGATGCATGCGGTAGTCGGCGATGGCTCTCGTCTGCAGCATTGCGCTCGTTTTGAGAAGACTGCCTAAGCATTCCTTACGCGTTTGGTATGTGCATTTGGTTTCCTCCACTGCGAGACTGCCGTTTGGAGCTGGAAGAACGAAGAAATATGTTAAATTTCATAAAACTACCCACATCCTTGTCAACACACATACCGACAAATATCGATTGAATTTTATCAAATCCATCGTCAAACGGAACATCCCAGAAACAAGTAGGAACCGCCAGCCTAGTAAAACTACACACAGAAATAACATGATAGTTATGTGCGAAAGAATAACTAACTGCACCAACTCTACTTACGTGATGGATGAGTTAAGACGAAGCAGCGTTAGATTGTAGTTCGGATGGGGGAACACTTCCGCCGTTTCGAGCGAGTCCATTGTTTTATTGGCAAATGTTACCTCCGGCAGAGGCTCATCTTCCAATGGTGTGCAGTGCGACGTCGTTAAAATGTGATTTTCGTCAACAATTAACCCAACGCACGTAACTTCTCCGTACAGCACTTTTACCGTGTGACTGTAAGTTTTATCAATGTGTCGGTCAACAAAAATTGAACTAGCCAGTGCTGTTCCTCCGTGTCCATAAATGTTGAAAGGGCAGTCTAGAACGAAAAAGTTTGGGTAAAACCATCACTCCCTGCGGGCAGACGCGATGGTCATCGTAATCTAGCGGTCGGAATTCCCACGATAGTGCCAGCTAGTTTCAATGACCTATGGAAGGTTAAACTTGTTTCTCCTTCAACAGATAGTGCCAGCGATTCAGAGAGTTCTAACGAAAAGCAGTAAAGTTAAACTAGGTGAAAAACATTCTTATTATAACTATATCGACCTCACCCTTCACAGTCCGCTCCACATTTGGCATCAACATATCCAACGACTCGAGCTCAGGAACGTTTTGTGGGAATAGTTCGGCGATAGCTGTTGACGTGAATAATATTGCACGTATTTTTACGAATTATAAACAAATTATATGATGCTGTTTGATTGTACGCGTTTCGATCCCACCTGCATGAAAGCTGCTAATTATCACTATCGCACAAAATACTAGCGAATGCACACGTTTGCTATCCATCACGACACCCTGGGCTTTACGATCGCACGCTCGATCAGCACACTTGACACCACTCGATTAAAACTCACTCCGGCGGCGATCACCGAACAGAAGCTAGCGCCGTATTAAGAAGGCTCCGAGTGCCTTGTGAGGTTTTTATTGATTTTCACCGATTGCCCTGACTTTTGAGAATACACATGATCTTGGAATTTCCTGATACGAGGGGTTTGCCCTGATTACATCGCCTGCCAGACCGGTGTCTGCACAAACACACAGCCAGAAATCACTGCCGTTCGAAACCCGCTTTGGCGACTCGCGTCGAACAACAACGATCGGTCGCAAGCAACGTATGTACAACCCATCATAGTTAGGTGTGGGTATGCCCCGGTTGCAGGTGTTCGTGATGCTGCATCATAATGTATGCGTACGAAACGTGCACACAGCGAAGCTTTAATCAAAACAAACAAACAAACAAGTTTGCGGGACCGGCTTTGTTCACGGTCGGACGCATGCTGCCAACCACGAACACCGATCGGTGTGATCATCGGGGCAGTAGAAGGAGTTAATCCGATGAAAACAAGTTTCTGGGGTGTTTCTGAAAACGTTGTCTCTACGACTGTGCCTGTATTTTGAGAAGCATTTAGCGTAGACGAATGGGCACTATGCATTACAAAATATCCATACTAGCGTATGTGTCTCTCATTAAAAGTATGTTCTAATTGAATAGTATAAAGAAGTTCACATAATTCATTCACACCATAATTGCAGTTTCATGTTAGTTCTTGTATTTGTCAATTTCGGCATGTACACACGGTCGTGCCACTGGATGTTCTAAAAACAAGTGGCAACCCCTTTACATATCCTGAGCCAGCAGATACAGCTGTGCCTTGATCCACGGATAGTACTCGCTCACCCTCGTGTATATGGCCGGTTGGTTCTGAGCACACCGTGCGCCGGTGCTGTAAATGCCAACCACATAGTTCACCGGTCTCCAGTCCACGCTCATGTAAATGGTGCCGTACAGGCCGGTCCCGGATTCGGCACATGCCGTCGGTTTTTCCTCGCAGTGGAATTCAGCCGCTTCCGGCAGAACACACGCCTCCGTCAGCGTCAGTTCGGTGTAGTATTTCCGCCGGCAATCGATGTAGTACAGCGGATTGACGGTGTTGACCGTCACGGTATGCGCGGTGCTGTCGTATCCGGTCGATATCAGTTTCGCGGGCATACGATCCTTCTCGGGCCACATGCAAGCCGGCACGCTGTACTCCGTGATGAGGACGGGAACATCGAGAGCCAGTATGGCGACGTTGTAGTGGCTGGACTGATGGTTAAACGAGGGATGCACTACCGTTGAAATGACGTTGCGCGTTTGGACCACCACGTCGTCCGATCCGGCAAGTCCTACTTTCACCGTGCTTTTCTTCGACTTGATTCTGAAATAATATAGAACAAATTCCACTACATGTACAGAAGAACCTGTTCAATGAGACAATGTCTCATGATGCTTACTGTAGAACACACTGTGCAGCTGTCAGCACAAACTGCTTCGAAACGAGCGTTCCGACGCATTCCACCTTATCGTCCTCGCTACGAATCAGTGCCAGCTGCGAATGGAGCTGCTGTTCCTTGGTAGTTCTCCGGTACTGGTCGTACAGCTCATGGCAGTGTTCGATCTCGTGCACGATCGCCGCAAGCTTATTCTGCGTATCCTCCCGTTTGAGCATGTGATCCGTGGTGCAGCAGTTTAGCATCTCGCCTCCATCAAAGCCGCACTGCTCTAGCGTGGACGTATCGCGTGATTTGCTTTTCAGTTTCTTTAACACTTGCGGACAGGATTCGATACGCAGGCAGACACCTTCCTTATCACTTTGCGTGACACACCTTTCACCCAGTCCCGCGTCGGGAATCGCAAATAAGATGGTGTCCCTGGCGATAGTATCACGGATCCAGTCGGCGTACCGGGACACCGGCACGAACTGGTGCTGCTCGTCGCAAAACATCCCCACCACCATCGGGTGCATGGAGTACTTGTCTAGATCGCGTATTTGCAACAAACTGCCGGCGGGTTTCTGGACAAAACATTCGGAGAAGCAGGAATGTGATTAATGCTACAGATGAGCATTTGGCAACGTCTTCCGGCTGATAAGCTCGTTATGCTATCAAGAACTCACCCGTTCGCACCATAGTGCGAAAGTTTTGCTTAAGCATTCCGTTTGCGTAGCGGCCGAACACACCGTCGTATTTTGAATGACCTTTTGCAACGTTGAATCTGCGTATGTTCACAATAAATAAGGAGTTTATCGTTTCGTACACTTTGTTTGATGCTTCTGGTGCTTACCATACGCTACTTCCTGTACTTTGGAGTACGAGATGAGATTATCGATCGGCCAGAGACATGCGGCCGTATTGTCGTACGGTAGTCTGTAACTAGAATGGTATGGTCCACTGTCAGCATCATGCATCATTGGAACAATCCAACACCACTTACTTGGTCGTGCCGTTAATTCGCAGCAGTATCGGAGCACTTTCTTTGCTGACGTTGAGAGCCTTGTATTTGTCGTAAGTTATCCGGTCGGCGATCGGAAGATCAAAACCCGAATTCAGGCGAACCTTGATTGGTTTCCAATCTTCCGGCACGCAGTCGGCGGTCGAAAGGATGTAATAATCATTTACCAGCACTCCCAAACAGGTGGACTCGTTCTTCTCGATGAGCGCGACGTGACAGAAATCCGAGTACACCGGCCGTAGATACTTCAGCGGACATTCTAAGGTGTATGGAACAGATTAATGTAAAATCCACTTGCCGTGCCGTGCTTTGTGACTTACCGTCTATTTCGATGTGTTCGTACGTCATAAATCGGTTTCGAAAATCTTGCAACATTGATCGTCCATCGTACTCTTGAGGGTTGGCTGGGTGAGCAGAAAGTAGCAAAGAGATGATTACGATGATTAAACGGAAAAAACCATTCAAATATTCATCTCGCGTGCATGTACCTGTCACAGCAACGATCGCTGCTACAAACACAATTCCGAGCAAACTGCAGCGCCACATGCTGATTCGGCAAAGACGGTTTCTTGAACAAAACTTGTTTCCTTAACGGCTGGCACCGTCAGACTGTATCACGTCGCGACGGGTTCACATTGATTCACCTTTCCCACCCGGCAGAACCACTTATCGCTGCTACTTCTACGAAACGCGCGTATCCCAATCTATCCCTACCACAAAAAGTTGATTCTGATCCGTGTGGATCCCAGCGTGTGGGGCCGAAGTGGTTCGAGAGGAAGTACCATCTAACCGTAAAGTAAACAACACGATTTGCTTATAGCGCGTGCTGCGAAGATTGTTTGCTACGTTTGGAAGATAATGGTAATACAAACATCCAAACCACATTTGAGATATGATCAATTACTGTACCGACTTTATTTTTTAAAGAAAATATATATTTTTTTGTAAATTTTATTACAGTTATATTTAATACCAAGAAAACTTCAAACGCGTTTGTTTCCTATTGAGTCACAACATTTAAAGTCGTGGGTTTTTCCCTATCCATATTTTTCCCATTCCCCCTTTCCGTGGGTTTCCTGTTGGAAGTAGTTAGATGTTGAGAAAGTAATTTTTGGATGGTTTCATGCCATCAGGATTGTTAACATTGTTTAAATTAGATGCTTAAATAGCTGCATTATTCGAAAATGTTATACAAACTTAAAACAATGATAGCATTGTTCACATTGCTTGCAAGCTAACAGATAACAGGTGAATAGTTGTATCAAATAATCTGAGCAATCCTATCGATGCGTTTTAGATTAAAACAGACTTATTCAAATAACGGACAATTAAACATGCGCCTACTTGGCGCAAAGACACCAGAACTAAGCGAAGTAGGCATACCGTGGTGTACAACCTACCCATAGCTACTTGTAAATTATCCCCCATTTTGCATCTTATAGCTGTATCATATATTTAAGGCGTAGGCATATGCAATTAGCGTAAAATGATCGATAATATTTTGCTTGCAATGATACTCATTTCTGGATGATTCATTTGATGAATGCAGGAAAACTCATTTCTGGACGAATGCACAGTTGATTGTGATGTGTACTAGAACAATTAAATAACAATTTCAAATTACATACTATTGTATGAACGATTTGTAATCCAATTCCCCCTAAATTTTGATTCATCCGGTCGTTCTATGCTCAACCGTCATGCGATCAACCGGTGACCGTAGCCAGTTCGTCTTGTACACCGAGTTGAATACTTCAATTTCCGAAGCGGCACAGCAAGCGTCTGTCAGACGCGTAGCTTGCAAAACCCCGAAGCGGAACAATCACACGGAGGGTGGTAAACATCTGCCCACCAGATGATTATGACTTATCAGTCGTTTCTTTCCATTTTGCGCTCGCATCGCAAGCAATTGTGCCCCACCGGCATCGCAGTAGCGGCGTTCGTTAAACGCTCCCAGGTCTCCAACTCTCGAGTTTTGGCGGCTCATCCGCAGTCTTGCTGGTGGCAGCCTCGGTGAACGGTCTCGGAGCGGTCTCGGAAACAAAAGTGCGATCTCATCATGTATTCTCAGCCGGAGGCGAGCGATAATGGTGCCGGTGCGGACCATGTGCGTGTGGTCGACTTTCGTTCCGATACGATCAGCGTGCCGACACCGAGCATGCGCCACGCAATGTTCACCGCCGAGGTAGGTGACGACGTTTACGGCGAGGACCCGACCGTGCGCAAGCTGGAGGAACGGTCGGCGGCGCTGTTCGGCAAGGAAGCGGCGCTGTTTGTGCCGACCGGCACGATGGCCAATCTGCTGGCGAGTGAGTTAAACTGCTTTAAATTAGGCATAAGTGAAGTTCGCGGCAGTGACAGCACGGGCGGTGTCGAATGCTTATCGACGATTTGCGTGATGAGTTTAGGACACATGAGTCGGGTTATTTTTTATTGCGGTATAACATAATTGACGTATGAAATTCAACAAAATTTGTACACGATTATACACCAACATTTAGGTAATATTGAATATAATTTTATTTTTGGCTACTGGCTACGGATTATTAGTCAGTAGTATTTTTAAAAAATGGATTATGTGTAGTCTGTTTTCTTCTTCGTTATGTCTCATTTGCACGTGTGTATTGTTTGATGATAAGTAATCGTCGATAACGCACTTCAAATTGAAGCCTTTATTCGAGAGATATTATTGTCTCAATAAAGCCTCTAAATATATCATTCAAGGAAACAGATGGGCAATTCAATATTGATAGACTGATAAACACATTCAATACTAACTACGCTTACAAGCTAATTTAAAGGCAAGGCAAGTTTTTTTTTGCAATTTTCAAAATGGCGATAACAAACTATTGTTTTTTTTGTGTACTGACTTTTATTACCTTTCTTCTACCTGATCTGATGTGAGTATATGATCAATTTTGGAAGCATGTTCTGACTTTTATATTTCTTTTGTTTGTTCCTTTTGTAATCGTAACCGTAATCGTAAGCAGATTTTGCTATTCCTTATAGTTAAATCTTTAGCAAATTTTTATACAACAAAATAAACAAAACATAAATATTAAAGACTACTGATTGTTCATCTTTATCGTACAATTTACAACATTGTCTATTCAATTTAATCGGTTTCATGTTCACACACTATCTAACTGTTTCATATGCAAATCACAATCACATCAATCAATATAATATAAGAAAATCAAACCATTGTCTACGAGTGAAATTCGTACTAATCAATTATTAATCGAACTAATTTTGAGGCAGATTTTCACATAACACATCGCGTATCGTTCCATCGTTAATCATGAAGTTTCCCACTTTTGCCTTTCAGTCATGGTCCACTGCTCACGGCGCGGCACGGAAGCCATCGTTGGTGATCTCGCGCACGGGTTTCTCTACGAGCAGGGTGGAGCCGCCCAGATCGCGGGTGTGCTGCTTAACACCATCCACAACAATCCGGATGGGACGTTCTGTCTAAACGAGCTGGTGCGCAAATTTCGAGGCTTCGACGTACACGAACCCGACACCACGCTCGTGATGGTGGAGGACACGCACAACATTTGCGGTGGAAAGGTGCTCCCGCTGGATTGGCTCGAGAAGCTGGCCGCGATATGTCGCGAGAAGGGTGCCAAAGTGCACATGGACGGTGCTCGGGTTTTCAATGCGGCCGCCTACCTGAATCTGCCAGTTTCGCGCGTCGTGCGCGATGTCGATTCGGTGTGCTTCTGCTTGAGCAAAGGGCTCGCCTGTCCTGTGGGTTCTATTCTGCTCGGCACTAAGGAGTTCATTAAGGAGTACGTATCAAACACCTGCCATTTGAGGAAATGTATGTCGAATGCTTGATATTCATCCTCGTTTCGCTCGTTCTAGGGCTCACCGTTTGCGTAAAGCGTTGGGTGGTGGAATGCGACAGGTGGGATTCCTCGCAGCCGCCGGCCTGTGCGCTTTGGATGAAATCGTGCCAAAGTTGGGAGATGATCATGCCCGGACGCGACGAGTCGCTGAAGCCATCGATCAACTGGGGAGTCCTATTTTCAAGGTTGATTTGGCTAACCTACACACCAATATCCTGATGGTGCAGATCTTGAGTAAGAAAATATGTTCGAGTGAGCTGGCGCGCCGGTTGGCTATGGTCGCTCCCGGTGAGATTGAAGCGGGGGTAGTCGACTCGGAAGGTAAGGGCATCGCCGTGAAGCTGAGCGCTCGTGATTGGACGTTTGCACGCATCGTTGTCTACACCAACATCACCGACGAGGAAGTCGAGCTGGCCATCAAGAAGATTCGTTACGTTTTTGTTGAGTATGAGAAAGATTTATAAAAGAAAATCCTCAGACATTGTTGCAATTGGATCTGAATAATTGAAATAGTTGAATAAACTTGACTCAACATCCAATGCTAACAGAATATCTGACTGAAACGCTTGAGAGTAGCTCAAAATTGAAGTGGTCTTTAAGCTTTGATTTTAATTTTTAAAAGTAATGCGTACGAGGAGATGGTTCTAAAGTGGTTCAGCATGTGCTGAGAATACTATTTTATTGGAATTTAAAAATTTATTTCTCAGTGGTTTACAAAAAGAAAAACCAATCCGTGTGAGAACATTGAAACTTTTTTTAAATGGAACCAATGCATAATTAGATCAGTTTTTAAGCTAATTATCGCAAAAACGTATCATATTTTATATCAACTTCACAACGAATCAGTTTAATCAGTTTTTCCCAGACGACACTGCAGTTTCATTACTGCAGTTTTTTGATGACGTTTCCCCGGTGATGTGCCCGGTGTGCTTTCAAGATTCTGGTTCCCTCTTTCTGCATCTCTTTCCCCCAAAAACGATGCCCTATCCCCGCCAGCGATTGCAGCGGACTTTTGTTCGCGCTCTTTAGCGGGCTTTACATGTCCGTATAACGACCTGAGATCGATGCGAGAGCACCTAGCGAGACGTCAAACGACGGGGTGTCTCGCC
>KB672713.1:1295312-1478933 GCA_000349145.1 Anopheles dirus | reverse complement strand
GATGCCGCGTCACGCAGCTTTGCTATCCAACGAAAGCCCTGAATTTTGACAATCTTTTCGGATTGACTTAGTTAAGCAATCCTACCCGAAAAATGTCACGAAAACACGCGTGGTTTCTCGTTGGGTTATTCGTTGGGTTATTCGTAAGGCCGGGTGAGCCGTGCTCGAAACTGCTCGAATGGTTTGACAGCCCTTTAAAAGCACTTTGACAGCTTTTTGACAGATTGTTGTTATTGATGGTTGAAAAAAAATGCGTGTTTTTGTTGTTCGTGTGTGTGTGCGCTGTGAAAACAGATAAATTTATTTAAGTGATACACACGTGGCAATTTGATGCAATAACAGATAAATTTAAGTGATATCCTATGGTGTAAGAGTGCTAGCGGCGTGCTGTGTATCGTTGCAATCAATTTGCCGTAGAAGAATTGCGTTCGTCGATTGCGGTTGTTTTACTTCGCTTGAATCGTTGGAAGGTGAGCGAAATAGTATTTTAATGATGTATAAGCCATGTATCAACTTTACTTTTATGAATTTTGGTGCACAAACAATATCCTGAGCTTGTATCGAAGGCGTCCCGTTTTCGCCGGCAAACCATTGTGACTGTTGTCAACAAGGGCACGACCCTTCCGTGGATTGCGGCATCAGTGGTTCGTTCAGCCGGTGGAGAAATCTTCAAAAAGAGAAAACATCAACGTCGTCGACGAAAATAAGGTCGAATGAATTATGGTTGTACAGTTACACTGTGTATACACAGGCTCCAGTTAGCTTCAAAACAATCAAATTGAGAGAACTGCATATTTTCTAAAAAAGGGAACAGTTTTTTTTATCCACTCCACCATCGACGTTTTCGTACGCAATTAAAGAAGGTGTTGCTTTTCGAATACGTATAGCAGATTGAATAATCAGTTAGCGTCAATTATGATGGTGATAGCTATTTCGCACTCAAATAAGATAGTTTAATCACTTCGTTCTAGCGTCTGTCGAGATGGAACGAGATTGTATAGGACTGCGCTTGACTAGCACGCCAAATTGCCAGCTTCTTCTCACTGCCCTCGCCCGCGTTTGCCTCCACCGATCGGTGATCATGAGTACGGCCCATCAACAACACCTTCCCCATCACCTACCCCGGCACGGTCTCGAATTGCAATTGTTTACATAGCAAACGCCGAAAGCTGCGCATTCGCACCGGCGCAGAAGGAGAGCATCGGACTGGCGGGCGATTATGTGCATGGGCATAAGCATCACGCCACCGCGAAAGTCGCTGGCGATGGCGTATCAGTGAGCTAGCACGCGTCGTCCGTTTGCGACCGGACCGGCAAAAGGGACAATTGACCGCGTTCGGCTGTGTGATCGAGCCTTCGGCTCGTTAGGGGGTGCCCCCTTCCCCGTTTCGTGTACGTCGGTCGACGGGGTGGCGATAGGTTGAGTGTATCATCCCATTTACGTCACGAATCTGTGCGCGGCCGACAGCGGGCAACCTTATCTGTCCGCGCCGGAGGTCAATCGGCTGTGGATGAAGTGGTGAGGCAGTTTTGCATGTCCAGAGGGTTGATATTATATGGCCGGCTCATTTGGGCTTTATTTTTAGAGACGCACTCATTGGGAATGCTTAACGCACCCACGCGCCCATCCAGACTACCGCTGATCGACGCTTATCTTTTCCGGCACCGCAATGATGATGGTTTCACGACGACATCCGCCAACCCCCGCGAGCCCTGACATATTGAACTTCCGTTGCCAATGCGAAAGGGCAAATTGAACTTTGATCGACGGACTGGCGTGCCGCGCTGTGTGATGGCGATAAGCCCCACACCGTTTGCAGGCCGTTTGCGTACACGGTTTTGGGATTTGCAGGATTTGCCGGGTGAATTAAGCAGAATCGGTTGCACACGTCCTTTCGTTGGAATCGCTTTTGTTGCTCAGCGTAGGTATCATTATCTTCGGATTTTTATTTGCTTCGTTTGAAATGATCCATATCGGCGGTGGTCGGTGTATTTTGTTTGCATGGCTTAATCGTTCTCCTAATATGACGTTGTATTTTTCTTGATAGGGGGCTTTCCATTACTTAGAACAAAAAAGGCCACGCTCAAAAAATCAATCAACTCCCGGAGTTTGAGATCAGCCTAATTACTTTACAATCAGGTACAATCATGCAATAGCATAATAATCAATTTAGTAAAACTAAACGCAACTTGATAGAAAAAGGATTCAATGCTAATTCCAACTTCTTATGTTAGGTACTTAAGTACATATACTTGTTGGAACGGTTCCATCCGCTGCTTCATATTTAATACATTCGTTTATCGCTATGCCGGCCGCGCGCTTGGACACGATACTGCCTGTTGAGGTTGGTCAGCGTTATGCCTCATGGGGGAAAGTGTTGAGTAAGCTAATGAGACACGTTGGAGGAAGATTTTTCGCCGATTCATTTACATTGCCGATCCCGGAGGATGAAGAAAGCGAAGAAAGCTATGTTGAGATGTTCTAGCCCATCTTGCAAACGATCGTTTTCTCTGAATCAATCAAACATTTCAGGAAATGGCGCGAAGGACTTTCTTTATACCTTTCATCCATCCCGTTGGTGTGAAACGAAAGTGATTGCTTCTTCTTTCCGTAGCTACGCGGGTGCATCTCGATCTTCTAATTCGCAATAGTAGTAGTGTCCTCTCGAGAGACGGATTACTTTTCCCTTGACGCGAGTACATACCGCTCGTCCCTTTCCTGCTGCTTCCCGAGCAGCATCCGCGCCCAGCTCTTATCGGCCCTTTTTTTACCCGCGACAAAGACTTCTAAAGACGACTACGACGCTGTCGACGGCATCGCCGATGCTGTGTGGTGGTAGCCCGGAGTACAATGTACCATGATACCTCCCCCCCCATCCCCCTTCCGATCGGATCTAATTCGGATCGTCGCGGACGGGGGGGAAGCGCGAGCGCAGCGGGGCGAGGGTTATCAGTCAACCTGCTACGACACTGGGCCCGAACGCACACCGACCGACCAACCCGAGCATGCATACAGTGCTGTGAATTGCGCGGTTTGCGAAAACTTCACCATCCTCCAACCGCGCGCACGCTAGGGCTCTCGTGTAGGGTCTACTGGTACAGCGTGTGTGTGTGTGCGTGCGATGGCGTGTAATCTTCCGCCTGTAAGCCTCGGTGCCAACGTTGAGGAGGCAACAGAATGGAAGAGACAAGGGGGGAGCGTGCGAATGCGATTGTGGACGAACAAAATCATCGCGTACGGTGCTCGGTGCCGACAGTCACTCGGATAGCTTCACTATCGTCGTCGGATATGGTCGGACGGATGGCATCGGCAGCGTGCGCGAACCGGGACCGTTGGTAGTGGGTTTTCTTGATTGGGTGATTAAACAACGAAACCACGACTGCGTGCCTTGGCTGTCGCTGTGTGTGCTTTTGGAATCGCGCGGCGTACTCGCACGGTGGACCTGCGGCTGGACGCACGATCGTATTGCTGTTCCAGTTCGATCGCCAGAAGAAGATCGTCGCTGTCGTCATCGTCGTTGTCGTCGTCGGGAAGAACAAAACTTCCACACTGGTGCAAAAGCGTTGGTTGAATCAGCTGTTGTGTTGTGTGTTCGGAAGCGGATCGGTGCAACGAGGTGCATCGATTGATCACGCGGCCGTAGGGAGGCTAGTGGTGCGAGCGGAAGCCGTGGGAAATAAAGACGACGTCGGGGTTGTTGCGGTATTTCTGTGAACGCTTTCTGCTTCATTCGTCTTGAACCGGTGCCAAAACAAGGTTCGCTACGTTCGATCGCCGCAGTGTTCGATGTGTCATGCTCTGATAGTAGCGGAGGTAGTGTTGGAAAGTGAAAGGGAAATATCGTCCGCGGGTGTCTTAGTGTCCTCCGGTCCTGGCAGGGACAATCCTGTGCGGAACCGTCAAACGATGATCCTGTCGTTCCTGTGAGAGTCTGTAAAGTTTCCCTACTGCATCTCGAGCAAGCGGAGTCAAACGGAAGGAAGGAAGGAGGATCCTGATCCTTGCACACACACCCACTCGAACCACCAAACGAGTGATCTAAATCGTACGGTAACCAGTAGCAACGCAAGCGCCCCAAAATGTTGGGGATTTTTGAGGTGCTGCTGTTCCTCTGCATCGTAGCCTACTTCTTCACCAAGCAACGGTAAGCATTCCCCGAAGGATAGAAGGCACCCCTGATCATGCGGCAATCAAGCTGGCGATCAAGGAGGGAAACCGTGCTTTGCGGTGCCCTGATCACGCTCCAGATCGACGGAACGAGTCAACCGCACGGCCGTGTGTCCGCGCGTTATCATCAGTCGTTCAGACAGCCTGATTTGACCTTTTGCTGGACCTCTTCCGACTGCCGCGCTGATGACGGCCGGTGCCTCGATGTTTGTGCGTGTGTGTGTATGGTGGGCCAGTTCGCGTGTCTTGCGTTTGTTATTGCCAATTCTTCCTCTTCGATGGGTCAGATTGCTCCGACAAGCGATCAATCGATAGATCGATCGAACGCTACATCGCACAACCCGGTAGCGATCGTTTGCAAAGTTTGCAGATTTGTTCCGTCACCGATGGGCGCTGTGACCGTGTACGGGGACGGGTCGCCCGATGGCCACAGGCCCATTCCGGCCCAACCGCTGGCTGTAGTAGGTGGTCCAAATTGCGGAAGCTCCGAGTGTGGGAAGTTCCCGAGCGTGTCAAGTTCGACGCGTCGCATCGAACGTAGTAGGTACGTGCCGGCGGACATCCTCCACGGTCCGGAACAAGGCGCACTGACAGCCAGCGGACATGTGCGCGCCGTGGCGGCGATTTCGAAGGTGAACCGAAGGGGACAACGTGCATTCTAAAGCGCTCCTCCACGCTCCGCGCGAGTCTCGCTGGTGACATTGGTTTCGGTCAAGCGTCCAAACGTGCCCCTCTGCTTTGTGTTACGTGCTCTGCTCCGTTCGGTGACGTGTTGGTACTCTGCCCCTCTGCTTCTCAACGGCGGCCCAGGCTCAGATTCGCACCGAATCTTCAACCCTGATGGGTGCTTTTCGCCTGTGATTAATCAAAGCCCAGCTGGAAGCATGAAGAGGCGTGTTGGGTGGAGCGTTATGTAGGTGAAACTTCCGAAGCCGCGTCCCCGGCTTTGAATGAATTTGAATAACTCACTTAAGCGCGTCACGGAATTCAATCTGAATACGTGTTGTGTGAAGCATTGTAGCAACTTTCAAACAAGCGAGCAGAGGCTCAATTGTAAAGCGTCATGAAGATGGTCCAGAATGGAATGTGATTTCTCACTGCAAGTGGAGCAGATGTCAAGAACATATTCATTGTGGTGGTATGCTTCAGTGTATGCTGTTTGGTCAGTTATATTAGTGGTTTTCGCATTTATTATTAGTTTCAAAAATAAAGAGTTGTTTTTGTCAACTATTCGTTGAAGTTCGTTGTTGAAGCAGACGTAATATTTCACTCTGTAGTAGTATCTTCAGTACCTAACTCCAGCCCAAAGAATACTTAATTATTTGATGGTTTGAAATCTTCTTCTCGTATAATGAATTCGATTCTTAATGTAGCTTTTGTTGAGCTGTAAAGCAACAATAAAGCCTTAGACTGAGAGACAAACCATTTCTTTGAGATTACTGCGACATCGGTTATAAATCGGTTGCTCTTTGTTCGACTGTGCCTTAAGTGTGCCTGAAGTGCACGGGATTTTCCCGGACGTCGCGTTATCACCATCGATATAAAGCGTAGACGCCGTACGTATTTTCACAATCGCAACAACTGATTCAATAAGACCGTCGAACCTATGAAAATGTTCTATACCGTTGGCTGGTTCATACGTTCTTTGTAGGCGTTTCTTTTGAGATCAAACGTACGGCACACTCGTACGACGTAGTTGGGGACCGTTTGTAAAAGATAGAACGAAATGGTTTTCTTCCCTTGCTAATAATTCGGAAATTAATGAGCAACTGCAACAACTGACCAAACACATAGGCTAGTTAGAACGAGTTCTAATTCGATTCTACTTAACACTGCCTACACTTCCTACTTACCTACTGCGCTGGATCAGGCGGTATGCAGTTTACGTAATAATAAAACTGTTTAGTCACATTAGAATGGGCTGTATGCGCGAGTCCGGACTGGCGCAATGGTTTATTGACTTGGGTCCATTATCGAGGTACAACAGAGACGAGCCGCACGATACACATCATACACGTTCGATTGCAAAACAGAACTCAACTCGGAGGTACCATTTATTTGAACTCTGTTACATATAATGCTTTTAGATTCTTCTTACTTCTTTACTTGGATAGATGCTCCTGGGAATAGAGCGTCTGTTAAGGAAGCCTTCATAAGATAAATCATCAACAAACGAACTGCGATTACTTCGGCACGTGTCTACTATGCAAAGGACTTGTGATGATCGATACTCGTCACATACGGAATTCGAAGCTCGAAACGTACCCGTGACTCGTATCATCTCGGAACTCGTTTCCTTCGGTGATCGGACGATTGATTGCGTGTTTTGTGTTTCGCACCATGTCATTGTGCGCACCGTGGCGCGTGTTTCGTACAGAGTGTCAAGGCCGCCGGCAGTAAATGACAGAAGGGATTTACGGTGCGAGACGCGGCAGGCGTCGAGAAATTCTCCCAGGCTTTTCTCCTACTACGACAAAAGCGGAGCTTATGCTGCAATTTTTTTTAACTTCACCAATCTAATATCTTCGACCAAGCCACCAACTTGGGCATTGCAACTTGTTTAAAGAACATTAATCATACAGTTGCACAGCACGTTGTAGTCACCCGTTGCTTATCGTGGTGACGGGTTAATATTAGTTATTCTTACTAACCTCGCTACTCTTATCATGTTAAAGAGCAAAGCTCAATTCGCCGATTCGTGGCGTTGAATGAAACGGTCACTGTGGGAAACATTCCTTCAAAACACCACATAGATTGATTGACGGATGCTTTAAAACGAGTCGTTCAAACGCAACTTATCTTTTTTGAAGAAAAATGAGATTAGCACCATTGATAAGTAGCACCTAATGGAAAATCGATTGATTAGCGTTGGGTTCGTTATTCTACCAGCTCTAACGACTGCTTTCTCTGTAACCCGTGCTCAATCCACTTCGCTCTACAAACAATACAACTCAAGTGCGATCACCTCTTCACGCAAAAGGGGAGCCGCACTTTGTAAATGTAACATACCCACCCACCCAAGCCGCGTCCTGACGTCTGCCTTCTCGATGTCTTGCGGCATATGAACGTAAGCCGTACAAACACGGTCGTCGCATGTTTGCTTGTTGCTACCATCCGGTCAATATCTTTATCGCAAATATTGATCCTCCGCGGGCACAAGGAACAGCAAGCAGCTTATCATAAATTGGAAGGTGCTAGTGGTGGTGGTGGTGGTGTTGGTGGTTATTTTTCGCAAAAACGAACGAGATTCGTTATCATTTATCAAACTGTCCGCCCCAACATCTGTCTCTTCACGTTGCCCTGATCGAGGCCCTTCGACCTTGACACTTGCGCGGGAACGCTATCAATTTGGCTGATAATTGAACATGTTTAGCAGCGGATTTGTCGGTGAGTTGCGTTTATCTTCGCATCGACGTAACGTATCGCTAAATGGCCGCCGTGTGCCGCCTCCGTACACACTGCGGGTCATTAGCCTACTCGGGAGCTTATTGAACGACGAGAAAACAAAACCCCAACAGTATTGTGTTGGAATAATTTCGTTGACTTTGGACTTTGATTAGATGATGACTTATTTTCCCAGCTTTATCGGAATCGATTCCCAGGGTGCCAGGGTGCAAAAGTCGACTGGACCCGGGTGGCAGTGCAAGTGGTTCGTACCTCAAGTGTCGTCGATTGTTAATCCAGTTGATGTACGAAGTTCATGTTATTTAGACTGGATGTATAAAAATAAACGACCGTATTACTGCTTGGTTATTTACGTGCCGTCCTGCACTCTTCAGCACCTGTTATCACCACTTGACTGTTACTGTATTTTGAAGTGAGCAAACGTGAGACGACGATGATTGGAGAACTGTTTGATTTTCTCTTCATCATGGTATGTAAAATGGTTTAATAAGTGTTTGAAGTGTGTACTTCTTCTATCGTTGATTATTGATCTTTACTGTGTTTACAGTTGAAGCAAGCGTTTAATAATATCATAAATTAAGTAGCACATGACAAGAACATCGGTTCTAAACAGCTTTTCTGAACTTTTTTTTAAACTGAGATGACTTTTAAAGTGACATGCCGATTGAGATTAATTCAGACTGTTTAGAAACTGCTGTTTTATTGTTATGGGTTCACAGTGCCATGACCCACTGCCGCCATTATCAGCGATAATGTGTTCTGTATTCAGTTAGTCGAGAAGTATTCTACGCAGTTACCGCGCGATCACAATACAATTCCGTCGAATACGCATTCTTTAGTTCAACATACCGTCGGATTTAATGAATCAATAGTCTGACCTTATTAAATGTTCTTTTCTGGGGGTTGTTTTCGTTTTTTTTCAGGGCTATCGATATGGTGGACATCATATCGAACCGCGTACAGGAGGCATATGGATCCTTCCGTATGCCCAACATGTTCGGTACGGACACGGAACAGAACGGTGGCTTTTCCAGCTACTCGAATATACTTAAGCGCTTCGGTGAGACCGCTAGAAGGCAACGGGAGTTGAATGTGGATAACGATCGCCAGGTATGTCGATGAATAATGCAAAACAAGAACACACGTACTGATACCATCAGAGTGACTAATGTGTCGACATCAATTTCTGTGTTCTTTCATATACTTTCTTATTGAGTTTGTAAATAACTCTACTTTTCTTTTCATTTGCACTCCTATCTCAAACCTTCCGATGGTGAAAGGTGCGAAACAAAAAATACGCTTTTTCTAACGTTTTGCTTTTTTTTTATTTAAAAACTATGTTTTTTTTATTTCAAAATTTCCATCTTCCGTTGCAACCTATATCTGGTGTAAAAACAAAACCTCTGTCAACGCATATGCACCAACAATACAAACAAAAACATGCGCACATTACACTCCTACACAAAAACACATTGCTCTACGATTCGTCTACCGGACAACAACATGTACAACCCGACCGATCCTGCGATCCCGAACCTCCTGTGCACCGCGTGGCGTGGTGAAATGTGTAAATTAAACGTGGATTTGTACATTGGATGTTTGTGGTTGACCAAAACCTTACTGGTGCAAACGGCAGATGCGACAGCAAAGTCTCTTCCACATAAAGGAAATGCCGATACCGCACGTGCAACCGGAATTGAAACCGATTCCTGGCATGGCATGTCCGTACTGCTCGCCGACAGAAAGCGTAAGTTTGCAAGTGTAAAGATCATCCGTTCATTAGCCTCTTTCACGCTGGAATCTACCTCAGCTTCCGCCTGTTCATTTGCGTAAAGCACAATTATTACACGAGTTTGTACTGGTGGTGTGTGACTAACTGGGCAAGATGGGACCCTTTAGTGGATGTAACTACGTGTTTTCGTGTAATTTATTTTTCTATTTATCTAACACAATTTTACGTAAGTTTCTAACTCAAATATACGCAACTGATATATTTTATAAGATTAACTATACGATTATTTAATAATCCAATACGATAACTTTCACTTTTAGTGAAGTATATTCAATCATTCGGATGGCGTTCAATCATTCATGTCTCATAAGATAGTTTTTATATCCTACATTAATTGTACGCATGTGATTCTGAATAAAGTATTTCCCTTTTTTCTCAAAATTTGAGGTATAGCGATTCTCAAACCAAAGTCCCGATGTATTCTGTCCCAAAATTAAATTTACAGTACTAGGGCAAAATTCGTACGTCGAACTACGAATGCTCTGTTGATATAAGGTAAATAATTGAAACCATTGAACAGCACTGTAAATCCTACATCGCGACATCGAATGCATATATACCTTACATGTTTCAAGATTGAATTGCCCCTGACTTGCTCGAATAGTATCACTTTGCGATTTGCACTGCTAACGAAAACATGAATGAACAGCGACGTAAATATGTAAGCATAACAGCGGTCCATCTTCGTTAGTCTCATTCGTGCGCTCGAGACATTTACGTTGCGTGCTGGTTCGTATAAATTTGCATGTTTATCTTGCCCGAGCCGGCTCTCACTCTCCTCATATCGTTTTTGAACGCGGTACGCGCATTTTATGATCTCGTGTCTCTCGCTCGCAATCTCACCGTTTCGGCGATCGCCTTGATGGCGATGATAACATCCAAGCAGGCAGCGGAGAGTTCCTGAGCAGCGTTTTTCACCCCACGGGAACGTTTGCGCCGTGTCAGTCTACGCGCTGCTCACGATTGTCACGGGTTGAGGTTCTATTTTTACCTTTCCCGAAGCATGGGAGTGTAGCCGCAGGTTGTCATATTCATTCCACCGTAGTTCATAACACAACTATAACCGGAACAGACGCACGTCGTTCCTCTTGCGAGAGCGCTGGACTGATCAGCTGGGTAGCACAGTTTGTGCAGTGAATGAACCGCATCTGATCGGAAATCGTGTAATAGCGTGTCGTTGAAGTGCAAAGAAACAGAGTGAGAATGCACGATGTGGGCGTCGGGAGGCTGGACTTCTAGGTGGTCGTTATCTAACTCGTCTGGAATGGATGCGAGTGCCGCTGACGGATACCAGCATCGCATCTATCAGCTCGATCACGTTTGGGTGCGCAAGGGTGCTATCATCATGCTCTGCTCATTGCTAACCGGTTACATGAACGCCGTATCTAATCTGTGAACGTTGTTGTTTTCTTTTATTCCCGTGTTACTCACCACCGACGAATTCACTTGACCAGCGTCCCCAGCTCGGTGCGGACGACCGTCGACGTCACGCGATCGACATTCTGCGTGTTACTACGCACGCCGGTCAGCAGTATGCTCGCGCCAACAATCCGGGATCCTTCGACTGGGGCGTCTGGTGTCCGCATCTGGCCCAGGCCACGCGCGTGCGTCACTTTCCGTACCCGCAGGTCGCCGGGGCCGTTGTGCCTGATGAACGCGTCCAGGAGGCACTGGATACGGCCGCCAAAGAGTCAATTAACGACAAACGAGCGGAGCTGGGTCTTGCGGAGAACGATGAGAGCTTCGACGAGGACGGTTACTACAGCCAAATGCTTCGCAGCCACGAAAAGCGAGCGGAAAAGGTAAGTGGCTCGTGGAGCAGCCCCTACACGATGGCAGAAAAAGTATCGAATCGCTAATGTACCAATCGAAAACTCTCACTAGATCCTGATCGGTATGCGCTCGAAGATCTCGAACCTCGTGCTGCGCATTACCTCGTGGGTGCTGTATAAGTTGCTACCGTGCTTCATGTCCGGCGTAGCCGCCCATCCGGCACAGGTAGACATGATAAAGCGCGCCATCGAGAAGCACCCGGACGTGCCGCTTATCTTTCTGCCACTTCACCGCAGTCACCTGGACTACATTATGGTTAGCTTCATTCTGTTGAACAACGACATCAAGTGCCCGCTGGTGGCCGGCGGAGACAATCTGCGCATTCCCGTTTTCGGTAGCATTCTGCGGTACGATGGGGCGTTCTTCATCAAGCGCAAGATCGATCCGCTGACGGGCAAGAAGGATCACGTGTATCGGGCAATCTTGCACACCTATCTGCAGAAGTGTCTGACCGCCGGGCACAATGTTGAGTTCTTCATCGAGGGTGGTCGTACGCGGACGGGCAAACCGTGCATGCCGAAGGTAGGTGTACTATTTGTTACACCACTGTTTGTTGTAGAACACTATCATTTGCTATACATTTATGTATTTCTTCAAGCTCATTTTGTTACATTGTTAGTTGAATAGGGAAAACAATTTAGAGCACTAATAATCGAATGTAGATAAAATATCCTAACATTGCGAAGTTTCTAAATAAACGAACGAAGCACTCAAAAATAACCGGACCGATTGGAATAAAATGTAGGCACTAAACCACTTTAGACATGGGACCCACATCGGCCAAAGTTATTGCTCAAGTTTCTTTTGATCAAGTGATTTTGCTTTAATACGAATGCTGGAAATACTGTCCAAAAAAAGTTATTGCTCAAGTTTCCTAGAGATTAATTTGTCCATGTCAAAAATTATGCAAAATCTTAGGGCGTGGAATTTCAAAACCCATTCTTTGAACTTGGTCAAATCTATCAGCCAACATAAACCCTTTTTGCTACAATCCAGAGCTTTACGACCCGGAATATCTTGTTTCCAAGGTTTGCTCATTTGATCAAATCATCGATACGATTTTTCATTTTATGTTTTTTTTTCTCCTTCCAGAGCGGTATTCTATCAGTGATTGTAGACGCGTTTAACGACAAAAGCATCTCCGACGCACTGCTGGTACCAGTATCGATCAACTATGAGAAGCTGGTCGATGGAAACTTTGTGCGCGAGCAGCTGGGCCAGAAGAAAATTCCGGAGAGCTTTGCGTCGGCCGCCTCGGCCATCATGAAGGTGTTGAAGGCACGATACGGACTGATGAGGATCGATTTCAACGAACCGTTCTCGCTAAGCGAGCTGGTAAAGTCACTGCGCAAGTCCGACACGGCACACAACTACACACCAGAAATGCGGTAAGTGGTTTAAATTCACAATCACATTTAGTGGCTCCGATTACTTAGTGTTGTTTTCGATGTAACGTGTGTGCGTGTGTTTTGTGTGCACTGCTCTTGTAGGCGACTGCAGCACAAACCTTCATCGTCTTCACTGTTCGGCACGGACGTAGTGCAGGAGGAGCAGGACCAACGGCAGCTGATCGACAACATCGCACGCCACGTAGTGTACGATAGTGCCCGTGCCACGTCCGTCATGACAACGAACGCTTTAGCATTCCTGCTGCTCAACCGCTTCCGCGATGGGGCCCCGCTTTCGATTCTGGTAGAGGCACTGGATGAACTGCGTGCCGTATTGAATGGGGTGCGCGATCTAGGTTTCACCGGCTCCTCCGAGGACGTTCTGCGCTACGCAACCGATTTGCTCGGCCCCGGCCTCGTGACGAAGGAGCAACGCAACGGGCAGTTGTTTATCAAACCGGTCATAATGATTCCGAACGTGATCGAGCTGTCGTACTACTCAAATTGCCTGCTGCCACACTTCGCGCTAGATTCGATTGTGGTGACGTGTGCCACTCTACTGAAGCATGAAGCGGAACGCAAAACCAGCACCGATCGGCACGACCACGTGAGTGAGGTAACGATCGGACGGCGGGCACTGTTGCAGATGTGCATGGAGT
Source organism: Anopheles dirus (assembly GCA_000349145.1). NCBI lineage: Eukaryota > Metazoa > Arthropoda > Insecta > Diptera > Culicidae > Anopheles > Anopheles dirus. The sequence continues at coordinate 1,465,689 of KB672713.1, read as the reverse complement.
TCGCCGAGCTGCTCATGTACGAGTTTATCCTGTGCAAACCGTGCCAGAAGCTGGAAACGGTCATCGAGAACACCCTGCAGGATCTGTGCATCCGGGAGATACTGTCCCAGCCCGAACCAGAGTACACCGAGGAGCAGACCATGGCCCGAAGGCTGGCGTACAATTTGGAGCGCGACGGTTTAGACGTTGACGACGAGGACGACGAGCTGGAAGATTACTTTGACGATCGGCAAAATGCGACACTGGGCGGTGGTGTTGGTGGATTCGATGACGACCACACACGGATACACTTCCCGGCGGAAAAGCACTGCGACCGGCTCGTGCTCCAATCGGTGCTGGCGCCGTTCACACACACATACTCAGCAGTGGCCTCGTCGCTGCATCAGCTGCTAGATGGTAATTCCATTGTGGAGTCGGAATTTATTCGACTGTGCATCAAAGAAATTAGCACTCGCGTTGAGATAGGAGACTGCAAATACGGTGCGTATGGATGACGACAGATACTTTTGCAAATTATTCCGCGTCGTTGCTCATCATTCTTGGTATTTCTCCTTCCAGGTGAGAGCATATCTACCGACACGGTACGCAACTGCCTGAAAGTGTTCCAGAAGCGATCGTTCATCGAGATCACGAACAACAACGGTGTGCGATTGGTAACGCTACAGCCGCCCTTCGATACGATGTCGGAGGTGCAGAACATAGTACAACAGGTGCATATCTTTGTGCCAGTCTAGCGAAGGCGTACAGCAGCGTAACGTTCCCTTTAAAAACCGATACCAAACCAATCCAATCGGTGGCCGATTGTAACATATCGGGTACTGCTAAGTCTAAGACAAACTGAACAAAAAGAAAACGAGGATAAAGAAACGATGCGTAAGGATTGTGATTTGTTTTTGTGAAACCTCAGAAGACTGTTGGCACTCCTCCGATCTATTGTTTTGTTGTCCTTCTAAAGGCACAAAAGAAAATGAAAACCTTCAACGACGGAGCTGACTGAACAATATGACGTTTGTCGTACGTTTAATAATGTTGTTAGTTGGAGGAACACAATGAACTGTTGTCTTTGTTGTTGTCTTTGTTTTTTTTTTAGTTTAGGAACATACTTTGTAATTGCTCAAACAACTGTTGCACGGACAGGTACATATACATATATTTCCCAGTGAGTATGCTAGCTCCTTGCTTCTCGTGCACTACTGTATTAGAGGAACAAACAGGAAGAAAGCAACAGCGAATACAATCGTCAATCAGGTTCGGTGTGTGTGCTCAATATTGTGCTCAGATTCAGATTCAAAATAGGTAGAAGAGGAAGTAGAACAGCGAATGGGAACACCGATGCGGGTGTTGCCGAGAGTGGTTTGTTGAATCGGAGTACGTACCGGGCATGGTAGATCGCCAAAATGACTAGAATTTACATGAGATGAACTTTGTGAAATAAAGAAGAACAAAAATCTAGTTTTTGATGAATTAGTTAGTTTTAGAAGCTTACAAGATGACCATCCAACTGGATTAAGTGCGGGTGTGAGCAATATTTGACATGTTACGCTATCAACGTAAAATGCAAAAGTTTGGATGAAAGTTGATAATTTTTCACGAATGGTAATTTTCTCTACTATCATTGATTAACGATTCGATTATACTGATTATATATGGTCAAAGAAATTTGATATCAAATTAAATTGTCAATTGGCAATAGGAACTGATACTGAAGGAAGCTAGATATACAAACATAGAGCAATTGTTGCTTTGCTACAAACTATTGATGGGCAATTACTAGATTATTAGCTATTCATGTAGACATAATACAGTTTATCGGCTAATTTAAAGGACGAAATCGAACGGAACATGCAGTTCAACCACTTGAATCACCTGACGAGATCGCGCTAGCTCGATACGCTTCACAATGAGTTCGACAAGGAAAATCACACTGGACAGTAACAACATCGCAAAGTAGAAGATAAACAGTGGCATCAGATGCTCCATATTGAACACAATATAGTTATACTCCGTCGAATGTTCCTTGGTGCGCCGAATCTTCATCAGCTGCACGACCGTCTCGAGCTGATGCATAAACCGATCGTTCATGCCCACCTCAACGCAGTGCAGTACGATTACGTTGAACGTGCCGACGAACGGTGACGTCTTCGGTACGGCCATCGATTTGTAAAACTCGTATATCGGCTTCTGAATCGGCCAGATACCGTCCGGCTTGCCCGGAATCCACTTGTAGTTGCCGGCCAACACGAGCGGAACGTACACATCCGCCAGGAGCAGTGCCGAGTTGCGGTGTATTATAATCTGCTCAATAGAATCGCGCAACGAGGAGGTGTTCTTCGTGGACAGCCGACTCGAGAGGGCTCTGTAGACGGGACTCTGGATGTGTGGCCCTTCGTGGCGCACAATGTGCTCGTGATAGTGGGACACCTTCAGCTCGAGCTCAGTCTCGATCAGTTCCTCCAGGCTGTTGATGTTGTTGACCTGCTGGTTGCTCGGATGCAGGTAGCGTATGGTGACACCCTGCCAGATCGGGTACGACACGATGTTGTACACCAGCAGCCCGACGATGATCCACCGTTTGCGTACCGCCCGGGGCAACTTAACCGACACGTTGTAGATGATGCCCACGAGGTTGAGCACTTTGGCACCGAACGTGTCGGGGTGCGGATCTCTAGGCACATCGAGCCGGTAGGCGACGTACTCGAGCAGAAAGATGAGCATCGGGACGCCGAACGAGAGCAAGACGTTCGTCAGCATGTACGCCACGCTGAACGGGTTGATGAAGACGAGCGTTTTGTCTCGGTTGTGAAAGAAATTGCTCGGGGTAATGAAGACAAGCTTCTCCGTCGAGATGTAGTGCAGGTAGAGCAGATTCTTCGTGTCGTAGTTGTGGATGATGCGCGAGTTTGCGGCCAGATCGATCAGATTGTTCTCGATGAGCCCGAGCGTTCCGACCGGCGTTCCGTTCTGGTGGATGTAGCCGATAGACAGTTCCAGCTCGTTTTTGTGCAGGATCATGCTGAAGTTCATAATTTTTTGCATGATGGACAAAATTTCCTGATCGATGTCGGAGAAGCTGACCGTGCCGAGAATGCAGTCGTACGCCGAGGTAGAACCGTTGCTGACGTGCATGGCTATATTCAGGGGATAGCCGTTTAAGTTGTACACCCGGTCATCGATAAACCGATTGAGGTCTCGATTGTATGACTCCAGCTCGTCCACATCCGTCAGCAGTTGACAGTGTAAATCGGAGCGATACGTTGGCAGTGGTTTCAGCATCGGCGATAACTCCTTTCGGAATGGATTGAACACGCAACTCTCGATTGTATCGTTACCATGGTGATTCAGTACGATAATCTGCAGCAGACGATACTTGTACCACGCTGTGTGGAACAGTTCTGCCAGCTGTTCGTCATCCATTTCCTGCGTTATAAGCAACGTCTTGGCCCGCGGATTGTACTGTGACAGATAGGGAAGAAGTTCTGTCAAGAGCTCCTCGATATGGCCGGACCCAACGAAACACTCGTTCGTCCGATAATCCACTTCTCGGGTGTTCTGTTCGAACGACTGATGCACGAACAGCTGGAACCTGCCGGATAAGTTCGAAACACGTGATCATGCTATCAGTACAAAAAGGGGCAGAGTTTGCAGCGGCTGCAGTTGCCTACCGGTGAAGCGTGAATGCATTCAATGGTACCGGGTTTGATAGACAGTATGGCGACACGATCGGTATTTCGGAGCTCGATTCTATCACCGTCACCGTGTATTGATCCGTGAGATAGTTTTCGAGGATCTGCGTTTCCATCGATACGGAGCTGGAGTGGCAGTCACTGTGTCGCAAGGCGTCGAGTGACGCCTTCACTTTCGGGACACCAAAGCACTGTAGCACTAACAGCAACAGGAAACAGGACCTGCTTTGCTTCATTATGAACGCGACACGTCGTTTGTGCCGTTGCGCGTGTTTTTATAGTGGGATTTGTGCAAATAAGACGCGGCGAGTGTAATTAATCGTTGTTTATTAGTTATGCAGATCGTTCGATAATGTTGTGATTGATTATTTGATATTGGTATTGGAACGCAAGCCATTTATCATTTTCAGTTCTTTTGGTCAACAAGTCTCAGGACAGGTTATGATTCAGTCCATTTCTGTATTTCTAGACACCGGCAGTCGCTTTTAGTAGTATCTATTTTTCGCAATGCTTTCGCAATCGAACGAGAGAGTTCTTTGTAAGAGTATCTATCCAGAGAATCCCATCATCGCCAGTTCAGAAGTGCAATATCCCTTCATCCTCACTGTAGAAAGGTCACCGTTGTGTTGGCGGTACTAATTGCCTACGACGCGAGAAGAATCACACATTCGTTGTCTCCAAAGCCCATCAACCGGCCGGCCGGTGGCATCCGTGCCGTGTATGGATGCTTCACGTCTCAAGTTCAACTTTTTAGCGTGCGGTTCCGGTTTGGCGGGCGACCTGAGCCTGTTGCGTTTCGCGATCCGGTAGAACCAGTTCCGCAACCAGCATGCGGCAACGACAAAGTGTAAACATCGGACAGCGGCACCATCGCAGCGGGCTATGAAATGGGCGTGCAGCTATCGTCTCTCGGGCACCAGCGGAGGGTGCTGTTCGGAAAATCCAAAACTCCACTCCACCCGGTCAGAACATCGCGCAGTGTCATCACGGGTGGGCAAACAAAAAATTAAACGGAAGGAAACCGATCCGGTTGAACTCCGTCCGTCGCTGGACATTTCGGGCGCCGCGCGGGAGGGTAGGAATGTGGTTCATCTTGAAATTCGATCTTCTTCTTTTCTAGCCTTCAACGCGTGTGTAAGCGGGAGAGCGATTGTACAGTGGACATCTGCGCGCAATCATTGACGAGGAGCGATAATCCGCGCCGTGTTCTTGAAGGTTACAGTCTGTGAGCGTTGTCCTCGGTTTCGCTTCGTCGGCCGGCGTTAGTCGCGGCGTCGTTGTCGAGCTGCGAGCAGCTCAGCTAGGGACAAGTACGGGTTTCAAACCGCCTACGATGGCGGTCAGTGTTTCGAGCCGGTTGGTGCAAGTGGTGATTGTCCTGGGCAGTTTGGGCGCATTTGTTGGTGCAGGCTGTGAGCGGACGTGCCAGACGCGCGCGGCCAAACCACAACAGGGACACTGCGTTCCGGTGGCCAAATGTCCGGCCATCAAGCAGCATCTTCTGCGGCTCCAGTTCCGTTCGGCTGCGGTGTACGAGTCTTTCCTGCACGAGCGTGCCTGCAGCTACGGCAAGGACGGGGTGAGTATGATAGAGTCGTGCATCGTTGGAAGCGTTGTTGTCCGTGCACTAAACTTCAGGCGTGCCCTCCTAGACGCTGCACGTGTGCTGCACGCAGAAGATAACGTCCAACGGTGGTCGCACGGAGCTGGCGACAAATGAGGCACACGAATGTCCCACCGATTGTGTCCCGATCGAGGATTGTCCGGCGGTTTACGGGCGCAGTATGGTGCTGCAGAAACGGTACGACCGTCGTTTGCACAGGTTGTTGCGTGACAACTTCTGCTACGAAGAGTCCGGCCGGCTGTTCGTGTGCTGCGATCCGGAGCGTTACCCGAGCTCGATCACGGCCGGCACTCGGCAGCTGGCGAAGCGTGTCAGCTGGCAGAACTGTGTGACACCGTTCGGAGATAATGGGAAGTGCGTTCCGCCCCCGCGTTGCGCCATGGTCGACGACCCGGAGACGATCGCGTCCGAGCTGGAGGCGTTCATGATCGGGTGCGATCCGGTGGCCAACCAGTCGCAGCTCTGCTGCACCGAGCCGCTGCTCATTTTCGACCAGGAAGCGGGCAAAGAGTGCGAAACGCTCGGTGGGCTGCCGGGCATGTGCACGGAATCGGAACGTTGTCTGGATTTTATCGAATCGGAGGAGCAGGACGTGTATGTGCGACAGAACTGGTGCTACACGAGCCTGCAGCAGGTGGATTACTTATGCTGCGCCCAGAACCGGATCAAGGAGGGTAAGCGCTCTGTTGATTGCACACAAAACGAAGACCACGGTGGGGTGAGAAAGAGTCGAACCTAGCAGTGAGTGACCTCTCGAGTGACATCGCGCCTTATCAACATTAACAGACACCAGCTGTTCACCAGCCCGCTGAGAGAGAGAACGTTCAGTTCAGTTACAATTGTTTATGTGTGTTTTTTTTTTTAAATCGAATTCAGCGCCCCAGCTTGAGTTTGGAATTCGTGCCGGAGAGGATCCACCCGCCTGTCTAACGCCAATCAATCGATCCGGGTTTTGTGTTCCCTTGGCGCAGTGTGCACCGGTGGCGAGGCTGTTGCGTCAAATATCTACACGCGGAACACCGGCAACACCGGACGAGGCACGCTTACTGAGATCGTCGCTTTGCACCACGCCGGAGGGGGTAAGTTTATGCTCATAGATGCGTGAATACGGTGTGATTCACAGCTGACAGTTGAGTAGCCTCATAAACGTTTCATTTATTCCACATTAACTGTCTGTTAAGCCACTGAAGCAAACACGTTGCCCTTGTAAGATCGACGAGATAAGAAGAATTAAAAGTTAATGTTTTTTTTTTTGCAAAGTTACTTCCTTGTGAACGTAAATGAACGTTCCTATCACAGGGATGATACATCTATAGAGTGTGACTTGGTAGTCTAGGTGATCATTTTCACATAAAACCATGAAAGTTATTTTCAGTATAAAAATGTAAAAAATGTTGGAAAACAGATATTAAAATATGTCATTTGATAAAGAATGATAACAATGTAGCATAGAAAGCATAAGCAAATATAAACATCCGTTCCAATGCATGAAAACCTCAGTTCGGTTCCGAAATGTGTGTTTGACTTGAAGATGTTGATGAAATTCAAGTCTTGTCGGTTAAATGTTCATTTTATATAATTGAGTCAGTTTGCTTTGTGATCAAAAGCTTGTTTGATTATATTTTTCAGTTTGTACTGAATATTTGGGATATTTTGTTACATATTAGATACTCAAACATAATAATCCACAATAGGACATACATAACACAGACAAACAGCGCTTTAAAAATACATACGTAAATGACATACGTTTACGCAGAAGATACCTGTGTTATAAATCACGAACAAATGAAAAGATAACTACATAGTGACTCAAAGTAGCAGCATATTCGATGATGATTATGTTAGTGTGTTTTTGAGCAAAGTATAAACATGGACAGATATGGAGCGGATGTTAGAGTAAAAAGAGGTATGAGAGGAATTGAAATAAAAAATAGAAACAACAACAACAAAACTAAAATCGAAAACAAACAAGGATATTCGGGATCTATAGAAGAGTGATACATGTATTATGTAAAAGAGGAACTATAACTTCTGTGAAGCATTTAAACATTTGGTTGGTTTCCATAGGCTACGGGATACCATGTTTGCTGTGATGCAACAGCCGTTCAAACTACGACCACTCCCGCACCTACCTCGGTGGCACCAACAACTGCCGCACCGGCAACAGCCAATCTGGCGAATCATCCCAACATGCGTCTGTTCGACCGCACGAATTGCGGCTCACCAGGCACGAACAACAAGATCGCCTTCGGTCAGCAGGCACGCCTGTTCCAGTATCCCTGGATGGCAATGATCGTTTACGCGTCCACCACGACTGGTACGGAAAGTTCCGAGTGCGCCGGCACCATCATAAACGTCCGGTACATCCTGACGGCGGCCCACTGTATCGATGGTCAGATGGAGCGAATGTAAGTGATCGACCGAGTGTCCCGTGTGATGAAAAATGCTACAACAACACGCTTCCCGTCTTACAGGCGGTACGTCCGAATTGGAGAGTACGACACGCGCACGGATCCGGACTGTGAGGAAGACACCTGCGCGGCACCGATCCAACGTTACGGCGTGGTGGATGGCATCTTCCATCCGAACTTTACGCGCGTCGTGCGTTCCGGCTATGACATCGGATTGCTGCGGCTGAATCAATCAATCGACTTCAGTTCGGGTGACGTTTCGCCGGTCTGTCTTCCGTTCACCAGTGGGCTGCTCAGTTTCGATCCTACGCTGTACTGGATCACCGGCTGGGGACTAACGGAGCGGTTGGAGGTTAGCCCGGTGCTGTTGCAGGCACGCATTCCTCCGGTGTCGTGCAGTTTGAGCAGCTATGCTATCTGTGCCGGGTTTGGCAATGCCACGCTGCACTGCGAAGGTGATTCCGGAGGTCCGATGAAAGCGCAAGTACCGGAGTACAACTTCCGGTTCGTGCAGTACGGTGTGATTTCAGCAGGACCGCGCTGCGGTTCGCAGGGTGTTCCAGGTATTAGTTCCAGGGTTTCCTTTTTCATGCAATGGATTCTGGATACTATGAAAGCTTAAACAAAACTCATTACGTCATGAGTTTTTTTTTAATATTTGTATGATCAATTCAGGAGAGTTATTATGAACTCTTTTTTATCGAAATAACTAAACATAATTCATACCAATCACGTTCTTTTATTCGTGTAAAAAAATTAGTAAAGAAAAACTGAGAATAGAGAGGACAATGTTGTAAATCGCCAATTATTATGTTTCATGTTTAAGCTAATTCTAACTCACGACAATAAAGTCAGTACGATAGCTTATGGCTGTGTGTGATAGCTCTCCATGACAGTAACAATATGGGATAAAAGCTTTCCGATTGCCTCTCGTAAAAAATGAGCTTTTGTTACCAAACGCTTGCGAGCTTTGTAAAGCTTTTCGTGAAAACATGAACGGAGAAGCGTTCTTTGTATTTGGCAGCTCGGTGGTTTAATTGGTGGAAGTTGTTAAAAGAAGAAAACTTTTGACTACAAATCTCGACACGATTCCTTGATTTGTAATCCTTGAAATGATGATTTTTGGAGAATTCAAAACAGGATTCCTCTTCCTCTTTGGCACAATAGTTAGTTGATCTTCTGTAAGGGTGTGCGATTCAGATGAGATTCGAACCCACAACCCGTTGTGTGTGAGGCTGATCATACGATCGCTTAGGTAAAATGTACCTAGGTTTAGTTTGAAACAGGCTTACCGGATTTTTCTTTTATGGGCTTTTCGTAGTCGAACCAGAAAACAATGTTTTCTTTCTATGATTATAATGAATCAAATAAGATCAACACTCTATCTGGTTACTTTTAATTCATCGTTAAAGCAAATACATAATGACATACAAATACATATGATTTTTATTGTGAAAAATAAATAAATAGTTAATAGCTAACAAGCAGCGTGCTTACATTAACGAAGCTATGCTACCACACTGTGACTCATTTCTCTCGCGCATGATTTTTTCGGACATGCTCACTGGCATGACATAACAAGTGACTCACGCTGACCGACCATCCGGTGCAAGATGTGGCATAACCTACAAACTCATACGGATTTCAACGAAAGGATTACCGGACACCGGTTGTTGTTTTTTTTGGAGGAAAGATCTTCTGCAGATGCTTGATGACGTGCACCAGTGCACTAGGGGACTTTCCCACGTAGGGCCCGCTCGTTTGGGCAACCTTCCAGCGGGTGCTCGGGTGGTGAAATGTCCGTCCAAATGAGTATTCTTCTCCTCACCGTTTTTTGGGGCATTCTACGGACCGTCTAAATTTACCGGTTCTAAAAAACGTTGCGCTTGCCGTTGCGATCACTGACGGAACCACGAGTGGCGCATGCGTGTTTGCAAGAAACAAGGTCACTGCGGCTCTATCAGCTGTTCGCGTGTTGCGTGTGAATATGTGTTGGTGCCTCGTTCGAATGCACTTGCTTTGCGTGATCATATTGCATCTCTGTACCGATGGTGCAGATGATAAGGCAGGATTTGCGGTGGTAATCGATGCCTACCGTAAGATTACCAGTTGTAATCGTTACAAAGCTAGGCATACCGTTTGCACAAGTTTGGGTGTGAAATTAATGTTATTTCAAGAATTTAGTGAGAGTGCTATTAATTGTTGTATCAACTGCCTACTCGTTGCTGTTGAATTCGGGTTTTGGAAGAAACGGATACAATAGGATTAATACAGGTCAGATGTCAAATATTTTTATTTTTTCCTTCACCAATGTTGATCAACGAGGATAATTTTTTTCGTAGATAAATGAACGTCTGTTGTTGCTTGTTTATGAATGGCTTATCTTGCAACACTTTTCTTTGATCAACATGCAAATCAAAGATTTTTGAGGACTAACTTTAACATGCAATACAATACTTTAATATTTATATTTTGCCGAGTAAATAACGAGATGCCTCTGACACTTTAGAAAACCATAACACATGATTTATTAATGTGTTTTTTAGCTTTATTTACAAAAAAGACATTTAGTTAATTTTCCGAACGTAACTCAATAAAATTTCTTGAAACAAAAAAAAATCAAGTTGTTTCTGGCATTTTAATTGCATTAATCTGAATGACATTCGTTACCTTGTAGGTTTTCCTGTTTTTTACATGCTGTAACAAATTATGCTTTTTATATTATGCATTGTCCCGAACTTTTTTTTTATTGTCCCAAACTAAATTAATAATGAAAGGTGAAAATGAGAAGAGAAAAACCTAATGAGAAATATTAAATAATCACACAAACGTTAAATCGAACAAGACAATACAAACACTAAACAAACATTTTAAGAACAATATTTTTTAATACAATTTTTATTGGTTATAGGGTTGTTTCTACTTGATTAGCGTTTTCCTGCTTGCGAAATCAGCATTAAATTGTTTAACACTTAATGATTCTTGTCTTAAAAATAACTGCAAACAAACTTGTGTTATTTTTTTTAGTTAGGGAATTTAGGGAAGATCTTTATTTATATTGGGATAGTTTGTTATTCTGTCTGTGCGTTTGTCTCTCTCTCTCTCTCTCTCTCTCTCTCTCTCTCTCTTTCTCTCTCCTTCTCTCTTTCTCTACAGAGCTCTGGGGGTGGGGGGCTGGAAGGAATAAATAAATGTATCTTTATCTTCATAGATCCAAAATCCTTTACAAAACATCACAAAAATATACCGTTTTCTTAAAAGCAAAAATAAACACTACAGCCTACTACGATCTTATTTACTGTTGACTAAAATACGACAATGTACCGACCATGTACCAAAGCAACTGTCGTTTGTCTCTGTCTGCCGTTCCAGGCACAGATAGCCAGACGATCGACCAAATCGAACAGCAGAGCGCAACGGATTTTTGGCCGGCTAACCGTTCATTGAAACAGTCCGATGGCTAGTCGCGCAGCTTATCTGCCAACTGCTCGATCGTCCTCCCTCCCCCCACTCTCCATCTCCCCCCTTTTTCGTGGTGAAACAAAATGTTGGTTTTAAATTTCGCATCTCCCGTCCCGAACCCATCCCTGTCCGGCTTCCGAGTTCCGCTCGCACGTGCGGCCCATCCCTTCGATGCGTTCTTGTTCCCGGGCCCGGTGCGTACGGCCGGAAAAGGCCGTTCCGGGAAGCTTAGCATTACTGACCACGGCCACCTACTCCCGCATGGCCCCGGGACCCACCAACGGAACGAAACGGAACGAAACGGTTAATCCACTAAATTGATGTGCTCCACATTGTACCAACACAGCGGCGCTGCTTCCATCCCCCACTTACACGCTTCCATCTTACATCCATCGGCGGATCGAAGTAACCGTTGCTTCTGTTCCTCTTCGCGGCGTCTCTCTCTTCTCCGCGGCGAGAAGACAGTTTCGCTCCGGTGTGTACGCTCTCGCCCGTCGCCTAGAAGACTGGCCTACTTTGTCCGTCGCGGTGGTGTTGGTATGTTGCGCAGCCGATATTGGCCCCCTTCTGCAGAACGCACCCAGACACGGTCGGGAAAATTCTTGCCCGCGCTCCGCGCATTTTCCGTTCGCTCCGCGCGGAGAGGGGTCGCCGTGGCGAAGGAAACCGATCGCGGGTCCGTTACTTTCGCTCGGTTTGATCACCGACGTGCAGAAATAAGCGATCCACGTCGAGCCGATCGCTGAAGAGACGCCGTACTCGAGGAACCACTCGTGAGTGGCCCACTGAGTGCACTGCGCAACCTGCGGGAAAATGAGTGCCCGATGCCCCCCCCCGTATTGGGGGTGGGAAAATGAGTGCTAGGGCTCTCTCTCTCTGGCTCGAGCGTCCTTGCCGACGCTCCGTCCAAACTGCATACGCACTCACCCAACAATCCACCCGCCCACCCACAACAACGCGCGGCACGCACACACTCGCGGCGCACACGGAGCAACACAGCGCGCTTCTGGCGACGATTGCGGCACGACGATGTCGGTATTTTTGAGGCAGGGCAAAAACGCGGCCAAAAACTCGACTTCCCGCGGGCCGTGTCCACGCTAAGTGGACGGGCGCTTCCGAACGCATGCGACACTCGCCCTCGGTGCGGGACGTGCGTGGGAAAGTGCATGTTCGGTGCAGTGTCAGTTTGTTGTTGAGCTGCCCGCGCTCGGTGTGTGTTATCAGTTTGCCTGTTTGCGTAAGTCATCCGTCGACCGGAAGGTGCGGTGGGTGAGACTCCGAGGGTGGCGACGACCGGCCGGCGGTTTGTTGTGTCCTTCGGTGAAAACCGTCGATGAACGTAGATGACCACAGGCGGGAAAAGTAAGGAACGAAATGCAAATGTTGCGCATGAAGGCAACATCGCACCGGAACGAGAGAACCCGAGGCGCGGCGAGTTTGGTGCGAGAACGGTTCCATATGCCGGCCGGGAGCCGGCACTGTACGCTAGACGACGTTCTAGTGCCAGCAGCATCCTCTCGAGTGGCTCAGCGGCGATCCGGCAAACGTATTATTCAACTATCTGTGATTGTGTGGTGCGCACGAAGCAAATGTTCCAAGGTTTGCCCTAGCGAGACCTCCCTAACGAGAGTTTCGAAACACCCGAAACTCCGAAGTGGACGAAGCTGTTTGGTGATGATATAAGAATTGTGATTCCCAGAACACCAAACTTGCGCTACCAATAGTGTCACGACCGGTGGGTTCTCTCTTTCCCTCTCTTGCGTACTTGCTACGGTCTGTTTTTACTATGTGCAACACTTCGCGCCGTGCTCTCATCTCTCCGCGTGGTGGTCAAGTGAGTGTGGCTGGCGGTGACCAGCGAGGTGGCGGAACGTGAGTGAATCTGCAGATTGTGTTTGATTTGGTGGTCGCCGAATATCTTCTGGAACGTGAAAGTATTCCTCCCTGACCGGATTGTCTATGACTTGTGTCGCGGAACCCACCGAGTTGTCCCTCTCCTCCAAACATATGCCGATTGTTGTGCTGTGCCCCATTATCTCCCGATCATGCGCTCTCACTCCCTCCTCCGCGACGCACGGAACACGACGTTTCGCTTCCCGTCTCGTTCTTCGGGCACGCGGAGCAATAACACGCACGACACCTGTCCATGTGGTGGTGACACTACGGCTACCATGTGACGATGTTTACATGTGTTTTCGATACCATTCGATCCCTACCGTACCGAAAGGGACCATGTGTTGTTATCTGCCAGCACTGATAGCCGCGGCGGACTCCTCGGCGGAGAAGATGACGGTGATGATAATGGTGACGGTTGTACCCATCGCTCGAGCCATTCATCCTTTCCTTCTCTCCAACGTTGGCTCGCTGCGTTATGCGAGTGCCTAGGAAGGTAATCGCACACTGACTGCTCCAGCGGTGGTTAGCTGCGGGGAAGAAAACACCTGTAGCTTGTTTGTGCTTTTACGAAATCGGTTCGAAAAGGTCTTAATCTTGGTGGCTGTTTCTTTGGAATGATTGAAACCCGCTTGAATACCATCGTTTCGGTTGTTTCGCTTATCGCTGGTGTGAAATTTATGTGAAATATTTAAATAAACTTCACCTATTTCAAAATTTTCGCAGCATGTTTACCCGGACTTATACTTTTTTGACTGTTTTATAGAAAACTATTACCTTTGATTGGTGCAAACTCATCTAATAACAACATTGTCCTGAGTACCTGCTACACAAAGGTGCTATTGGTGCGAACGGCTCCTATCTTCTACGAATTAATGACGAACCATATGTTTATCTTCAATGGAAGTTGTTTGGCCTGTAGGTTCCATTGGACGTCGTTTAACTACCGAACACCACGGCCCGCGACGTTCCGTCCCAGTGGCGGAGAACGTTCTTGAGTGTCCGCCGTCCAACCCGTAGCGTGAAATTCCTCCACTCACCGCCGCTTTCGATGCTTTTCTCACGCTGCTTTCTCTGCGCCTCGAAAACCAACCGTGAGTCCACGCACACCCCGCGAAAATACCGCGCTCGCTTTCGCACGTAGTTAGATAACGATTCTAAAATCGATTTCGAAACGTTTGCCAAAACGGTGAGAATTTCGATCGAGACGGGCCCCCGCCCCGCACTATCCCTTTCTCTCTGTTCCTCCCCAAAAGAGGGGACGCTCGGGTGGAAACTCATAACCGGTCGATTAGCAGGCGAGCGCGCGCGCGCGTGGTGGTGGAGCCAGGCCAGGTGTGGCGCTCCCGATGCAGAATCGGCGGCGGTGCTCCCATCGCCGGGCCCGCGCCCAAACTTCCGTTCTGTGTGTTCTGCGTCAACCGGTGGCGTTTGCAGTGTGGTGTTTTTGGCGAACGGCGCAGCGGACACACTCGGCCGAAGAAAGCGGACGCGCATTCATCAGCGCTCGGGTGCGTGATAGATTATTTTTGGATCGCGTCAGGTTAGGTTTTGCGTTTTTCGGGCGGCATCGCGGAAAAGGGCGGGAGTGGAGGGAGAGACGGTTCGCAACGTCCGTCCGATCGGCTGCACCGTCGGTCAAGCGGGCGCGGTGGCGAAAACCCCTCCCCCGGTTGGAATGGGAATCTAGCGATCGCGTGAAACATAAACCGCACGGACGAGAACTAGAACGGATCGTGTAAACAAATTGCGCTTGATTGGAAGAAACGGCGTAGGAATGGGTGTTTGAGTGGAGTAACGAGCAGAATCGTACGAAAAACATCTCTAAATATATAGAAATGGAGAGCCCATGCAAACGTTTCGCCAAAGTCATTCTTCTGCTGTTCTGTTCGTGATGGTCCCGGCAATAGAGTTAAAAGGAAAGTTCTCTCTACAAACATGTGACACAAAAAACATATGTTGGTTAGTTAAGTGTGTTTACCAAACATTTTTTAACAATATGTTTAATAGAAGTTGCACTATTTGTGCCTCATATCAGAAACTTTCATAAAACAAAACATTTGTAAAGCTTCGTATCATATTGAGGTATTTCTTTAAATTAAAATAACAACCTCTAGATGACAATTTACGAATTTGTACGAATACATAAAAAATAAGACTGACTTTCTAAAATAACAGCATGGTACTTATTGAAATTATTACTTATGTACTACATATTATTTTCATTTGGGAAAGTTCAGCAAGCGAAGGGTTTAGACAGACTAGGTTGATTTTGTAAAAAAAATAATGAAAATTCTGTCTACCAACAATACATATGGTTTGGAGTTACATCATAACCATTTCACAAGTTATTTGAAGATTATCTTTAGCTCAAGAAGAAATTTGCAGTGTCTACTATCGAGTAAAACAATTAGTTGCATCGGTTGTGTTTGCTCAACATGACTATCCTGTAGGCCATCCAAGTAAATCAACTAAACACACCATACACAAGCCACAATATGTTATCATACGTTGCTAACTCCGTACCTATGAACTACGAACTCGCACGTAAATGGTTATCGTGGCGTTATCACAACTGCGAACGCTCGATTAACTTCCCGAAACCGTTACAGCCAGCTCCCAATTTCTCCTACCATATGTTCCGTGACGACTGTCGCTGGCCGAAGCATATGGCGGCGCGGGATTTGAAGATTTGCACCGAAATTAGAACCCGAACGCGAGCGTTTTCGGCAGAATAAAACTCACCCACGGCGAGGTTTACTCGGGCCGGGCGCAAAATTGCATCCTTCCCGGAGCCGGTGCACCGTGAACGCACCGTAAAACCGTACCATATTGTTTATTTGTTCTGGGCAGAATAGGAACGCGCGGTTGAAATTTTCTCGGCGCAAAAACCAGGCGCGCGCCGTCGATGTAAGACGGTTGCCCGTCCCCTCCTTCTACGACGCAGAAGGGGCATGAGAGCAGGAGCAGGAGCAAACCGTTCGGGAAGGAAGTCGAAAGATTCAGAAAGGGGGCTGTCGGGAGGAAGTAAACAGAAATGGCAACAGTTGTAGTTGACGCGCTGTGGAGTGGCGCTCGGCGATGGGAGATGAGTGACCGAATCGTCGTCGTCGTCGTCCGTCGTGTCGGATGCCGCCGTATGGAATGGAAAGTGAAAAGAGTTCCCACCCAACGGCCGTGCGTTTCCATCTGGAGTCGAATGCCTTCCAGACGTCGGGGTGGGATTACCCAGGGGGACAGCGGGCGGATTTGTTTGGCAAGCAACAAGTTAGTACGCATCTCGTTCTCATGCTCTCGTTCATTTCGCTGGACAGATTTTCTCCCACCGGGTGTGGAACACCAGCGGCGCGAGAAAGCTTGGCCTGCTGAGAGTTCGGTTCTGTTTAGCACACACGCAAACGCGGTGCTAAAAGCGAGAGTGAAGCGCGCGAAACGGCACTCGCCACAAGCGCTCTCCGCCGTTTTGCATCTTTCATTTATGATACGCTGTTCAGGGATGTCGAAAGAGTGTGAAGTAGAGTGCGAAACGAGCGAAGCAAGCAGCTTAAGAATCTAAATATCATAGTTATGAACTTCTCACATTCTTTTCCTTGGAAGCTTGCTTATCTGTAAGCGTTGTTTACCGCCTCGCTGGTCAGAAAATGGAAAGAGTTCAAAATCGTTGTAGCAGTTTCAAATTTCGATTTAACCTTGTTCATTCATCTTTTCAAAATTCTTTATTTTTTATTTATTTACTTATTTATTTATTTTTGAAATTATTTATTTATTTATTCGAAGATCGTGTTATCTGACAAAGTTTGCCTTCATAACATAACTATAGACATAAACGAAACAACGCATTAATAAAGCTAATGATCGTCAAAATGATAGTCTTGAACAATTTTTAAACTGGTTAACCGTCAAATTCATATCAAACAGATTACTAATATTATTCTATGCCTCCATCCATTGAGTTATAGGGACACTGGCGCTATGTGTTGTGGATCTATAATCAGGCCGTAAGAGTTGTCTAGATCGTAGCTAGAAAGTTAATTTTACTTCAAATAAACGGGGCGTCAATTATTCCGGAAATGGTCTTGTGCAGAAAAACGCACTGTGCCGTCATTCTTGTGTGTTCAAGTGAATCGAGTCCAAATAGTAAACATCTAGTCCGGTAGTTAGAACAAGAGCTACTACGAGACTATTTCCTTGAGACTTAGCGATAGTATAGTGTTTTTGTTAATTTACACTGTATAGATTTTCATCATTTTCTCATTTTGGCGGTTTGATTCTGAACACATCAACAATAAATTTGAAATGTTTTGGGTATTGGTTTCATCTTGTTTTTTTTTGTATCGGCTTCATTTTAAATCACTTCTGCGATAATTTCGTAGTCATTTTTAAACAGATAGTTATTAGTTTATCCAAATAGTAATAGCCAAACACAAGTATTTGTTGTATTATATGTTTGTTATATGTGCAGTGTGTTTTATTGTGAACATCACAGTTCTTAAGCATTATAAACAAAGCATATCATGATTTTTTTCTTAATCATGATATGCTATCAGAAAACTTATCTTACGTAAATTCGGGTAAAGAACTACGATTTGGATCTACATTTTATACACTATAAAAAGTCCAAAATGACTGCATTCACTTCAGATTCTAAAAACAAGTGACACATCTTCTTCGTTCCGTCGGATTTTCGTCCTCAGGTACGTGGCCATAAGTGTCAATTTAGGTCAATTTGCGGTGTCCAAAATCATGCGTTTGCATCCCTGCGCTATCTCTCTTGCCACAAACAGTTCCTCCCTGAAGCGGAGCGTGTTGGACAACCCTGCTCACTTCTCCTGTCGAAGCGCACGCCCGCTACGTGAGTTACGGCACCCCCAACCCACCAATATCGCCTACCGCTGCCGTAAGCCGCTACGGCGGAGGGGTGGAATTCAGAGAAGTTCAATGTGTTCTAGGTGTTTTATGATAACGGAGCGCTCGCGATAAGGATCGGCGGCAGTGCGAACGAGCGCAACCGAACGCTGCCGACCTCGACAGGACGGAACGGGACGGCGGCAACAGCGCGAATGGCTCCGGTTAGCGGTAGCATCCTCCACCCAGCCCAACCAGGAACGGGGTGCGAGTGTCATTCTCTTTCGCGGAGATTCCAGCCCCCCGGTACCGACGCTCCCTCCGACCCGGCCCCCGTTCGATCGGCGACGCGCGACTTCGGCGGTTCTGGCGTTCCTTCCCTTCACGCGGAAAGGGCAATCTCGGGCAGGCCTCATCCTATGCGGACGCGCTACGCAGTGTACGCGGTGTGTGCAGCACCAGTGTTAGAAGGACAACGTCACAGTGTGGACGTCAGTGCGTTCCCTTGCTGGTTCTAGTGATAGACGTGTTGCCAAAACACTCGGTACGCAGTCCGCCCGTGTGAGGTTTTGCGCTGGTTTGTTTGTTTGTTTGTCTGTCTGTTTGTTTGTTTGTTTGTTGAACTGATCTGCTGCAAAGTGCACTAGAACTCGCGGGACGAACCAATTCTTACCATCTGGTTGCGCTCGAGAACATTTTCCCCAAGCAGCCGAGTGCTTCCGTGAGTGTGTATGTGTGTGAGAGTGTGTGAGAGTGTATAAGAGTGAGAAGATGTTCTAGATAAATGATAAGAATCTCTTAGCAACCCCCCACCTAACCCACCGCCTATTTCGTTGGCTCACCAAATTGGCCGCTCACTCCCTTTGCGCCCCTTCGCAGAGGGTGGCTCTCGAAAATTTTCCAGCCCACCACCCACCCCACCCCCATTCTTGGCTCACCGGTTCCATATGGTTCGGTAGCGTCGGGTGCCAATCAAGAACATATGGAAACGGTTGTACCCGCGCACCGCGTAACCTTCTGGGCAGCCCTGCCGGAACGGAAAGCGGCTCTTATCACACCCCGCCGGCCCTTTCTCCATGCCGCCCATCCTCCCCGGCCTCGCTGCAATCCCCTCCGATCCAGCCATTCTGATAGAAGTGCCATTCCCGCTCTTATCTGCCAATCTCCTCCCCTGACCGACTGTCGCGGGTGTTTGTCCTAAGTCACGTGTTTTTTTTCGCCTTCCCGCCGTTCTTCAATTCCCGCGGCGTGGTGGCTCGAGCTTGCTTGGCCGTTTCTAGCTTCAAAGCGTCTCAAGTGGTTTGTTGTCGTACGGGCGTCCTGTCGCGCAGCGAGAACAAAGCTTCCGGATGCGTGTGCCGTGCGTGCGGGCCGCACCGGTGGCCAACAATATGGTGGAGTTCGTAAATCCGGGGCGTGGGACGCGCCTAGCGTTGCGTTCTTGCGCGGCCCGGGGGATCAACATATGGTCACGACGGAGTGCGACGAATGCTTCGAACGACCTGCAATAAATGTGTTATCAGTGCGGGCTGTGTGTTAGCAACAGAGTTCTAGAGTCGTGCCGCAGCGCTACACCGGTGTGGGATGATAAAGTCACCATATTGTTTGATATTTGTTGGATCTTTTCCCGCAAACAGTTCGCCTTAGTTCTCAATGGAGATTCGTTTACTGCTTCCAGATTCGAAATCACGCTTTGAAACTCTTGAACAGTTCAACTCATGCGCCAAAATTTGTTGACTTCAATTGCAGGTGAACCATATGTTTGCGTTTGGTACAATGTTTTACCAAGAGCTGCGTAAATTCGAGAATGTTGAAAACGTATGCTCTTGAAAAGACATGAGAAGCATTGTCTATGCTCAAGAAGACGAAACTTACAGTTTTAGTGACGTTCGTCTAACAGCTGGTCGTTACGGCTTGTAATGGTTTTGCAGCCAACGGTACCATACGGTTCAAATGACGTTTCGGGCTAGGTGAGCGTTTCACTTGCGTAAAGGTTACACTCCTCATTTCGTTTATTTCTCATGATTTTGTTGATTAAAATGAAATAGACCTCACCAAGAAACATTGAAAATCTATCTCTTCGTCGGAAAGCCTGTTTCTATTTTATTTGATTGATGCTTTGTGCAGCGGCGCTGCTCATTCTAAGTGTTTGTAAGCCACTACGGGGAGAGATAATTTTATCTCTGCCTGATAACTTCACCCATGTGTGCTTACTTGCGCAGTCATTCTAAACTTATCTATTAAGCATTGGAAGGAGATTCTGTTTCCGGTTATTGTTAGTGACATTCGCTTGCAAGTGGTCATCCTGATAAATGATAGGTACTTAGCATCTTTCAAATTTAATTAAGAATATTGTTTCAGATGTAACGGCACTAGTTTGAGCATATCTTGGGTGAAATTGAAACAACTTTTTCTTGTAACCCAATCATTACTGCAAATCATGATTACGGCGACCGATTCTTGTCCCCAAGCATATGCTTCCCTGCGGCACACAGCTCGTCCATCTTGTTTTGCTTCCATCTGGAATATTTTGCACCATATCAAACAGTGAATCAGCTCGTGACGCTCCGTATCTATAGAACGGATTACGTGGGGGCACAAGTGGGAGCCGGGAGCCGACCGCGAACAAATTCCTCTACCGGTGCAAAATAAAAACGCGGACTCCCCTATTCGTAATGCCATTGGTCAGTCGACGGCCGCTAGCGGGGTGCCGATAAGGCAAAACACAATGAAGAACGCAATGGGGCAGTTTCTTATCGTTCTGATGAAACGCAGAAGAGCCTTGCGCTTCAAGGTAAACCTCCCGTGGAGGCGGGCGCACCGGAGGGGAAAGGGCAGGGATGGCCGGGTGGGGGACTGATTTCGAAGCTCATATGCTAGAAAAGAAGATAAAGACTCCCAGCTCGCCCGGGGCTACTTCGAAGCACCCGTTCTAAGCCTAATTTGTGGCACGTAACCGCTATGCTTCTATCCCTTTCCCTGCTGGCTTTCTGCGCCTGTTCGAGGCGACCCGATTCTCGAACATTTTGGAAGGGTTTGGGGTCACGCATAAACGGACGAAGCGGGTCATCCAGCAGGGCTCGAGAGCGCCATATGCCGGTGGGCTGTGGGTGATGGTGACTCCCACGTGAGCGACTACACGATTAGAGGTGTGTGTGTGTGTAAGGGCAGTGGTGTGCGTCGGCATGCTGGGTGTGCATCTTCCAGCGTGTTCCAGTACCTGCGCCTGCGTAGCGCGGTGCGTGGGTAAGAGGCACGTTGATTCATCTCGCTCGCCGTCCAGACGTCCGCCTCACGAGGCGCGATCGTCCCGGCACCGTTGAAGTTCTTCTTCCGCACGCGGGCGCTTTCGTTGAACCGCTTGCCCTTAGAGAAATTCTTCTTGGCCAGCCGGCGTCCTCCTTTCGCTCCCCGGCCACTCATGCGGATTTGCGAAACCGTTGGTGGTTGCGTATGCCACTTTTTTTGGGCTCTTCTCTCCTCCTTCGTTCGCTCTTTTAGGGTTCTCTTTACGCGTGCTTTTTTTTCCTCCGTGCGGATTGCTGAACCGTTCTTGCCCGCGAAGAAGATCTTGCTCGCTTCGGTGCTTTCTGTGCCCTGTTTTCTGTGGCTCTTACACCGTTGGTTTCTATTGCAACGGGTTGGTGTATTTTTTTTGTGTTTCGCTTTACTGTTTTAGCCATCGATTTGCTTGTCCGGGCGTGTACTAACAGTTACACATTTCGGCCCTTGATTTACTTTTTTCTTTCTTTTTCCTGCATGGTGATGGTTTATGGTTCAATCAAATTAACGAAAGCTTTATATCGTAAGGTTGCAGCACGGCGAAATGCGGTAAAATCCCATTTCCGTTTGGGAAAGGGTGAGCTAGACTTTTCCAAACGGAATGAAGCTGGCCTGGGCACATATTTGGGATGCTTTACAACAACTACAATTTTCAGATTAATTTGTAACCTTTTTATGCATTCCTGTCCGGGATTAAGCTGCGCAGAGATGAGATATTAGGGTTTTTTTTTAGTTGAGTCTGGATTGTTGATAGAGGTAACATTCCACACCAAACCATCATTATATGAGGAATGCTTGTTAAAATTTACCATGTAGTTTATGTAGTTCTATTATAGTATTTTAAAGATATCGTTAAGAATTTCCGATATTTGGGACAAAAATGGCATTGAACAACTTTATTATAATGTAGAACTTTACATAGCACATTATAATAAAGCTATAATGCGTTATTTACATCCAGATTTTCAGAAATATAAAATGAAAACAGTCTGAAACATTGTGAGCAAACCCATCATTATTCTGTATCATCATCAATTTCCATGTTGCAATCGACAGATATTATTAGAAATAATCAAAATTTTCATACATTCTTATTGTGGTATTTCCGCTCACGGATTTCATTTTCTGATCCTTTTCTTACAAGACAGTTGAAAATTTAATCAAATTTTACTGCATTGTATTATTTCCAAAATACAACTCTATTTCAAGGATCCAATAGCAGAGAGATTCGTAGGACCAAGCAATAAATATAACATCTAAAAAAGTGATGACTTTTAAATACACAAATAAATTTAAAAAGTTTCTCTCAACAGTTTATGTTATTTGTATTATCTTCACAAATTATTTCGTATCAAAATATGTTTACAACTGTTGGCAATATTAACAAACCTGTATGCAATGAGCATCCTGTTTTGATTGGTCATACTGAAACAAACAAAAATCCCTTACTAAATGCTACGAAAAAATGCCAATGAAGAACTAAAGTGTAAAATAAACTAAAGTGAGCTGAAGAAAAGAACTAAAGTGTAAAATTAAGAGCAAAAGTGTTTTTTTTTATTTCAATCATTTTTATTGTACTTTTCAATTCTCATAAACCCCTTTTTATACGATCCTTTCCATTTTCATAGAAACATCATAAAAGACTTTTAAAATAATTATAATAAAACAAACTAATCCGATTATTTTCAACATTTTTAAAAGCATTAAGTCATAGGCAACAAGCATAAACGTCACCAACATAAATAAACAAAAATGTAAAATTAGTTATATGTAACCATTGCACAAAATCGGTTGTTTTTAAAAAGTTGTTTAAATTGATTGTGAAAAAGAAGTGAAAATTAATAATTCAAGTTTAAGTCACAAACATAATTTACTGTCCATTTGGAAATTGAACCGTCCTGCCTACATTAAACATAAAAAAATCAAAGAACCAAAAAACTAAAGGAGAAATTAATTCAATATAATAAGTAAACATTTTTCTTAACTAAAGGCAAGTTTTAATGATTATTCGAAAAGATTAAAATTGTGTGTTTCTGAAGAACAAGCAATTTAAAGTGATAATTAGTAAGCTGCGTAACTATTTAAAAGGTTATTTTAAAAAATAGCCCGTTAAGTGAGTTCCATGTGCAAGTTTTATCATGTACCAGATTTTTACGGTAAAACACGCAGAAATGGTTTATGAAATTGATTTTCGGGAGCATATGCTCTCACACAGCAAAAAGGGCCTTGCGTGGGACGGTTCCACTACTCGGTGGTAGAATGGGAGAGAAAAAGAAACCACGCACAAAAAAAAATACAAATGGAACAAACACTTCGTGTTAAGCGTTTTGCCTCGCTCGCAGCAAACCTACGCAGCGAACGATCTGCCGATAGAAAACGCTAGGGAATTCCTTCGCTCCGGCCGATCATCCCTTTCGCTCCGGGCCCCCAGCGCACCGGGCAGTGCAGGGGTTGCTGCCAACCGTCCGCTGCCGGTACATCCCGCCTCAATTGGCTCATTTGTTCTGTTTCCTCTCTTCCCACACGATCGCGATCGTTTCTGATTTGTTTGCGCTTTCTTTCCACTTTCCCATCGTTACTTTGTCCGTTGCTGGCTGCTGGCTGGCTGTGTGAATCTCGCCCTCTCCCCACGGACTGGCAGGGGGCTGCCTCTCGCTCGTTCGCCCTGCTCGAGTGGAGCTCTCGAGATCGCGACTCGGCTGTCTAAGGCTCGTTCCACGCCTCCCCCCCAGATTCCTCCCTCTCGGCATGCGATCTCATAGCACATGTCGTTACGACGGTTTTCTATTCTTCTACTTTTCTCTTCGAACTTTCTTCTTGGCGATTTGAGCGTACCGTCAGGCGAGGAAACGGTTTTTCCTGCCGCAACAACTAGGTGAGGCAGAGCACGCCATCCCGTCCCGGACCGAGATGGGCTCCCGCGCGATGCTGGCGGGTTGTGTTCTATGCTGCGGCCGACCGTTCTCGTGTGTCTTGATTCGTTTGCTCCGTCTCTTTCCGTCACTGACATGACTCGGTGACCTAGTTTCGATGCCGAACGGAAGAATCTTGCCGGTTTAATGGTTTCTTGGGGAGGCTTCATGGCATCGTGTCTTGCTTCTTCGCAGGCACCTCTGGCCCGATTCGAAAGCAAGAGACGCAAGCCGGATGCTCGTGTTCTATGCAGGCATACGTGTAGCAAACATTCTGGTGGTCTGCCCTTTTAAACAGAAGAAATGTGCCTTCAGCATAATTGTCTTCAAACAAACGGTGGAATTTTGAATATATAAAAATTAGAAAGATAGTTTGGTGATTGCAATCAAAGCAAAATAATAGAAGCAAATTGCAAGTATCGTATTGAAAAATGTATAAATTAACATTATACAATTCTAGGTATTTCCTAGAGAGTTCGTTAATGGAACGCCCGAAAGCCGATCCAAAATCGAGCTGATCGCTGAAATAAACCACCTCGCCGAATTTAAAGTGCCAAAGTTCGACCGCCAGAAACCGGAACTTGGAATGTCGGCACAAATGCGTGCGGGGCTGTGAAATTGCAGAACACTTAAGCTCCTTCCTTCTCGGCGCGCGAGCTCTTTTTCCCGGGCACCCGTTCCGGTTTCCAGCACGCTCCGGCGAGCCCAGCAGCTCGGGTGCCGCTGACGGTCCGCCGACGGTCCGAGACCTAGAAAAGAAAGCGTCCCGGATTCACGTTCGTTCTGCTTTACACATGGGCCTAGCGGTAGACGGGAAATATTTGCGGGCGCGCACGCGAAGGCGTGTGTGTGTGTGTGTGTGTGGGGGGTGGCCGGAGAAATGGGTCTCTTGCCCGCGCTGCACTTAACGGGCTGTGCGAAGCTACGGTTCTTCTCACCGCGCGATCGTCGGCTGGGTCTGCTGGGTGGGTTCTTTTTGCCGTCTTTCTTTTGAAACTTTCTTCGATCGAGTCGGAGCGGTGCCGCACGATGACGAAGCTTTGGAGCGCGAACGGAACGGTGCGCGAGCGAGAGAGTGCGAGCGTGCGAGTGCGCCGCTAGAAGAGCTTTTTGCTCCGGCTCGTAAATTGGCGTGAAAGAGAGCGCACACACATGGACAAGCTGCTCACTCCCGAACATTGTGCACTTGCGTAAACTAGGATGATAAGGGTGGAAGAAAGTCGTTCCACGGAAGAGAGAATGAGCGCGGCATAGACATAGCTTTTGGGTAGGAGGTAAGGGGGTGAAGGTGGGCGGTGTGAAGAGTGGGTAAGTTTTGAGAAGAATTTCCCACCCTACTCAACATCCCCAGCGACCACCCCGGTTCCCTCTTCACGGCCGGAGAAAGGAAAACAAAAAAGAGAGCAGCTCAAGAATCGCTCAAAAGAAAGCTCCCGCTGTTTGGGCGGCTGGAGGCGAGCGGATCGCGTGAGTGACGCCGCGCTCTCCGGCGCTCTGCGAAAGAAAGCTCCCGCCGGAGCAGCGAGCGTGCGCAAAGAAGAGTGCGTAAAGGGGTGTGCGAGCTAGCACGACCCGGCTACAAGTGGCGCGCGCCCGCTCTCTCTCTCTCTCTCTCTCTCTCTTTCTCTCTCGCTCCCGCGCCCGGTTTCGCGACGGCATCGTTGCGCGCGAGTCCGGCGAGATAGTACGCGAAAGAGAGGAGACATCAGCCGCCCGGGGCCAGCCAGGGTCTTACGAGTATCCTAACGGGGGAGGCTCTTTCTGCTCCGGTGCAGCAGCGCGCAGAAAAGAAGGCTCCGCCAGGCCGAACGGGCAGAATCACCGATCAGATCAGATCGTACCGGTGGCGCGAGCGATCCAACCGCGCACTAACCGTCCGCAGACCATCCGCCAAAAAAAAGGGGAGTCTGGCAGCGTGCCCACTCGGGAGTGTGTTTTGTTCGTTCTTCCGTGCTATTCCTAGTTTTCTCCGTCCGTTTCTGCGTGAATGGTTTTCTGCGCGAGTGTGTGGGGGTTTAGGTGCGTACGAATGGCTTGCTCGTCCTGGCAGGATAGTGTATAGTCCGCACGCGATCCTGACGGTCCTGAGAGGAAGCTGTGAAGTTACTCACTCCTGCCAATGTGGTGTGGCCTGCATTCTGATCCGTTTCTTTCCACAGAAAACACAAAGTGTCAGTTACGAGTCGGTGTGAAAAAACACTCGAGAAGTGCGGTGATCATAGTAAGCGTGCATGTCATAAAGCAGGCACTGGAGCTAGTGCGTGAAACGTGAAAAATGAGTTCGGCCATGGTTGGTCTTAGTGAGCCGGATGTGAGGTTACCATCTGGACTGTCGTCTTCTTGGGGACAATAGACTTCTGTGCCCACGGTCAGTTGTACTAAATTTGAAGCAAAACGATTGAATTCAAGTGTGCGTGTGAAGAGGGCTCCATACCTACGTCAGGATACAGCCAAAAGAAGGGTTAGTAGACGTGTCGAGAAGTGTGTTGTAAGTGTGAAGTGCAAAACAGTGAACAGTGACAGTTGTAACGTGCAGTGATAGCGTTTCTCTTTCCGATATCAGAAAACAGTTCTGCGTGTACGGCAAAAGTAGTGCGTCCTGGTGCAAGTGTGCTGTGTGAAGACGAAAATATAGAAGAGTGATACTAGAAGAAGAAACAAACAGCAAACACACACACAACAGTAAAGCCAAGCCGTTTTGACCTCGATTTGTTTGCGATCCAAAATCAATCTAGACGAGCGAGCGTATGTGTGTTTGGTGGGCATTCGGAAGATGTCGCAACAGTTGAACGCAGCCAGCCACGGTACTACTATGCTCGGTAGTATTGCGAACAGTATCGGAACGAACAATAGCATCGCCTGCAGCATGGGCAACAACATCCCGAACAATCTGACTACCTGTGCTACCATCCCGAACAGTATGATCGCCACCATGTCCAGCCCGGCCGGCGCTGCCTCGAACGGTCCCTCCAGCAACGGTAGCAGCAACGGCGGCACCGGCACCAACGGTAGCAGCAATGGGCCCTCCTCGACCCCGGCCACCCCGACCAACAACTGCCAGTCGATCCGGTACTGCTGTAAGTAGCCACTGCGCCTGCCCTGCGTGCTGATCGATGTCACCCGCGACGACGTCGTCAGACGCCTCCTCGAGTGTTGCCTTCGGGACGTTCCGACATTGCTGGGCTTCGGGTTGCGTTTCCTTTGTTGTACGACGACACGGTCGTTTCGGTCGTTCTCGACTGCAGCGGTTTGTTGTTGATGCCGAACTACAAAGTCTGACGATGCTGGTTAATGCTCACCTAGACAGATTCTTATCGCGCGCGAGTTCGCTGCCTACCGTCAGTCTGGGTCGTTTGTCTCTATCGCCCGTCTTGGATTGGGTGTGAGAATTTGAATGGTCGAGAGAAAGAATTTGCTGCATAGGTATCTCTTGATTCGACAAAAAAAACGAGATTGTTTTGAAGCTACGATTTGCTGTTCAAAGACACCTCATAGAAACGTAGTCAACACTTTCTTTATGATCGACTGTTGTGATGTTATCAACTCCATGCCAGCACTTCAATACACTCTCACCGTAAAGTATTCGCTATGCAGGGAAATTCCATTCGAGCTGTGTTTAAGCGCGACCTTAGAATCGCCATCAGCTGATAGATGAAGACCGCAAATGAACGATTGACGCTCGCATGAGAGGCTTTCTTCTGATTCTGATAAGCCATCGAACTGATCGTCGAGATTCCCGCGCTTCTTCTCCTTCCTCCCCGGAGCATGCGCATTATGCTGCACCTGTAGTGAATGAAAATAATAAACTTGCTCTCGTTTAGTTGCCTCCCTAGTAATCATCCCCGATCGATCGTTGCCCCGTGGTGGCTCGGGAACGGAAACCTATCTGGTTGATCTTGTGGCTTAGGATCATGGAAGATCTCAGTGGATGCAAGGGGGGAAGTTTGCTGGTGGTAGTGGCATTAGATGGGAGCAAGCAAAACAACAAGAAATGAAGAAGAGCGAGAGAGAAAGAGAGCGAGAGAAAGAGAGATTAGTAATTTCAGCTTCAACCCCTATGATGGTTGCGGTGACGATGGTAGTGGTAGTGACCAGCACTAGTACTATGAGGTTCGGTTGCCGTGCTAGTGTGCTCGTGCCGCTCCCTGCCCTCCTCCCTCCCTGCCCTCTCCCTCTCTTTAGTAGCTGCTTGACACGGCCTAGCACAAGGGTTGAAGAGAAATTTTCATTCCGCTTTCTAGCTTTCTTTCCGCCGCAGTTCGTTCTCCTTTCTTCCGATCCGATGCTCCGACCGTCGCGCGGCTGCGGGCAGGCTATGCGGTGGCTTTCCTTCTCGGTTTTCTGTCATCTTCCTTCATTGCCCCCCGCCTCTGCTGGTGCCCCTACTCTTGGGTTGGGGTTTTTTTTTTCGCTTTACCACCTTTTGTCGTCTTTCTTCTTCGTTGCGATTCCGATAGCTGCGGGAGCGGGCGACGTGTGACGAAACTTGAGCCGATTTAGACGAAACCTAGTGGTTTTCTAGCAGGCGCACCGCTTCCCATCCTGTTACCCATCTTATCGTGCACTTTTTCGGTGGCCCGTGTATGTGTGTGTGCGTTTGTGCTGAAGTTGATTCATGCAACCCCAAACTGTCACCCTGCCAGGCGAAAGCGAATTGTTGCATGCGAAGAAGAATGGGTGTAATTTTGTTTTACCTTGTGCCTCATGCCATATCAAGCTTACTACAGGTGTACCATCTAGCCAATCGTTTCTAATGGAGATAACATCATGGAATAGATTTTATTTTGAATTAAAATGAATTAAGTTTCTCTTTCAGAATCAAGTTTATCGTTCCATGCGACCCAGCAGGGTCTTTTCAGCTGTACGTAGTAGCGATACATTCACTTGATCACGTGTCAATTTCATCTCAGCCTGAGCTTGACACATCTCCGACTCCAGCTCCAATGAGAACATCATTCTCCGAGGGCAAAGGGCTTGAAGTAACCGCAATCGAAGACGAATGCGAATGGTGAGGTGGACCGTTGGACTGGGCAGTTGTGGATCCGGGTCAATCAATCGGACGCACACACATACATAAACTTCACACTCGCACACACACACACAGACACACACACGTTCAGTCACACCCTTGTCGCTTCTTCGGTGGGGCGATCCGAATCACCAGCATTCACCATCGAACGTAATTTACGAATCCGCCCCGAAGAAAGAGAGAAGGGAGTCCGCGCGCGCGCGTATTGCGTCGTGGCCTCGCGATCACAATGCGCGACAGGTGTGGCAGAGGAAGATTGCAAAAAAAACAACATCCATGATCCCTGGGGAAAGGATGGGCAGAACTCTATAGGAACGTTGGTTCGTTGTTTTATGCAAAATGCTTTTGATATCTGACTGTAACGAAGCCTGATGTCGAAAAATGGCCCTAGCTCGAGTCGCCATTTTTGACAGCTCTCATTGCAAAACTACGGATCCACTTATCAACGTTGCTTATGTTCCTCCACATCACGTCACAGCAAGAGACCTTTGGGTTTTATGCGAGCATACAATCAGAGCGTTCAAAAGACAGCTGAAGGAGAGGCACAATGTTTCCAACTTAAATGTCACTGGAATTGGAATATCGTGCGTGTGTACTATA
The DNA here is from genome assembly GCA_000349145.1 of Anopheles dirus. NCBI lineage: Eukaryota > Metazoa > Arthropoda > Insecta > Diptera > Culicidae > Anopheles > Anopheles dirus. The sequence continues at coordinate 1,435,945 of KB672713.1, read as the reverse complement.
TGCACTTTTTAAGCTCCGTCTGCCCATCGTCGTACATCGTCGCTACGTACCGCTACGGTACGGTTTCGCCCGAAGAATTCTTTGTGAAGCGCGTGCAATGCAACAAGAAAATCAGTGAAAGTGAGCTGATCGATGGTTGAACGCGGCAGACATGGGCGCACATCGCCCCGCTGGGTACGCAATTTTTACTCGCTACTTTTCTTTTAACGACCGACGACCGACGACGACGCATTTACGCACACGCAAATCGAGCCCCTCTGCTTCGTGCGCTGCATTCTCATCAAGAAAGCTGCGTGTGTGCGCGATCGCGCGCGCCGTGGGTGCAAAAGAGTGAGAGCGACAGGCGTCCCAGAAGAATCGTTCGCTCCCCTCCGGGCATTCGGAGATCCGATCAAAGATTCAGGTTCAACCTGACCCGACGGGGAGCGCGACGGGGGAAGCAGAAGACGCAAGTGTCGCCCGCAGGGTTCGTCAGGTTAATGCAGGCGAGCAGGATGGCAGGAGATCCGCTCGGGTATGAACGAGGTTCTGTCTTGCCTTTTCTCTGCGCACGTCTCCGCACACGCTGCGGTGGCACATACTGCACACGCGCACACCGAAGAAGGAGATGGAATGCCTGAAAGACCTCTACGCCTAAGACCTTGCTGCCCGCTCGAACCACGTCGCGTACGAATTCACGATTATCATCATCGCGCTCGAAGCCCTGGTGAAAGTCTTTCACGCGCGTTGGCGCGTTGTGAATTGTTTTGTGTTGTGGCTGCCCTTCCAGGGCGCCCTCCATTCTTCACTGTGGCCACCGCCATGGGGCTCGTGGCTGGAACGCTGGTACGCGCTCTTCAACACGAACACCGAAGAACCGTAGTACCTGCTGCGTACCGGATCTACACGCACGAAAGGCCCCTCGGTACGATGATTCTTCGTTCGGTTGCGTGTCTGTTGTTTCTTGTTTCTGCTCGCGAGCATCATGCAACATCCGCCGAGGGCTTGATCACTATACCCGCCCGAGAGAAAGAGGAAGAGCGAAAGAAGCATAATGTTGGAATCTCAGGTTTTGGGGAGCAGTCCGATCCGAGAGCTAAAAGGGAAAAGAATCTGGGTCAATCGACTTGGCCCCCCTCGGCTGGGGCAGACCACAGGCGCAGATCGAAGCGCTGTGGGATCCTGGAACTGTGAAGATCTCGCAGTCTGTCCACTGCCTCGGACGCTGAGTCATGCCGGACGCGGTTGAAAGAGAACCCCGTCTACGCAACGACAACTTCTGCCTCGTACATTCGATCATGGCTTGGGTTTTCCCCGAACGAAACAACGACAAAAAAGCTTGCATTCCGGTAGCGCCTTGGTGGAGGTGGAAAACTGCATCACCCCAAGACGTGGTTCAGCTCACGAGCGGCTCAACTTCTCGCTCAGGTCAACCGACGCGTTACAAGTAGTGCGAGAAGTGAGAGCGCACGACATACCAACAAGTTAGGGCGGCATAACACCGTGACCGAACTGCAAAAGTCATCAGCATCGGTGGTGATGCACGCACGCACGTACACGTCGCGGGCATTTGATGAAGAGTTTGGACGAAAACATTGTCCCTGACGCTTTAAGCTTCTTTGCGGGCTAGTTCGTGTTAAGGATTGTAATGTTGCGATTTTTTGAAACTATCAATCAATTACATACCGAATAATATTCTGAAAATAGTCATTGAAACTCCAAACATAATAGAAGGGTTTGTGGTATCAACTGATGCTGCTGCTGCCGCTGCCGTCCATCTGTTGTTGTTATTTTCGGTTAAGGCAGATTTCGTAACTTCCCCGAACGTATCCTCCCTCCCCGGCAGAGAGTCGACGCTAGTATACAACCGGTCGGCTGGAGGTGGCAGCTGAGTTGCTTTCTTCGTTTTCTATTTTCTAGCGGAGGCTTTGTTATTTTGGAGCTTTTTTGGGTGGATGTTTTTTTCCTTCTGCCTCTCTCGTGTTTCGGTTGATGTTCGCCTCCCCACCAAAATGTTCGGCTAAACGCCGGGGAGGGAACAACAGGTCTAAATGGCCAACCCTAGGCCTACGCTGGCGAGCCAAACGTTGGTACTGCGTGTCAATAAACTCGAATTCGATTCACCTTGTGCCGCTGATGCCAAGACTGTTTCGGGTTTTGCTGAAGAGTGGCTGCACACTAGACGATTGTTTGTAGCAGTAGATGTGTGTGGTAGTAGTAGCAGCAGCAGCAGCAGCAGCAGCGAGGCTAGTATATGTAATGGAGCACGTAACTCACGGTAGAAAACGAGAAATTTCAATAATATCTCGTAACGATTGAAAATTGTGTTCACTTGCACTGCGCTCAGCTCATGCTTGTTCTGCTGGGGTCTTTCAATCGAAAGGAAAAACTTTCCTCGCAGGTTTCGCGGGGGTCTCAATCTGGCCGCGATCTACCCCGGTACAGTACATGCGATTAACTGCGCACGCTTGCTCCATCTCGCGATCTAGGTCAGATGGTAACGGTACTGCGAAGGGTATGGAATTTATTATTACTTCTACTTGTGTTTCATTTCGGGAGCCATGCTACGTCCGACTCTGGCGTTTGTAAGATCGTCTTCATTTCATCGGTTTGTTCTTAGATTATTCATTTTTGTAATATGATATGTATTGATTTAACACGTTAATAGTAGTTTAGGCCCATTTTTTTAATGGAGCAATGGAGAAATAATGTAAAATCTCAAGTAAACAAACAACAACGTTAGTTATTCACTTCATGTGTTCTGGTCTGGCTCTGCAAATGCGAGGTGTAAGAAAAGACAGTAGCGTGCGCCTAAGCGACGAACCCGCGACGATTCAATTCCGGCTGAAACGTGGCGGAAACGAATTTTATGCTTACTTTCACTGACCAAACAGTGGGTCCTGGTGACAGCGCCACAATCCACAATCGTTACCCTCCCACCGCTCGCCCCCCTCCCTCCCTCACCAACCACAGAGAGGGCCAGGGACAGAGAAATATTAACAACGAAACAAAGCAAAACACGGCACGTATCTACACACGTACCCACTCAACAACAACAGCAGCAGCAGCAACAAAAAACGCACAATGGTGCTGGGAAGAGGAAACGAACCGAGAGAGAGACACACTTAACACACAATCCATTTCGAGAAAGGGTTTTTAGAAAAGAAAGCATTCTTTTCATTTTGGCAGCCGCTTCCCGCAGCCAACGCTGGCTGGCTTCCACCAAAATCTATTCCATCCCACGGTGACATACTTCCGCACCGTGCGGTGCAACGTTGGTTGTGCGGTGGCGCTCTCAGTTCCTGCTGCTGCTGCTGCTCAATGGTCGTGTGGAAAATGTATTCCATTCCGCCGCCAGCATGGTGGTTTCCATGCTGCCGCGATCGAAAACAAAACAACAAAACCCGGCCGTGGTCGCGCCGTTTGCGGATGGAGTGCGGACGGATGATGGGAGCGGGAAAATAAATGCACGAAACAAGTTTATTCCGCTTTCCTCGGGGCAGCATTCGAGGATGCGGAGAGTCACGCGGGACGAATCGGTTCGGTCGGTGGCTGGAACACCCCTACCGGTACGTGGGCAAGTGGGTGAAGGACGTTAGCACGTCATCCTGGGTTTTGGAGGCAGCCCGAAGTAGTACCGATTCGAGAGTAATCACACGAAAATGAGACATTTGTCGTTTGACCCAGTTTAGGTGTTGCGGCCAGCGGGAAGGGAGGACGTTTTAGAAGCATCCCTATCGGATGTGGCCCTCAAAAGGGCCAGTCCGACAGGTTCTCGCATTCGATCCGATCAAGCCAAATGGTCCTATTCAAACTGTCTCATTCTGATAACCCGAAATTTGGGAGCTGGAAGCTTTTATAGGTAGTACTCCAACAGAGATGATGAAAACCGTTCGATAATTGCATCATCATTTTCATTTTAACCTTCACAGTAAAAATACTATTAAAACATATTAAACTTGTCTGGAATGCCCTTTCCATTAAAACGTTGTAAGAAGTGAGAAAGTATTAAACACACAAACTAGTAAATTACTCGAGAGCTACGGGCGAATGTGTGAAATGTAAATTTTGTACAACCAATCAACAGAAGCCTGTTCCGCGCGGGAAGAATGCAGGCATCGGGTTGGGGTGTAGAAATGCGCACCGGGAACCAACCTGGATCCGGGTTCTGTCAAATGCGGGTCGAAAGAGAATCGACCCTGCCGAGTTTCACTGTTGTTTTTTTTTTCTCGCAGCTTAAGACCCTCCCCCCACCCCTTTTCCCCCACCGGTACCGGGTAAAACCTCGTCCGGACGATAATGGCAATGCTGGCGGAGTCGCGCCGCTGCCGTTGATGATGGCGATGACGCTCGTACCGCTCGTGCGATCGGTGAAAGTCTTCTCGGTTGAAAGAGAAAATTCTTCACCCATTATGCCCATCATCATACGTCGCCCGGCGCTGACTCACAAATACGCGCGCGCCGATCTGCGACGATCTTTCGCGAGCGCGGCAACCGAGACAACCGGTTGAGCCGGGGATGAGTGGTACTAGTTGGAGGGTGGCTGGCGGGCAGGCTTCTTGTGCGCCTGCGGAGATGCCAACGACTCTGTTGACTTGCAGCGCGCGGAGGGGAGCAACAAAATTAAGAAACACTTTCTATTTTTTCTGCTCCTTTTTTTCTAATTTAGCTGTTTTAATCTTTAGCTCTCTCGCTCTCTCTCTCACACACACACACACACATGCGCACACATAGATGGAAAACTCTTACCCTTTTCTTTACGATCCGTTTTTGCTCGACATCTGTTTGTGCGAACGAACGCGCGCAGAATGCGTACGATGCGTCTCTCTCGGTGTGCGTGCGCTCGACTTTCCACTGCGACAGATTATGGTTCGGGTGCAGAAGAATGCACCCGGGCAAATGGCGTTCGTTTGATGGAGACGATGATGACGGCAAAGCGCCTTCAATGCCCGCAGGGATTCCGATGCACATCGCTTCTCCTATGTTCTTCTCCGCCACAACGCGATCGCTGCAGTGCGCGCGCTGATAAGTGGTTCATCACGCGCACTATGGAGGCGAGCCGGGCTTCTAAAGCAGCGCGGAGAAATTACCGTGGCCCAGCCGAAAAGTGACAGCCCAGCGAAAGAGAAAGCCGCGCGCCGTTGTCGTCGTCATCATATGTGTCATTATTCATCAATCTGCCCGATCCTCGGCTCCGATCCGTTTCGTCACGGAACGGCGAGGTGCTGCTGGTGACAGGGCCGGTATCGTGACGCGACAGAAAACACGCTGCTCCGTGGGGCCGAAACAGGTGCAGTTGGTACGCGTACGCGTTGCGAACCCGCGGGAGTCTGCGAGTCATCGCCACGGCGACGCTGCCCGTAAACTGGAGTTAACCTAAATTTGGTCCACCCGTGGGCTCGCCATCCTCGCTTTTGTTCTCTGCGCGAGATCGCCCGGGCAATGCTTCCGAGAAGGACCTGTGCGGAGCTGGCGCGGGTTCGTCGCTTGCTTTTTGTTGCCGTTGTAAAACCTCTCTCATACCGGACCGGCCCGTGTTCTCCGGCCAGTCTGCTGCGGGCGATGCGCTGCGGCAACTTTCTCTCCCGCCCGGTGCTTCCATCGCGACCGGGATGTTCTCGTTACCGTTTTACGAGCCGGCGAAAACCGCCCGCTTTCGCATCCACCCAACGGCGCCCAGCGTCGCCCGAGCGATGACGACCGCCGCTCGAATGGCGATGTCACACCCGGTTCGCTGTGCACCGTACACCTTTCGGGGTGAAAGTTTTCGTCCGAGCCGTTCTCCTCGCCCGCGTTCTTCACCACCGCTCAGAGTTGTTCTACCGGGCCTGGAACCACTTCTTCCCTCGGGGGTGTGTTGGGTGAGGAGGAAGGCAGGTTTGGGTGTTTCCTTTCTCTCCGTGCCTATTTCGCGGCGCCAATGGAACGAATTGCCAAATTCGGTGCCATTCGCCGGTGCACATGCGCGCGTTCTGGGAAGTGTGTCGCGTTGTTCTTTTATTAGTGTGAGATCGTTCTGTTACGGCTGAGTTTATGGAGCTCGCCACTGTCGACCACTGTTACTAATCACTCTAAAACCCTTTCCACTTTCTTGCAGGGGAAGCCGATAAAGTAAAGACACTGATTCGTCTGCGTGCCGAGCTGTCGCCGCTGTTCACCGGAAAACGCAACGCTTCGAAATATGCCTGGGCGTAAGTATTCTTCGAATTTCCCAATCAATCCTAGTATAACAAAAGAAAAACCAACGCAGCTGATGGCTTTTAGCAGACTTTGAAGCCCATCAAACCGGCGCAAGAAAACCCGGGCCACGGACGTAAACGTTTGTTTTACGGAGCTTAGTACAATTGTCTAAGACAGGCCGGTTTCTACCGTTTCCACGCCCGATCCCCGTTAACTTGTGTGCTGCCTCCCGTTAGAAGGGTGCGGGTGCGTGTTGCCCACCACTGGAAAATGACTTACCGCACTTTGCGGAGCGGTATTAATTATTCTGCTTCCAGCGCGCACCATCGCGGCCGAAGTAGATCACGGCGGAAGCCGGATCGGAAGTAGAAACCGCGCTGAGAGGGAGCAAACAAAAAAAAGATGATCAAACAAGATACCAAATAAAAGGTGGCATAAGAAGCGTTGGGCGAGATTTGAGGATGGAATTTCATTTTCACCTTTTCGGCCGTTTCTTTGTCTCGGCGAAGGGGGCGAAGAAGAAGAAAAAAACACACGCTGGAACCGCGGTGTGGTGCCGTGCGGTGTTTGGCTAGCGGAATCTCCGTTCTCCGCACCGATCAGGGCTCCGATCAATTAGGGATGGGGCACGGCTTTTTGGGGCACGCGAGCGAACGGATTTTCTTTTCCGTTTGTGTGCGTGTGTTTTTGTCTATTTGCTACCAGAGATTATACGATGGGGATGGGTGTATTTTCCACTCTTTCGCTTCTCGATTTCCAGCTGATGCTAGTCGTGGGGTGTCGTTTTTTTGTTGCTGCTGTTGCTTCTACAACGAATTCGGCCGACCTTTGTGGGGCAGCTATTTGGGAAACGTTAATTTCGTTCATTGCGGCGAAAAGGTTTATGGACTTTTGTGGCACAAGAACCCGATGATTTCGGTACATTAGCGATAGTGTAGTCGTTTTTTTTTTGTTGCTGTTCGAACACAATGCTGCTCTCGATTTCGCAGCACAAGACTATTGATTTACATTAAAGAAAAGGAAGGAAATTTGCAATCTCCATATTTTATTGCCCAAAACGAGCACGCCGCTTATACCATTTCGATATCGGACCGGAAGTAGAGTTTTGGGAGAAAATGAGGTAGTAAGAGCGGTGTAAAAACTGCTCACTGGAATAGCGCCACACTGTGCTTTCCATCGGAAGCCACACTCGACGAGAAAACTCGCCTGCGCCAAGAAAAGACACTAGATTGAATTGTCCACTTCTCACACATGAAAGCAAAACTTGGCGCGGAGTTGCCGTTTTTTTTTGGGAAAGTTTCTCACTCTCTTCCCAGAAGCAACCACACGTAAAAACAGGTCTCTTTGGCGGAACGGCAGTATCCCTGAAAACAAAAGAAGCTGCAAAAGAGGAAGAATGCACCACCAGCTCCCGAACGCCGCGCTCGGCCCAAAGTCTTCTAATCTCACTTTCCGTCGAGCGCAACACCCGTGCCTCCACCACCCCACCCCCCCCAGCCCATTCCGGCCAACCGGCAGAAGTGGTGAAAAAGAAAACACCAATGCAAACTGAGCCGAAAGCGATAAAAGTGAAATTTGCAACAAAACATTCGCAGACAAAACAACGTATCGGCGAAGCAGAAGCAGGATGATGAAGAAGTGAAGCACTCTCGCAAAAGCGCACCGCCACACATACACACACACGTGCTTGGAGGTGATCATCAAGCATATGTGTGCAGAATTATGTTAACAAAAGGGTGGTGAAATGGAATGTGCGAAACCGAGAAGGAGGTGGGGCGAAGAAACAATCCGCCGAAGAAAGATAGCGCGAAGCGAATGCGGGATGAAGGCACGACGTCAACGGTGCAATTCGTCAGACCGTGCCGGCGATCGTGCCAGGGAGACTACCAGCTGGAGGCGACCGGAGCTGGTTTTTGGCAGGCAGGAGAACAAAGTACGGAGGCGATCAAAAAGTTGTCGCAATCCCGATGCATCTTGGGTCGCCCTAGTGGGCAAATATCGTCGTTCCAATCGCGCCGTTCTCTACAGCTCTGAATCTTCCAAGATTTGACAGATTTGTTTGGTAACTGTTTCCAAACCGAATGTTTCATTTCCTCGTATCATTCTTGTACGACCCAACGTAATGTACTTAAGTTAAATCTAACTACAGGCAAGTCCGTCAAAGGCGCGGACTTTGCACCCGTCGATCATAGCTGAAGTGCACTTGCTTGGAGACATTTACTGATCGGTCGGCCGCACATGCTCCCTCTCGGACCCGTCGACGCAGAGGTCGAAAACGGACGGACTCTGGAGTCTGGGTCATCGCTTCTACCCAGCAGGTTGCTGTGGACCCTCTGGTGAAAGTGCTCAGTTTGTTGCGTTGCCGGATCTCTTCGCTGATTGCGGAGGCACACCACCGCCACATCACCACCACACGGGCACGCTCCGATCGAAGCATTCCGACAAGGTCGCAGAGGTTCGATTGGCAGGAGTCTAGAAATGGAAAACAGGCGATGGCGGAGAACACCCCGCACGAGATCGGTGCTGCGAGCGGGGTGGATTAGGCGGCATACGATATCAAACCGCGGCAACAAAAACAACACCAACTCCCATCGACTCGCAGCAAACCGATCGTGGAGCTTTTTCCGTGGCATGAAGTTGGGCGGTTGGGAGGTAGACTAGCACGGGAGATATTAGTAGCGGCTGCCGCTCGCTGCCAGTAGTGATGTCAATCGTTCGAGTTTGTGCTGCTTGAGCAGGAGCAGGCGTGCGGGAGCCGCACGGACGGACGGACGGACTGATAATTAGTGATGAAAACATTGGCGTGCCACTGACCATGTCTCTTAGGCATGCGACGACTCGCGATCGCGGAGAAGATCGTGGCGAAGAGTTTCACTTTCTACTTTTTCCCCTCGCACACACACACACACACACACACACACACACATGCACATGCCGCACCTTGCTCTCGTTCCTCGGAGCGTCTTCGCCATTCCAACGCCAACGGTTTTGTTTTTATGCTGCTTTATTTTTAATGCCTCATGTGGCTTCTCCACTGCCATGCACCGCAACTGGTAGTGTATTCTGTTTGTGTGTGTTGTGTTTTTTCTTCGTTGTACGTTTTTTACCTCTCCCCTCGAGCACATGTCTTCGTTCGTAATTTCGTTTATTTTATCTCGGCTCGTTTTTTTGCGTTTTGCTATCTGCGCACAGTGCGCTTTCCACCGTACGTTTACTCTCTCTCCCTCTCTTTCTCTGATTGCTATTTACTTCGTTTCGTTGCAGTGTGGTCGAACGAGAACTCAGCGTGCCTTTACCGATTTCGAAAATCATCAAGAAATGGAACAATCTGCTGCAGGAGTACAAGGTAGGTAGTACGAGCGCATTGTCGGTTTTTTTGGGGAAAGTGTCCAGAAATATGCTCGCTGGAGCAATGTTTTAGCGCTCGTGCGTTGCCGGGCTTATCAAGTTATTAATTAATTTAAACATGGAATGAAGGAAGGGATAACACACATAAACCGTTTCAATGTGGAACGAGAAATGAGCTTTATTCTTTTAATAGTAGCGCACGACATCCATCAACAAAGCGGCGAATGTCGATAAAAATTTCAACTTTCAGACTCGTACGAACGACCAACTCGTTTGGATATTAAATTCTCCCTCCGGTCGCGCTGGAGTTTAAACACTTTTTATTTCACTCATCTCCATCGTCGCCCCTGTCTGAGCCGGTCCTTACAGTGAACGCATCGCTACATTGTTCCCTTTGTTCGGGGAGCAGTTTTGTTTCTGCTCATGAAAGATGGCGCTGCCGCACGCGTGCAAACGAGAGAATGCCACGGGAAGAGAACTATGTCAAGCTTTCTCTGCTGCGAACGGATTATTGTTACGGAGTGGTGGCGCATCATCGCGCCCGGACCGACGCGATGACGTGATGGGTCTCCAATTTGGTCACTCTTCAGGAGCACGCCCGGTCATTTGCGAGCAATTGAAATTCCTAAAATTTTACCACCCTCAAGCGATTCGAAACCTGACCCGCCACGATCAAAGCCCTCTATTCTACGTCACCTTCCCTTTGGATTTCGCTCGCGACGGTCGTGAAGGTTGTGGTGAGGTTGCCGGTCGTTCCATTCGTGACATTCAAGCCCTCGGCCGCGTACAGGTCGCACGGCGAAGCTGATCGTCCTCCACCTCCGTACGCGTGCTGGATGCTGGATGCTCGCGTGCGAAGGGTGGAGAAATGGTCGGGTGTGTACTTTCGTGCCGTGTGTCCTACTTTCCGTGGCGCACCACGCGCGCTCGGTACACAGCGTTGACCACAGACACATGCAGCGACACGCGCTGTAGCAGCATTCTTTCGGTCGGCTCGCTTATTATTCATACCGCAAAGAGGGAGCGCAGTTGAGCCGAAGAGCGGGACCGAGGTAGTGGCGAACAGACGAGCGAAGAGGACACAAGCCGCTGGTGCCGATCCGCGATCAGACACTCACCAGCAACAAAGAGGATCCTACGAAGCGGAGAAAGAACGGTACAGCGGCCTTTCCACCCTACTTGCTCGCTTCTTGGGGTGGGACGATTGACCACCATCGCGGGAGGTTCCTGTTGGTGTTTGGTCTGGGCCGGCACTGCTCAGTACGGCGGAAAGCTCTTCTCCGTGCTTGCTCCGACCGCTTCCTCGAGATTCTTGAGGATGTGACGCTGGCGTCCCTCTTTTAGGGGTTGGTTTCCGTTCTGCTTTGCATGATGCGCTCGACGATGAGGCTAGCGCTGATGATCTTATTCTCGTACGATCGAAAGTAGGTTACCAGGAAATGGTGTTGGATGATCGTTGCTCACCGCTTTTCTTCATGCTAGGGTGCGACGTATTTAAAACTTCTAATCGCATCCTTATGCACGGAAGCGAAATAGGATTAGTACATCTTTGCACTTGGACCAAGTGTTGTTGGTCTTTTTGGCAAGTCTTTGTATTATTGATGCTTTTGGCTCATTTTAGTTGGATTTGGATTTGGATTTCAGTACTTCAACATATTTCATCAAACAACTTTGATACCTTTGAAGGAACACGTAGGGTGAAGTTTTGCCTCGTTGTTGATTGCAAAATTTGAGAAGATGATGAATTCCAATTTGCGTTAATTGCCTCGCATTTGTAACCGTCTCACAAATTCGATCATCTTTTACGATTCACGAAACCAAACCGGTACATCTGCGCTCTCTTCACACACATCGCAACCGGATCGAGAACGGATCCTAGTCGAAAAGCGCGCGGAAGCGATGGCAATAAAATGTTTAATGAATGGAGGAGCCAGAAACAAAGCACATTTTAATAATGATATAATGCTCAGCCAAAGCGCTCCGGCAGGCGTATCGGTTAGCCGATCTTTGCTAGGAGCAGGAACTGAAGAACAGTTACTCGACGCGGTTGGCGCGGTGCGTCTAACCTCCGTTCTAAGCCGTGCGTGCGTCGGCTTTTCCGATCGGCAGCTGAGCTTGAAATTGGACTCATTAATCACTCACGCAAGTGGGTGATTGTGGGAGGGTGGTGGGGGTGGTCTGTGAAGGGATGGTCGCCGCTCCATTGCGGGTGTTCCTGGAGTGCGTTGATAATTAGATTGCCGTCGATCCGTCTGTTCGGTGGTTTTGGAGGGAGAGAGTGCTACCACGATTAGATGCGTGCTAAATTGTTGCTGTAGCGTGCGTAGAGGAATTAGTGAGATAAACTACACATATAAAGATAGATATATAAATAGAGATGGATAAGCAGAGAGAAAGAGAGAGTATAATAAAGAGGGAGTTTGAATATTTGAAATCAGTGCATCAGGATTTACCAGGCTTCAGATATAAAAAAGATCAAATGCAGTACATTAATTTCATTGTTATAAAGGCTCTTCTTTGTAGAAAGTACCTAAGAATGTTTTTTTTTTGTGCCCAACCACCCGAACTGATCTGTGAGGATGCGAGGGCGAACAGACGAACAAAACCAATCGCTCTAGCCGTACAAGTTGTACAAAATGCAATTAATTATAAGCGAGAAAGACGCTGGCATCAGATAAGCCAAAACCGAGTGCTGGTAATGGTCAGCGCAGGAAGTCCTCGGCAAGTCCGGCCTGCGCACGGCGTGCTCAAGCATCTGCCGTTGGGCACGCTCTCGAAAGGGAGAATCGAGCCATACAGAAAGAAAGCACCTTCCACATGGTGAGCGGGATAAGTACAAAATTAACGAAAACGCCAATAGAAAAATGTGTGCGGTTAACGAAAGCTTAGCGCGAAGAAAGAATACAAGTGGAAATAGAAAGCCGCAGAAGCGAGCAGTGGGGGGGGGGGAAAGAAAGGTTTTTTCTCTCTCTCTCTCTCTCTCTCTCTCTCTCTCTCTCTTGCTCTCTTGCTCTCTTTCCCTTTTTCTTTACCTATCTATCCTTCTAGGCTCGATCGTTGGGGAAACACAGTGCCAACAGAAATAGTGGTTCCGAGATGAGGTTACGATCGCCTATACACACACACACACACACACAAGTTCCCTCTTACCAGAGGCGCATGTGGCATGTGTGACACTGTTGTTCGTGGGGAGTTCGCCTCGCCGCAACCCCAGCAGCCATTTTCGAACCATTGCTGAGCGCGTGCAAAAGGCTTGAAAAGATCATCCCTGGGCCCAGCGGCCGGGGGAGTCCGGAGAAAAGATCGTAAAGGTCGGCGCTGCTTGGTCGGATGAATCCGCTGCGGACGAAGAGCACATTTTAACTATGGCCGCGTCATGGCCGTTTTCCCATCGTTGCTCGTTGTTCGTGTTGTTCCTCCTGCCCGGGACTGTTGTGGGCTGGTGGTGGATCCCCTCGCCATGTAATCCATCTTGATTCTGGGGCATGCTGATGAGCTTTCGTGCTGCGGGGCCCATTGGAGTGGAGCCCTGTTGGACTCTATTCTTTGGGTGGAGAAGTGGAGGTTTCGATGAGAATTCATGCCTTTCCAACAACTGTGGACCAGGTCTATCATGCCACTGTGCCAGATGACTTGTGTGATTTTATGCACATCATACAATTACTCGCCGTAAAACAATCAACCACTTCCGACAATCTTTGAATAGAAAATGGATATAAGTAATGAGTGAACTCAATAGAAAGGTTTCATAAATGAACCCGACGGTGTTCCAAACATGCACCCGTTCGAATGTCCGCTGATCGTCCGGTTACCGTCCGATGTACCGTTCGCGTCACGGTTCGATTACACTCGTGCGAAAATCGTACGGTTCTCGTTGCGGCATAGCCCGATCAGCAGCGATCCCGACGCACGTTCGCATCGAACCGTGTCATCAAAGTGCGCAAAGAATCCGAACATTCTTGCCGGCTGCTCTGCGTAACGAACACACCGCTGGCCGGTCCAGCAGCGCTAATCAGAATCCCTAGAAGGAGAATCAGCCAAGAATTTCCAACAGTTAGACCTGGCGTACGGTGGCTAGCGACTAGCGGGTACACCGATGATACCGTTTAAGTCTGTGTTGCGCCTTCTGGTCTACTGCCGGGACGGGTCTGTGCGATGGACTGTAGCGTACTGCTAGTGCGCTGCTGTAAGCCGGTCTGATAGATAACTGGACCCTCGTTCGTTTCAGTGCGAGTTTGTGATCCCATTTCGGCAGGTGATGGGCAATGTGCTGTGTGTGTGTGTATGTGAGGTGCCCCGCGTACCGGCGCGTCCATTTGGGACCTGCCGGGTTTTGCGGTTCTAACGGGTTTCGTCTCGTCGGCAAAAATCACGTGCTTCGATGAGCACGTGGATTGAAGATCGCGGAAGTTCGTCCCATCAAGCTGGGGCGGCGAACACAGCGACCAACGCGGAGAGAAGAGAGCAAGCGTGAGAGTATCAACCCGTGTTGCTCAGTAGAGCAGCGAGTCCAGTTGATCCAGTTCTAGATCCTCTCCATATGCTTCCCCCTGCGAACATGGCGGACGTACTCCGTTCTTCGTGTCTCGGGGTCTCGCCGCCCGAGCGTTACGAGAGTAGGTCAAACGGGCAGCAGCATATGCCCTGTTCCAGGAAGCCTGTTCTAAAGTAACGGATTCTCCCGTCAGCGGCTGTACCACCGCGTCTCATCCAGCAGCAGCGCTGCGGTTTCAACCGCTTGGGAACTGGGTGCCCAAGTGAAGAATGCCGACCCGGGGCGACCGCGTAGGGAAGAGAATTAATGGAGATGAAATAAAAACTTCCTCCATTCTTCGCCCGCTGCGCGGTGGAGCTTTCGTGCCAGCGCGAGATGTAAGCAGATGAGCGTTTGCCGGTGCGTAGGTGCGCAAGTACCCGGGAGATGGAGCAGATGTAAAACAGTCCACCGTTGGTGTGAGTTAGGTCATCCTGTGGCATCTTGAGAGGTTAAGCGTTTTATTGCGTTACACCGCGCGGGGGATTATCTGGCGAAGGCTACGGGCAGAACAATAGATCGCTTTGAGTCGGATGCTGCGGGAGCTTTTAAAAATGAAATGTATCATTATCATTCTCTGCATGTACAATTTGAATCTGGCTCCAACAAAGTCCTATTCAGTTCCATTGAACACACCCCAAGATCTTCGTTTGTGTTGAAGATCTAGCAACCTGTTTTATGCTGCTTTCTTCCTGTAGCGTAGAGACGATCGCTGGGTGTGTCGTTCTGATTGAGTGCTGTAGAAGAACCGCTCCGTAGATTCAGGTCGCCGGTTCGAAACATCTCTCTGGTACAGAAACCATATGGCTCGGGTTTGTACTCGATTCTGCGCAACCAGTGGTTTTTCTCTCTTTTCTGGAACGGAAATCGGAACACACCAAGCTCGGTGTGCATCGGAACGCTGCCGGAGCCCCAAAACGCGCAACCTAGATTCAGCGTAGGCCCATGCGAAGATTACGCCCCAGAAGCCACTTAAGGGAGCGAAATTGTTTCCGGCGGTAGAGCGATATTAACACTCCGGCCGTTTAGTTCACAGTAAGGGGTGGCGAGCAGCGGACGAGCGAAAATGCGGAAAATCTGTCTGCTTAAACTTTAATTATGCATCCACTACACCGCAACACCGCCATCATCATCGCCATCATCATGTTTTTGGCCTTACGGATAGTTCACCCTGTTATCATCGACATCACTCCCGTTTGGGACTCGATTCGCTGGGACACGATAGTGTACTCACGTGCGTGGTAGCCGTCCAGCCGTTCTCAGAAATCGGTGGCCGCGATCGGGTGGGACGGAACGCCGAACCCGACGTATGCTAAGTGGCAATTCAGGTATGCTGTTTCCCGCTTATCAGAACAGACCGATCGGAGCATGTACGGGCCGTACCAGCCTACATTCTGTTTGGTTCGTAAGTTTCCGTGCGAAGTTCTACCCGTGCAAGCACGTGATCACCGCCGATAATGGACTGATAGCGTTTCGGACTTGTGGAAGAGACGCGTTTCGGAGGTGTTGGTGGTGATGGCGGACGTAGGCAATAAAAGTCCATCGATTTGTGTGAGTTTCGAGAATCTGCCACCTGATGTTTGTTTTGCCTGCAGTTTCTCAGTAGTTCCGGGTGATGTGATGTTCCGCAGTTCGCTCTACGGTATCGGGGTTTTTTCTCTGTGTGCCACCCTTCTGCTCGTCTGCTCGGTAGACATAAATTAGCGAGTGAGGCACTAATGGTGGACGAGCGCAACGAGAGCCACTCCGAGAGCCACCAATTGCACACGCTAATCAGTGCTGTGGAATAAGCCTCTTTTAGCAGATGATGATGAAAACATGAAAAATCAAGCCGTTCGTTTCCTGGTTCGATCGAGTGAGCGTGTGTGTGTGTGTGTTTGCGTTTATGCAACTTGCCACTGTGAGGGCTACCAGCCATCATCATCATCATCGCAGGCGAAAGTGGATGTAGATTATTTTCTACTCACACTCGATTCTGCCACAAACAAAACCACAATCTCCACGATTTGATGCGCGATAGAGCGCTCCATCGTTCATCTTTGAAACCCTTTGCTGCGATTGCGGCCTGATGCGTACCGCTCGGTAAATAGCATAGCATTTTCCGAACCTGCAAAGTATAAACATTTTCCAATGCAACACCTGTGCCCGACCGGTAGAAAGTTTGCCCGCCGGAGCGGTACTCACCTCGCCAGCCCCAGACGATGCGGCGCGTCCAGATGCGCCCGGTTAGCGCGCAGGCGCTTAGCTTTGGCTTTTCATCACGAATTTCGCCTCACGCGCGCGTTCCTCTACGATTGCTATCTTTCGAGGTGAGTGTTAAATAATTTTAATGAGAAAATAAACCTTCTGCAAACGAATGGAAAGCTTGGCCACCGCGTTGTTTGCTGGGTGCAGCGTCTCTCGACTGTCTCCGGTTATGGGAGGGAAAATTCTCTTTTTGCGCAGTTCTTAAGACTTATTTTTCGTCGTTTTTCCATGTGAATGTTTAGTTTTCGCGTTTCGCCCAAAAGCTGGTTGGCCTTGAAACTCGGTTTTCCCCCCAATGCAATGTCCCAAAAATGAAACACAACAACACATCGCCCCTGTTTACACTCGAAACCAAATAACCGAGTGGGCACGGCTGGCGGCAGAGTTTTCGGAAAGTTTGTCAAAATTCTTTGCTCAACATTTTCAAAACTAACACACGTACCCCTTACCTTGCGGTTCGGTGGTGTGCGCCCTTGACGAGGCATGACCCTTTTATCGTGCCTCCTGAGACCGGAGCTTCTCGTGAGAAAATCGGCCCCGGGGTTAGCAGCGACAAACAGATAAAGAAACGCTGGGAAGAGCGCATTTTTTTCTCCGTCATCGACACGGCACGAATCAAATGTGGTGGGTAAGGTGTTAGCAAAATTTTCTCAAAATAGCCAAACGCTGGGAAAGTGGACAGGATCTTCGGGGTAGATAGGACCACCACGGGAAGGAAGAAAAAATCGGTTAAAAAACGCACTGGATAAGCACGTCAACAGGGCAGGACGTGACACCCAACAAATCGGTTCACTAGTCGGCGTTCAATCGCTTCCACGTTACGCACGGTGACGGACGAGATGTTCTCGTTCCTGGCGGACGCACCGTTGCGTGCCCGATGCTGGTACGCACGGTCTAGAACGGGACAAAAAATAAGCCAATCGGTTTCCGCTTTCGTAGCTGCGCTCGTTGTTTCTTAACCGTTCTCGCGTTAGTTTGGTGGGCCCTTCGTGGGGTGGAGCTTTAGCGGAGAAAGCTCGACGCTCGAAGTTCTCTCCGTTCTCTCGCTCGACCGTGCGCTCTCTCTCTCTCTCTCTCTCTCTCTCTCTCTCTCTCCGTCACGCGCCACTCTCATCGAACCGACGGCTGGGATCCACTTCTCAAGACCCGCTTACGCACCGGACCGGTTAAGAACCGTTAGCTTTTACGCTTAACCTACTTTCGCGGGTTCTGTTTTGTTCTCTTCATTCTTCATTCTTGCCCACCGCCGTCACCGTCGTCGTCGTCGCCGGGGAGGGAGGGTTGAAGCCGGTTTTCTTATTAACGGTGCTACCACCCCTTCCGCGTGTGCACACTCTTACGGCAACAGGGGGTGGGGAGGGGGAGAAAACCTTGACTTTGGCGTTCTGCGCGCCAAGTGCGTCAGCGTTGGCCTTCGCCATCGTTAGAAGCCGGCCATGTAACGGCGTTCTTATTGCAGCGGAAGAAGTGGGCTTGTCGTGCGCAGACACACACACGCGTACGCATCAGATCGTTTGAGAGCTTTTCGGGAGAGAGAAAAAAAGCAGTGGGGATGTTGCGCCTGTGTGCGCCGGGCCCAGAACATGCACGTGCTACAAGCGATCGTGAGATGACGAATCAAGCTGCTGACGAAATGGAATGATGCCGGGAAGTGGAATAGATGTTATTTTTTTTCTCTTGCTGCTTCTTGCTACTTTGATCTTCATCCTCTCCAGTGTTCGTTTCTGTAGGTTTATCACAGTCTCAGCTGATCGGCGTTCAGCTTGGGTCGGGAGATGAGAAGCTTCATCATCATTCCGAACGCGATTGCTTCCTTTGCCGTGACCCATATTTCGGGGAACGGTACATCAATGTGTTGGTTAGATTCTTGTACGAATTTCGTGTACGGATTGCGTTCGCACTTGAATTGTGTACAGCAAGTTAGTGCAAGATGTGTTTTGTAAATGCGAATAATTTCTTAAGTTAATCCACTGCGAGTTCATAAAACACAGACACATAAAAGCTTTATTTGTCTTACCATCCCCATCGAAGCGTCGGTCCGTTTCTCCATTTCACCACACCGGTGTGACATTTATGATATGCACGTCGCAAACATCAATCATGCAGCGCTAAGCACAAATCAAAACCAAGGCGATAGGGGCGACAACAGCGCGTAAGCAGAGGGGCGCGTAGGGTTTGTCTTTGTCCTCCACCCTCCCTCCCACCTCCCACCACTTGGCACTTTCTCCGCCCGACCGAGCCGAGGGACGGTATCGATTGATTAGAAAGTGTTAAATACGTAGTTTCACTTTCCTGCGCCGCTAGCCGAAGGTGCGCAAGGTGGCGCGGCAATCTTTGGCGATCCGAATGTCCAGAAGTTGTACGATCGCGCGGTGAGGCTTCTACGCAGCAAGAAGCAGATGTGGCTGGTCTGGGTTGTCACCTAAGTATTGGGGGAACTTTGAAACTTTCAAATAGGTTCAGTAGTGTTTTATCTACTTTTGGAAAAGCTCGCTAGCTTCGCTTTGTTCACAGTCTTCTGCTTGGAGCTTCATGCTTGCTTGGAGCTTTAATAGCCGCTTCATCCACCACTCGGTCGAAAGGAAATGAGTTGTTCCGCGGTCAGAATCGTTAATCATTGTGTTGGTCTGTGTGTCTGCGTGTGCAGCGGTAGCCATTTCTCCCAAACTGAACTCCACCAGCTGCTTAACGGTGCGTTCTGATTTCGAAACCATATCTGAACCGTTCCGCGAGCTGCCCACCACAGCCCATAACGAGAAGTAGCCCCAAATGCAGAGCGGCCGAGAAAAATGGGCACCACTTTCACTTACGGCCGAGGGGGGCGCAAGATGCTGCGGAGCGAGGAAACTGTTCGGTGCTGATTAGACTGCCAGCTGGCCGTTGCCAGATTCGGTTGACCCGTGCTTGGCGCTAAGTTTGAGGTTAGGGATGGGCCCGATTCTACGATGCGTAGCCGACGCATGGTGCAGAAGACTCGCCTTGTAGGTCGCCATTATCGGCAAGCGGTTGAACATTTCTTTCGGATTTTGAGACGGTGTGTGTGTGTGTGTGTTTTGTTGGTTGTTGCTCTCTACACGTTCGTCGTGATTTTTGCGCGCCCCGGTGATCACCAAAATTTCTAGCGTTCACCGCCGCGTTTGGTGCGCGTTGTTGATAAATTTTCATGAGGTTTCCGTTTCGATTGGAGGATTTTTCGGTGCCGCCAACTGCTAACCAGATCGGATTGGATCGGTTCGTTGATTACGAGCCGCGTTGATTGCCCTCCCCCACCGTGGTCGCGCGTGTTTTTCAGAAGGAACCCGAGCTGGTGTTGCGGCGCTTTTCGGACCTTCTCGCGCGGAAGGGGCATCTCGCCGGGCCTGTAATAACGGGTGCGATGTGTCAAGAAGATGGCTCACAGCCGGGGGCAAAGGCGCATGCTCTCTGCCCATTTGGGTGATGATTCGGGTGATAAACTGGGCGCGAGAGAAGGAAACCGACCGTTGGGCAATGGATGCGCGTGGAAATTAGCGGATGCGCCACGTGATGCGAACCGCTGTTCACGCTTGTTAACTGTGTTCGCCGCACACACTCCGCTAGTCAATGGTAAAGTGTGTCAGATCGTCGACCATTTACAACAACGCAAACCGGAGCGGCGAACGGTTCTTGTACTCAAGGATAAGTTGGGACACGCAGTCAGTCAACGATTCATATAATATATTAGAAAAAAAGACTTAAGCAGGCAGCATTGCAACTTGTGGTTGAGAAGCATTCTTCAAAAGCTAGACGACAGCACTTAGCGGGAATTTAAAGATTTGACTTCTTTCGGTATAATAAAGAAGGTTCGAATTTCAAATCTCTGCTCGAATGATACGTTTCCGGTCATAGCGTTGTAGATAGTCAAAGTTCTGAAAAAGGACAAAAGTGTAAACTACGATCAACCCTCCAATTCTTCATTCTACACATCAACAAGACCCCAGTCTTCAGTTCTCATCATGGGTTGTTGGCTAGTTTCCAAGAGAAGCTTAGAAGCCATTATAGACATAGTTCCAATCCATTTGAAAGGTCCTAAAATGTTGAGTTCAGTTCTCTAAATGGGTCAATCGAATTTGTCCGAAACGTACACCAAACCGGTGAAAACCCTTCGCTAAATTGAGCATTTATTCAAGCTCCGCTCTGGAGTCCGTGCACCGTCGACGAATCATCTTCGCCAAGGTTCACCAGCTCTTCGTTTATAATTTCTTCGAGATGGGATCACGACCCCTCTTGGGAGGGCGAGCTGAGAAAACCCGCAGTGGAGGCAGCGCAGGGCAGGGCAATCCGAAAAATTAACAACCGGACCCTGTAATCGACCCATTTACCTCGACGAGATCGTTGCCCCGTTTCGGTGTCGTCTATTTCACGGGGTTTGCAAACAACTGCCTTTCGTCGCTGCGAATGTTCTCAGCCCGTAGCTCGTTCTTTCGCGGTCTGGCTATGACCCATTTTCCACCACAACCGTCGACCTCAGGCACACACAGACACCCACGGATACATACACACACATGTACGGGAAGCTTGGAATTAGAGGTTTTTGTAGGGCTTTTATCTGTGCGCCTTTTTGTCGATGTTGGCCTATTACTACCCTCAACGAGGTTGCCGTTGAGGTTTCACCGAGCTAGAGCCCCCAACAGAATGTAGAAGGAAAGATGAGAAAAGATCTGTGTGGTGTACGGTGGATCTTCCAGCATTATGTTTCATTGTCTCGTTTCCTGTGCTTCGCGTCGGTCTGACGAGAGCGACCTATCGGGCGTGGTAGACACGGCGAACGAGCGGTAGGAAATGGATGGAGCTTTGCTTTCTTTTCTGGCGTCTTGGGGCGGGAACATATAGAACGGGGTACGTTGCAGCCTACTGTGAAGTAGGCCAGCGAGACTAGTTCTCTGCGATGGAGGCTGCTGTAAGCAGTGGTATCCATTGGGCATGCAGCATCACAATGTCCGACTTTTAACGTCATGTTCCAGTGCGGTCTGAGACGAAATTTCGGTTGCCCGTAACCACCGTATGTGGCTGTCTCATTCTTAATCCAAATCCAAACTAGCTTCCAAGTAGATTCTTGCAGTTCTCATTTCTCTTTGGGCACGCTTCTCGACCCGCTCGCGAGATGGGTCGGCTGCTTTCGCCACGGGGCCGGAACAACTCGGGAACTGGGTCACTGGTGGTAATCTTCTGCCGTGCACCGTTGTACTGTGTGCCGTTGCTTGACCGACTGCGCTCATGCGGTCGAGCGATTCGGATAGTGGATAGCTCCGCTTACGAAGCGGGTGAAAGAATGGGAACAGGCTTACGGTAGACGCCACGAGAACTGGTGGGTCTGGCTGCGACATGGCAGTAGCTCGTCGTGTACCCATCGTACTGAGAGTGAGAGAGTTATATCCGGTTCTAATTTCGGCAAATCTTCCCTTTCCCGATCTCGTTACAGGCAATCAAAATGTCGGAAGAACCGAAACGCCGCGAGTGGCCGTTTTTCAACCTCATGGACGTGTACTTCAGCGATCAGGTGAACGATCCGACACTGCGTCTGTTCTCCTCGACCAAGCGGTTCGATTCGGACACGCTGGACGATGCACAGTTCGACGACGAGATCATGAACTCGACGGCCGCGGCCGCCATTGCCGCTGCCGCAGCTGCTTCAGCCGCCGCCGCCAATGCCGCTAGTCAACACAAGATCAAGAACGAGCTGATCGCCAGCCACGGCCACAGTGGCGGCAGCATGCTGGACATTTCCGACATCATTGGCGACGAGCACGGCGAGTCGAAGTTCGATCAGTTCAAGCGTGAGATCGTGCTCAGCCAGATCCAGGAGATTACCCGTGCCGGCAGCGGCGGTGGTGGTGGAGGCGGCGGCGGTGGCCGCAAGGAGAAGAACAACAACAACAAGGATCATCACAACAACAACAATAACAACAACAGCAACAACAATAATAACAACAGTGTCAGCAACAGTAACAACAACAGTAGCAATGCCAGCAACAACAGCAGCAACAACTCCTCCAGCAGCAACGCCAACGGGGCAGGCCACAACGGATCCGGCATCGGTAATGGTGGCAACGGGAATGCCTCGACACTCGAGAGCAAGCACAAGCTGATGGAATCGCTGAACCTAAGTCCGGGCGGCAGTCACCTGACGACGAGTGGCGTAAGTTCGCTCAGCACGACCAGCAGCAGCAGCGGTTCGGCACGGGATGAGGCGAGCAGCCTGAACAGCAGCCCGACGAGCCACATGAGCAGTGGCCCGACGAACGGACCGTGCGGGCAGGAGCTGCGCAAGATGTCCAACGGCCCGGCAGCTGACTTCAGCGCGCTGCTAGCGGCGGCCAATAGCCACACGAACGGCACGCTCCATAGCAATAGCAGCGCGCTGAGCAGCACCGACCGCGACACCGACTACGACGACTATGCCGAGCGGAGCAGTCTGTACGACGGCGGCAACAACCATCTGAAGAGCCTGAACCAGAAACTGCTCCATCAGATGAACGAACATCACAACATTGATCAGGTAGGGCTGGGTACATTCATCTACTTCTAGTCGTTACTGGACTATGTTCTGAACTATGAGGCACAGATGGCAATGCGTGTGCTGACTTAGGATTCATCTTTGAAACCTGCACAACATTAAGGATAAGGTTTGCAGATTTGGCTCTTTTTGAGATGTGTAATTTTCGCAAGATTCTTCCGGATCAATAGGATCTTTTTGGCAGCGCTGTAAGTATCGGCGGCCTCTTAACTCTATCTATAAAAGAAATGTCCTAATCATGTTTCAATACATCGAAAGGATATAATTTTTGAATCTTTTAATGACGTAGTATTTAGTTTACAAAACAAAGCTAAGGAAAGCATGAAGAACTGTCAGTTTGGTACATGGTTATCGCAAAGAGTACACTATCCAACATTCAGCAGAGTAAAACAGTAGTAAAACATTTCGGATATTGGATATCAGAAGAATCACTACCATGATTAGCAACAGAACCTGACGCCACAGTACGTTTATTCCAAATTCAAGCCCTACTGTTATTTAACATCCTGCTCTAAGATAGTCTTCCTGTTTCCGAAGTATCGAAATATGGAAAATTGACCAAAACGTCATGAAACGGTAAACTGTTTCTAGATCAGATCAGTCGTTAAATGTTGGCGAGTATGTACACATTCTAGTAACAAGGCTTAGAAAAGACATTTTATAGCATCTCATACAAGCGAGCAGGAATCTCTGTTTGCGACTTATTGACGATGACGATGATGATGTTGATGATCTAGGTTCAATTTCGAGGCTTATAAGAATGAGCCGGAATATCAACATTCACGGTTAGGCGGTTACATTGACGTTTATTCATTAGTACAGACTTTAGACATTATGCTACTGCCAGCTGACAGGTTTGTCCACTGATGGTGGCATTTGACGACATTTGACAAATGACTTCGCAAAAGGACACGGCACGTGCATACACACACACACACACACACACACACATAAGCACGTCGTCACTTGCTAGCACACACATGTGATTCCGCGTTGATTATGAGTGCCATTGTACGCTTGCGTAAGCCTGCCAGTCGCCCAGTCGCGCAGGGAGCTAGGGGTAGGATTTTTGGCAAACGACTTTCCAAAAAACACCACACCGACAACAGAACGCACGTGAGAGCGAGAGAGAGAGAGAGAGAGAGAGAGAGAGAGATCAGCGAAGCGGAGGGGAACCGTTCAACGGCGGGTCTATATCACCGCGTGACGTCGCAGCGATCGGTGCGACCACAATCAGCACCTCTATTGCCGAAATGTTACCCCCGGGAGGGGGATTGCAGCGAATGATATTCTGTTGCTTCGATTGCGCCACTCCGATGCTTCGGCCCGGACCATGCAAGCCAGCCTTGAGAATGCCAAAAGCGTGCAGAATAGCGAACCCCGCTCTGGGTTATGTGTGGCTGTGGTGTCCGTCCGCTGGTGTTGATTTAGATGGGATTGATTGTGGTGGATTTTTGGTTTCGGGGGGGTAGTTGCGTTTACTCCTGCACCAGCACAGACTCCCGTTTGGAGGAGTCGTATTGCTTGCACTTTCTGTTTGCCTGACGGGTGGTGCTGATGGCTAATTCTCTCCTGCGTGCTTCGCACCTCTTATGTCATACAGATTTCTTGCACACGCTGACGTACTTAGCTGACGGTTGTGTGTGTGTCTACGCGTGAATGGGTCGAAATACACAACCCAATTTGAGAGGGGTACCTCCCTGATACGTCCCCTAATGATTGTTTATGTGACGATCTATTGGTTTACGTGCGGAGTGAGGCAGGTGAAGCAGAAATGTTGTGAAATTGGTTGCTATTTGCTATTGCCGGTTTCATAAAGATGCTGTTTGAGAGAATACTCGGCTTTGTTTCGAACATCCCTATGAACTCTATGCACTTTCGAATCAACAAGTCATGTGGGGTTAGAATTCTACAAGAAACAAAGTTCCGACATGGAAAGGATACTCGAAGTCTGCATTTAAGCCTACGTTTGAAAATGTATCAAAGTTATACCTGGTGTTGCTCGAGATCCTCGAACAGCTCGGTAGATGTCCAGAAACATTTAGCATCTGCTTATTGATGAAAGTGAAAAGAAACACCCCAAAACCACGGCCGCGTCAGCTCGCCGTTCGCGCGAAGAGATGATCATTTGCATAATGGCATAAAGCCACAAACGGCAACAGTTCGACAGTCGCACGTAAATTTTTGAATCGCATCGCATCGCTGCGGAAAGGGAAAATGTTTATTAATAGCAGCGAACGAGAAAGAAGCCGTTGTTAGCGCTTAGGCCGCGCCCGGAAGCTCCGGCCCTAACTTCCGAACCGTGTGCTCGGGTCGTTCTGAGCCAGTGCCGGTGGCGGCTGGGCGCTTTCGCTTTCACCTGCCCGTACGTGACACACTTCTTAAGTGGTTGTTCAAGCAGCGCCGCAGTCGTCAAACACATTTCCAGCGTGCGACGCTGGAACTGCTGCATACCGCCAGCACGGTGACACGAACACTGACAATCGGACAAAAGGCTTTCGCCAGCGATCTGCGGGGAGGAGTCAAATGTCGCTTTCGTTTTCGTTCACGCGGTACGCACAAGAAAATACGTCAAGAATAGCGAAGTTCCTCCGAAAAATCAGTGCAACCCTGGGCAAAACCGGGCAGAAGCCTCACCCGTGTTGATACTGCGCGCCATGCGCACGAGAGGTCCAAAGTCCATCGGCCATCGTGTTGTTGTTGATAATGCAGCAGAATAAATGGCGGATCGGACGATGAGCCACCACCGGGTTGGGTCACCGTGGGGAAGGAGAGAACGTTATGCAATCCCGGGCCAGACACGGACGTCCTTCTAGTGCGAGATTTGACGTGCGAGCTACCCCCACGTTAGTTACTGCCAAAACAAACACAAACACACTCCGCTCGGCCATTAGAGTGGATCGTGTCGATGCCCCCGATGTGTGTGGTTTTTGTA
This sequence comes from Anopheles dirus, assembly GCA_000349145.1. Taxonomy (NCBI): domain Eukaryota; kingdom Metazoa; phylum Arthropoda; class Insecta; order Diptera; family Culicidae; genus Anopheles; species Anopheles dirus. Next base: position 1,410,187 of record KB672713.1, on the reverse strand, counting down.
TGCCTATTTTTTGTCATGCGGTGGGGTTAGTTTGAGTGAGTTCCACAATGCAGCAGAAATACAGCAAGAAAAGCAAAACTTTACTACGGAGCGTAGCGAGAGAGCAAGCACTCCACGCGCGAACCACCGTGCCGAACGATCGGGCCCGATCTTGTAATGGGCCTAACAGATCCGTCTCCATCCTGTCCGTTACGCGTTTGATCTTCGCATGTATGCGTGTGTGTGTGTGCGAACGATCTTTATTTTGATCTAACACTCAAAAAGCGCTCCCCGCTCCCAACCGTAACCGCGTAACCGGCTCTGGAAATCGATCGGTGACCCACACAACATGGCGGTGTGGAGTTTATTTTTCGGCAACTTTCACTTTTGTTGTTGCTCTTCTTCTATACCATCCTCCCTCCCTCCTGCGGGACAAGTGCAAGAAGGAGGGAAGCCGACGTCAAGCCAACGTCAGCCGATGGTTCGGCGAAGATCGCAACTTAGTGCTATTGTTTATATAATTAGAAGTTTGTCTAGTCCCGGTGCGTAGGCACCGGAGCAGGTTTCTCGGTTCGGTAGCGTCGGCCCGAGTTCGGTTCTCTCCTTAATCCCTGCTCCGATCCTTTCCCGACCGACCCGGGGAGTTTTGCGTGCAGGGCGTTACGCTGGGCCCGCGGCCCGTTTAGCATTTTAAATGGGAATCGGTCAGTTTCACTTTTCAGTCTCCCCGGCCCCGGTTTTCACACAGCGTCCGAATGGCGTTCTTTGCAGGGAACTGCGGGGAGCCTGTTGAAATACGTTTGTTAGCATAGTTTCCAAAGATGTTTTCGGGGTCGGATTTCGGAACACAAGCGAAACAGAAGGGTTTGTGTATGTGCTAAGTGGCAAGCGGAGACACAAACCCTTCACACTCGCTGGGGGGGGGGGAGAGATTAACGTTCGTTAGTCGGTGCGCGCGCAAAGGGGTCCCGGGATTTAACATTAAGGGCATCGCGCATTAAAAGGCCATTGAACCGACGAAAACGTACCGAAAACACTGCTGACCCCCCCTCGCTCGGGTGCGTTACGCGTTACGAAATGTTTTGCGACCACATTTTTCGAGCCGTTTGGGAGAAATGCTGCTAAAACCGGGGAAAAGAAACCGAGCCGAGCACCGTCGTTGCAGATTGGGCGCGTGTGTATTAGTTGTGGTTTCCATGGTGCGGGGTTTTTTTTGGGGTGGTTTTTGTTGTTTTGTTTTTCACCTACCTGAGAGGATTTTTTATTTTCATTCGTTGGACGAACTGATCCATGAAGCGATCTTGCCCGTGGTGGGAGAGCTTTTGTCGAAGTCGTTCGTTTCGATGTTTTGTTTTCTACAGCGTGTTGCTTCGTCCGTCACGAGTGCCGTGGCGCCTCCCCTGGAGGCTGCCCTCGTCCCCCTCTAAACCCGTAACGCACGCATTTCGAGACACGGGCGGTTCCGTCTCGAGCGACCGCATCGTACGGTGCAGCTAGACCGGCACGGTGTCGACGAACTTTAGCGCGGAATCGACACATTCCGGCCGCATTGCCGAAAATTCCACCTGCACCCAGAAGTGTCTTCTGCGACTAGACCCCTCCTACAGAAAGACCTTCGGAGGGAAGGCAATACAAAAACAAAAAAATGTTACCACCGCTCGTACGACGATTGCGAAAACGGCGCGCTGGGCCGCTTGTTTTTTTAATGCGTGTGTTTGTTTATATTTTCGACCGTTTCGGTCGGTATGCAACCGATTGTCTGTTGATAGCTGCGCAGTATCTCCCGATTTAGCGTCGGACTCTCACGCGGTTTCGCTTTCGGTAGATAGTGAAAATATTCACACCTTTGTTCGCCCGCGCCGAAATGGAAGAAAAGCAAACAAACGGGCAGGAAATTTCCACAACAAACCTCCCCCAGAGTGGCTGGAACCTGGTGGATCACGCTGGTCGCAAGACTCGGGGCCTGCCCGGGTGAGGATGGTTTATTTCTTTTCCGGTTCTATTTCGTCGATCGTCGTTTGGCCACCCTCGTGTTGACAACTTTCACTTTCGACCTGAAAACGCGTACCGATTCCGGGACGGACGGAGACATGCACACACAAACACACGGGCATGCACGCGTAGTTCGTTTTGGACCTGCAAAAGAAGGAGGCGGTGAGCGCGGTCGTTTCGAACGGAATGCAAATACAAACGGATATAGCCAACGGCCAATGGTGTTTTCGGGAAGGCCCATTCCGTTCATTCATTGACAAATATGTCTCACTCACTTTTGGACTTTAATGCTTGCCCCTTCCGCTGGGCAAGGGCCGCCGACAAGGGGTGGACAACGATCTGTGTCTCCCGAGTTTGTGCCACACCTGCCCGTCAGGAAGCAGCGCGATGGGCTAAAAGTCGTTGGCGGAGACGCCCTACGCAAGGCGAGGGTAACGTGTGCTGATGCATCACGCAATACGCGCACAGTGGTTGTGAAAGGATCAACATCTCACAGTGCGTTACGCGAGCGCGACTGCTTTCTCGGTAAAAAAAAGGTTAATACCATTCTAATGGAAGTGAGTAAACAGCGCAGCATACAAAAACTGCGCGGTGCCGTTGAAAGGGATCTATCGGTTTCCAATCACGCATGCACGTGTGTGTGTGTGTGTGTGTGTGTGTGTGTGTGTGTGTGTAACGATCACACCAACAAACGCGCGCACCGATCGTCCAATCAGACGAAAGCGCGAGAAGCAAACACAACAGCATAAATAAAAACGACGCTCTTATGTATTGGGCAACGCATAAATAAATTAAGATTTTTCGGACTTTTGCCTTCTTTCGGGAGCTTCAAAACAACAACAACCGACAACACCGTCGGCCACGCAAAGCGAGAGGGAGACGAGCGAGACGAGCGCGAAGGTATGCGCAGCTTTCGGAGGAGGCTTTCTCATCGCATCATTCCTCTGCGCAGCGCGCTCGCGAGGTCATTTGCAGTAGGGAGGATTTTGGGTGCTGTAACCGGTTCGGTGTTGTGTCTGTGTGTCTGTGTGTGTGTGATTCTGTGCCTCTTTCCCTACGCCATTTTGGGGGGGCTTCATTCAGAAACCCACCTCCAGACCCCCTAGCCCTGCAGACAAATGCAGCGAGTTCGAGTGGAGTTTACTATATTTTCGCCTTTCGTACGGGCCGCTCGAATCCGGCGAGAAGTTCATCCGCGAGAGTTTAATTTTGGAAGAACGAGTTTTGGGACATTCGAGGGGAGCCGTTTTTAGTTTTACCTTTTGCGTACGTCCGCTGCCGATGACAAATGGCCGCGGTTATTTTTGGTATGTCGGAGCCGGAGGTGGCAGAGTGCGCGTTCGGAGGCGTTGGAAGGCACGGACACCGATAGCCTGCCATAGATACGCGTGCACGTAGGAAAGTAGAATCATGTTTCTGCTGCGTAGATTGCCCACCAACTAGGTGACCCAAATGTTTCCGCGGACGATTTGTTGTTGCTAGTTACACCCTTACATATGAAACCGTACTAACGACGCTCGATTGGACCATTTTTCTCGTTGCAGTACCTGTTATCATGGCGCGGATTCCACGGCAATATGTGCAAGGGATTCCACAGCCTGCAGCGCGACGGCCAGATGGTGGACGTGACGATCGCGGCCGGCGGCAAGATCTTCAAGGCGCACAAGCTCGTCCTGTCGGTGTGCAGTCCGTACTTCCAGAAGATCTTCCTCGAGCACCCGTCGCAGCATCCGATACTGTTCATGACCGACGTCAACAGCCACCACATGGCCGGCCTGCTAGACTTCATGTACAGTGGACAGGTAAGGAAGCTACAGTGATCCGAAGCGAGCTTGAGCGAGTAAACGTTAACATCCTTTCTTTGTCGTTGTGTTGTTCGTCCCGCAGGTTAACGTCAAGTACGAGGATTTGCCCAACTTCCTGAAGGTGGCAGAGGCGCTACAAGTCAAGGGACTGCACGGCGAGGTAGGTTCGTTGCCCGCGTTGGCGTTGAGGTTGGTCGGTGCAAGATCACACTCGGCTTTCGGGATCGCACACTTCCGAGGCGGCGCGGCCCTCGGGCACGCCAACTTTCTCTCGCTATTTTTGGGGGGCTTGCGTCGAACCGAACCGTTGGAGTACGCGCTGGGAATGAAAATGAGAGTGATTGTTCGGTTCGGGGCTCGGTTGACAGTCGGTGGCAGTGGGAGCTTGGTGGAAACCAGATTAGAAACGCGATACTGCTTTTGGCAGCGCGTACTACCCACGATCGTTGGCGGGGATCATCGTCGACATGCCGGTTCCAACGATTATGCTAATTTTTTCTGCATTCTTTACGGTCGTGTATCGCTGTTTTGAGTAGTTTCTTGCGATGGAAAGTGATCACGTGTGTGGAAGATGGTTCTCTTCGTTCCAGATATAATTTTCTGTTTTCTCTTTGTTTCTTTTTCGGACGAAATACTATCCTTTTCCTTCCTGTCTCGCTCTCCCGCTCTCACCGACGATGCGTAGAGCACTAACGACTCGGAGGAGCGAGATTACCAGCAGCAGCAGCATCAGCACGCACTGCGTCTGCAAGAGCAGCAGCGGTTGTACCATCAGCAGCAGCAGCAGCAGCAGCAGCAACAGCAGCAACAGCAGCACCAGCAACAGCAGCTGCACCATCAACAGCAGCAGCAGCAGCAACAGCAGCAGAAGCTCGCCCAGCAGCGTCAGCAACTGCTTCAGGTGGCGCAGCAGCAAGCACACGCCCAGGCTCAGCAACAGCAGCAGCAGCACCAGCAGGCGCAGCAACAGCAGCAGCAGCAGGCGGCGGCAGCAGCAGCCGCCCAGCAGCAAGCGGCCGCCGTTGCAGCCGCCGTTGCGCACCAGCAGCAGCAGTTCCAGCACCATCGCAACAACTTCAAGGAGCTGATGAAGGCGAAACATGCGGCCGCGGCCGTCGTGCTCAACGAAGACTACCTGAACAACAATGCCGGCAACGCGAACAACAACAACAGCAACATGGCCAACAACAACAACAACGGAAACCTCAACGCGAACGGCAGCGCGAACGGGCCGCTTTCGCCGTACGCCAGCAAGAAGATGCTCGACACGCAGAAGTACCAGAAGTACTACTCGAAGCGCAAGCTCGTCCAGCAGTACGAGCAGGAGATGCGCGCCGAGAAGCGCAAGCTGGGCATCGAGGACGTGATACAGGCGGCGGCAGCGGCGAACGCACTCAACCTGCGCCTCAACAACGGTGGCAGCCCGATCGGGTCGCCGACGGCGGTTGCGGCGGCCGCGGCTGCAGCGGCCGCTGCAGCAGCGCTCAACCCGCCCGGCACACCCACCAACGGGGGCACCAGTACCGATGACGAACAGCAGCAGCAGCAGCAGCAACAGCAGCAGCAACACGGCCAGCAGACGCCCGTCCTGCTGCAGAACATCAAGTCGGAACCGCAGTTCGACGACGAGGACGAGGGCATGGAGGTGGACCAGGACAACAACAACTCGCTGGCCGCGGCCAACGCGAATGCGGCCCACCACCACCACCACAACAACAACAACAACAACGAGGACGACTACTACGGGCAGCACGATCAGGGCGTGATAACGACGGGCAATGGCAAAACGATCAAACATTCCATTCTCGAGCCAAATATAGTATTAAAGCAGAGCGACGAATGCCTCACGACCAACAGCCAAACGGGTAGCCTGAATCTGTGCAAGAACGTCAGCTAATCGGTGCGCCGCCGTGCAGCAGCAATGGCAACCCACCCTCGGGAGTGGCAGGAGAAGCAGGTGTTGAAGAAGGACGAGGGTGTGTAGCTTTTCTATTTGTTTCGATGTTGTTTTGCGGGTTCCGTCACCGGGACGTTCGTTCGGATCAGGTACAGGCAGGGAGGAGGTGGAGGAGGAGGAGGGGAGGGAGTGGGCGTGATCATGATTATGTGAGTGACTGCGACGATGCTGCTAGACTGTAGATAGACCTTTAGACGAGCGTAGTCCTGTAAGCTAATTTATTTATTGGTGTGCGTGTGCATGTAAGCTTCTGTATGTACGAGGCGTTGCTGAGTGTAGTGTTGCGTGACTGTAAGCTGGCGCGTAGTTGGGGACTTCTCGTGCGTGCGCGTGTGTGTGTGTGTAGCGCTTTTTGCGCAGAGAACCGAACTTGCGAACGATCAATTGCCTGGTATGTAGTTAAGCAGGGAAGAGCATATAGGAGCTTTAGGCTTGGAACGTTTTTTGTTTGTTTGTTTGTTTCGTTGCGATTTTTGGAACGACCGAAGGAGGAACACATTGTTGATTATATTGTTAAGCGCTGTTCGCATCCGTGCATTCGCGATTCCGTTCAGCACCGTAGTGCGTACGAATGACTGGTTGAATAGTATTTAGCCTAGTATTTTGTAGCTTGTTCCCTTCGTTTTTTCATCGATTACTTTTCGCGTTTCTTTTCCGTTTCTCTGGCCGCTCCCGACTCGATTCAGCAACAAACCGCTGTAAGCCGTCTTTATGCTTGATACTATTTACATTATATAAGCAACGTTCGTTTGTTTTGCGTATAGCGTTTTGTCTAGAACCGTTGTTGTTGTTTTCTTTTGTTTTGCTCTTTTTGGTTTATTACTTTCATTCTACGTTTAGTGTCGTTTGTTTTGGCGGGGAATTTGCTTGTCTACACTGTCGGTCGGTTGCGCAACTGCATTCTTATTCAGGGGTATATTTATTGTCTTTATCACTACCGTTTTCACGCGCGTTCACATTGATTAACTGCCTACCGTCTATCGTTGTTGATTATTTCTTAGTGTGCAGATGTGCAAACGCGTACGTGACGCAAAGAAACGGCCCATTGCCACCACGCATCGAATGGCCCGGGGTTAGACGGCCGCTAGAACGCTAGGTGGGCTATGCGGCATAGACAAAAAAAAAACATAACACTCATATAAGAACGATATACATTACTTAGTACGATAAGAACACACACCCCTTGGGAGAGGAGAACGAGAGAAAATCGGTCTGCTGATGCGTGTGCTGGCCGGTTTTGGTTCGCACGTAAGGACACAGACACAAGAACAGAAACTCAACGCATAACCACAACGCATCCCACCCTTATATACACAGTGGAGTGGTGTAGTTGAATACGGTGAACAAATCGTGAGCTCAGGTGTTTCTCAAATCTAGCTGTTTGCCGTTTCGTTGTTGTCGTTTTCGGATTCTGTTTTACTACTAACATGCGCCCATCGCTGTCAAAGGTGTCTGTATGTGTGTGTACTTGTGTGTGTGTGTGTACCAGCGTAGTGAGCCTCCAGGATGGCCGCATATCTGATAGGGACCCGAATCTTGGGGCAGAGATTAGAGCGTAAATCGCTGGCGCGCTTCGCCCGTTCCGCGAAATTCTGTGCAATTGTGCAATCGAGAAACTTAGTTTAATGTGGCGCACGGACATGCGCATCCAGGCATAAGATGCACAGGGTGCTGGAGTGCTCCGGCCAAGAGTCTGGAAGCAAAAAAAGCACAGAATGTAAAATAATCTATATATTCATCACGCACTCCACCAGAAGGCGATAGGAGAGATGAGTTTTTTTTTCCCGTGCGCTGCCGATCGTGCTGTATCGATTAGTAATAGTGGTAATAATAATAATCATCATCATCATTAACTTGTAATCCGGGTGTTAGTATTTATTTGTTATACGCGTTTCTGTTCTCCATTCTCATCGAACCATTGAAGACACCGACACTTTCTTTTGCATGTAATGAACTAAACTGTTGCTTCAAATACACGATTGTTTGTTGAATAGAGTATCGCTTTATTGTTGGAACGTTTTTTTTTTCTTTCTAACTCTTCTTTTTGTACTTCGACTGACGGTCTCCCGGTCTTTTGTTTCCACCTCTTCGCTTGTCGAGGCGCTTTCGTTACCAGACGGGTGAGTGACGACGGGCTGGAAGAAAACGCCTCCCGTGAATAGCTCTAGTATGGCTGCGCTTATTTCTGCTACAAGAAGCGAATGTTTAAAAACCGGCCATAAGTAGGCGACGCGCGAACAGCAGTAGGCTGCTGCAATTGTTCATATTGGCTGCGTTGAAACCTTCGACGACGGCAGAACAGCTTTCACTAACTTTGGTGTTGAAATAGAGAGAGAAAGAGAGAGAAAGATCAAGACATAGGGAGTGCGTGAACCAAACAATAATTCGACATGAAATCTAGAAGAAATGCATACATAAGTGGCTAAACTGTTATTCAAAACTAACTATACTACGACACTCGTACTACATTACCTGATTTGTTGTGAGATAATTATTAAATAAAGATATGAATTAACTGTTGGAACGAACCGGGCGTGTGTGTATGTGTGTGTGTGTGTGTGTGTGTGTGTGTTTGAGGACATAACCTTATCCATAAGTGGGTGTAGGCATTGTACAAAGCTAAACATGGGTCATGCAAACAACGCGTCACAGATCGTAACGTTTTAAAGCCCACACACACACACACATACACACACCTCTCAAAGCCATCACAGAAGCGATCAAATTTCGGCAATTAAACGAAATAAAAGCTACTCTCAGAGCATAGCATCCGTGTGCATAATAATATCCAGCAACACTTAATGTGAACGTGTGAATCGATGTGCGTGTGCGTATGTGATAAGATATCTATGCTGAGATCGGTGTGTACACTTATAGGCAAATCAGCAGTTGTATCAGCAGTAACTCTCTTTCCGTACCGCAGCCGGTGAGTTGGAAAAGGGCAGTAGTATGTCAAATGTAATACAACAGTAAGGGGAATGAGTTGCCCGCGCGCCGAAAGCTGTCCTGAACGATCAAACCTCATTCGAGTGGAGACGGAATGAAACACAACGAACTCATGAACATGGGCCACACAGCAAACCACCTTCATCCGCCAGCACTGCAGACGGTTCTGCGGTTGCCGATTTGAGCTGTAAGTCAAATGTATACACACAATGTAATGGGCATGTACACATGCTCCTGGCAGGCCGAAATATTGTTGTAGATTTTTGTTTTGTTCTGTTATATTTTATAGTCGAAGTGAAGAAAATTATATGAAAATATATACATTTATTCTATATTATGATTCAATGGCGATGTTGGGTGCGCTTTATTTTGGCGTTCGAATGGAAAGAAAACCGGAACCGGGATCCGTTTGCATGTTTCATGAACTGGAGCAAACCGAGACGGCGAGCGTGTTGTTATCGCCGCATCAGCATTAAACAGGAGCCTGATTAGCTGACGCGCACGGTGCACCACGATGTACCTGTTGCATTCAGTATTCATGTTCGTAATTGTATTTTACAACCACCGCACAATGGCGTCGAAATTACGTGCGTGACAGCAGATTGCGTCCATTTTGTCACCGATAGGCATCAACAATCAATTTGTCAGCCCGTTGTTCGCTCCCGCAAGCGGTCGGTTAAGGATTTGTGTATAAATAAGGCTGTGCGTGGACGGGTTGTGCTTAGTTTTTTGTCCGCAGTTTTCATTCGAAACTCATTTTCTTTCAGTGATGCTTGTAAAATGGATCGGTTGGGTGGTATTTCCGTTATCGTGCCTAGAAGTGCAACGCACCAGTGCCGAGATCGTTGTGAGGGCGACGACAGCCCGTTGCTACTCGCCGACGTTCCTCATATACGAAGACATGATGAGTAGCTGTCTGGAGGGTTACCACTCGCTAACGACCATCATCGGCGACGACACGGCGGATAACGCAGTTATAGAGGCGATCAGGTGTCACCGTGTGTCCCGACTGCAAGCTTCGTACAAGCTCTACACGGTGAAGACGTGAGTGAAAGATGTTGCTAGACGGGGGGAACACACGGCCACTCTACTGTTCCGCATATGTTCACCGCGCAGATATTACCAGTCGGTTGAAACGGATCGGAGAAATCCCAAGTACGGCTACAACCTCAACCCCTACCCGCAATGGGAAGCGTTTCACTGTGAGGCCAACATGTCGATGATGTTGGAGCAGATCCTGCCGGCGATAGCGTTTCGCAATCCGATAGCGCGCGTGATTCTGCTGATCCGCGGTATCGCCAAGTACGACATGATGATGCTGTTCTGGAGCGTCTGGACGCGGTTTAAGATGCTGGACGTGCTCGTGCTCAGTCGCACCGACTATCGCACGATACTGGTTTGCGCGTTCAACCCGTATTTGTCGCCACCGGACGCCATGTTCGACGAGCGCAATATGTTTTGCCACCATTTGCGGACGACGGAGGACAACACACGGTTCCCGCTGGAGTTCAATCGATTCGTCTACGAGCGCACCACGAACCTGCACCACTATCCACTGAAGGTGGCCATCACCGATGTGGACCTGATGTCGAAGGCGATGTACTTCGCGAACGGTACGCTCCACCGGTACGTATACTGTCGTGGTAAAACTCTCCGCACATAGTTTGGATTGAGAGCTACTGGAAACTTGGGTTACGACGAAAGTTTCTTGGGCGTTTATTGTAGAATTTTGTTTTACGTTTTAATGTTTTCGAAACGTTACAGTCTACTTCAGTGAATTGAGTGCGTTGCGTTCCGCAACAGTGATACCTCAATTGGAAGATATTATTTCAAAACAACAATTCCCTTCCATGTCTAAGTCCGTTGACCATGTACTGCGGTTTCGCGAAGAGTCGGTCAGTTTGAATGTTGTTTACACAGTTTTCTAACATACTTTTCATAGTCTGACACGATGGTGTATGTCGAAGTTCCATTTGAGCTCATTAAACAAAGCTAGGATGAGGATAATAAATGTGGTTTTAGATAGTATTAGGTAGTGCACCAGATCAAGGGGGAAGTATAAACGATCTATTTTTACATCCTTATGTACCGTCCAAGTATGAGAATGTCTGCTATATGTTTCACTTGGTATACCATTATTATTGCTACAATCGCATTACAATAGTATATTTTCATACTATTCTTTCAATCTTAACAAAATTCATCGATACAAAATTTTGATTTTATAATGCCAATTACTTAGCATTTGTTAGCATAGCAACAATAATAAAAACAATTGAAGTGAAAAAAAAACATTTCAACGAAAATAAAATGTGTAATATAATTACAAACAATTTTCGAAAGCAATTTCTTCTAGCAAAACACCAACACCAAATTATTCTGCTCTTTAGACATTTTAGACAGAAAATTATCAGAGTATGTTTTAAATTATCAAATAAAAAATAAGTGTATTTATAGATTTATAGAATATAAACCTTCTGACAAAATATTAACTAATGTTAAATTCAATAAAATATTGTTTCTTTCAGGCATAACTATTGTAAATGCTCGAAAGTTCTTACAAAATGTGCATTCTCCATTGTAATATTGTTAGTATCATCAATCGATTTAAAAGTATGTCTTACGTCTCATCCGTTTCGCACGCTAAAGCTATCAGTTCCTCGATGGTGAGATGGTGGAAATCATGCGCGAACGGATGAACTTCACGATCGAGTACCTCCAGCTCAACTACCAAGAGTCGGTGGGGTTCATCTCGTCGAACGGCAGCATCGGCGGTACGCTGGAGATGCTCGAGCACAACAGGATCGACCTGGCGGCGAACTCGCGCTCCATCATGCAGCACCCGATGCGCAACCTGCAGTACGTGCACTTCCTCTGTCCGATCCGGCTGATCTTCGTCGTGCCGATCAACTACTTCCGCGACCGCTTCAAGGTGGTATTTTTCCACGCCTTCTCGTTGCAAATGTACATGACCAATTTGGCGCTGGCCGTGTTGCTACCGTTTCTGCTGCTGGTGCTGATGCGCCGCGAGTTTTCCATCGTCACGTACACGAGGGAGGCGTTCCGGACGCTGGCGGTCGTGTTTTCCTCCAGCGTTGCACTGCCCCGCGATCACCGGCATCGGCTGGTGCTGATGGGACTCATGTTCTACAGCATCGTGGCGTACTCCGCCTGGCAAGGCATCACCATCATCCAGCTGAACCTGAACGACGATAAGCTGCGCAACATTCAAACGCTGGAGGAGCTGGTTGAGACGAAGCTGCACCTGAAGGCGATCGTTTCGTTCGGCAATGCGATACGGGGCAAGATTTGGAACGGGAGTGACGTGAGGGGCCGCATAGCGACGCGCATCGACGTGCAGTGGATACCGTCGAACATAAGCATCATCCCTGAAGTGGCAGACAACCGGACGTCGGCCGTGCCCATCATCGAGTACTTCGTGGAGGTGGTACGCTCGCGCTACTTCGATCAGCGGCGAAAGCAGAGCAAGCTGCACTTCATCCAGCAGCCGTTTATCGAGTATCTGACGGCGATGGCACTGCCGAAGAACTCGCCGCTCTTTCCCACCATCCGACGCTTGACGATAAACTGTCTCGAGAATGGAATCGTCAACTACCAACTCTCGCTCATACGCCAGAAAGGGGTGCTGCTGCAGATTGCACAGAATCGCAACAAGACGCTCCGCGATGAACCTCCGGCCCGAAGGGTGAATCTCTTCAATATGCGAATCGTGTTCTACGTGTACCTGTTCATGAACGGAGCGGCCATTTTGGTGTTCTTCTGTGAGATAGGTTACCATCGTTATTACAGAGAACAGGCGAGGATGCGCCGAACACGCGTACGGATGCGCACCCGACGTTCAACCACCGTATGGCCTTACATTGAGTGAGAGGATGTTAAACACATCACAAATATTTGTTTCGATTGTTAGTATGAAAGCATATTTATTGGTTTAAACCACTCATGTCATGTAAAAATCATGTCAAGCATCTATTTACGAAGCTTAGATGAATCTGGTTGGAAATAAACTTACAACATTTCAATTTTTTCGATTATTTTTAAAAGTTTATCACAATATATGTTGTCCTCTATCAATGGTTAAACATTTTAAAACCATTGCGTCATTTACCTAGCAAAAACTGCTTTAATATTAATTTTTTCTCAAAATTACGCTTAATTTTATGCTATATCTAAACAAAAAGTAGAAATGGGTTAACTGTGTGATGAATAAATCAAATGTTTATGAAATAAAAAAATCTGTTTATACAATGAATAAAATATAAAATATATGTAATGGTAAATAAATGGTAAAAATCTGTGTAGCAAAAATAATTTATGTGGCTTGAACAATTATTTGATTTGAAAGTAAATATGCATTTTATTTAGAAAAAAAAATCGAACAATCCTTATCGAAAATCTTATCGAAAACAGCCGTCATATACCTAAAAGAAACAAACAAATGATTAACAAATTTAAAATCACTTTAAGAAACATCATCAGTCGATTTAGATGGAACTGATGAGCGAAGATTATTAAGACTGATTCACTGCACTTTTCAAATACGTTAGGAGTTTTTATTCCAATTCTTTCCAAAGAACGTATCGCTTTAATGTGAGTCACTTTAAAATATTTAATACTGAATTATTTTTTAGTTATAAAGGCAAACCATTTGCATACATTAATTCGTAATTTATTTGTGTATTACAAACAGAGTGAACACACTCAATCGTCAGATCGAATACAACGTAAACAATTTCTCCTGCAACTGGGCGCCTCCACCATCATCGCTCACCACCAGTGGAACTCAGTTAGCGCGAGCACACGGCGAGCATTCAGGGCGCGAGTCACACATTACTGCCGTTGCCATCGTTACCGATGAGTGCCTGGCGTGGTTGGTTCGCTCGCCGTTTCGAATCTCACGAAGCACAACACGCTCTCCGCCATCGCGCGTCATGTAGCCTTTCTGTGCCGTGCGAGAGGACCTGTTGCCGTCTGTTGCAAGCAGTCAGTGTCAGTCAGTCTCGACGACGCTTTGCGAGGATATAGGTCACACACTTGTTGCGCTGCAGTGAACGATTAAACGAGCTCGCCTTTCGCTGCCACACACGACGCAATCATAAGTCATACATCGCCTGTATTACGTGCCGGTCACACTTACCCGACGAGCGCAGAGTGTTAGAAGTGCGGTGCAGTTTTCCAGCGCTCACACTGTGAAGTGGTCTCCAGATAAACGTAGCGAAAGATAGATAGACAAAAAAGAAGCACTAGTTGAAACAACAAAAAATCTAACAATATGTTATCGTTGGAGTGCACGAACAAACGCCAAAGTCGGACCGTTGTCGCGATGGTTGTGTACATTTCGTTATTTCTCGACAATATGTTGCTCACAGTGATAGGTAAGGGCACAATATCAATCAGTTTGTTGGGCAATTAAGCTTTGAAACAATGAGAGATGATTTAAAAACAAAGGTATCCAACAATTTGAAAACATGTGGTACATTTAAAAGGACAACACCTAATATTTAGTATTAATTAGAAGTTGTCACTCTCTTTGAAACAGTGCACACTTGAAGAACTGATAAAGCTCTTTTTTTATCACTTCTATTCCACACAGTTCCCATCCTGCCCGATTATTTGGTTCAATTCCACACAAGCGTACCGGCCAGCGTCATCTACAAGAACTTCAGCCTGCACTACGTCCCCAAACTCATCGGGGCCGTCAGTGAGACGGTGGTGGTGGTGCAGCCCACGCATCCCCCCGCCGATCGCGAGCCGTCGATGGAGGACGAGAACGGCTCGATTGGCATACTGCTGGGCGTGAAGGCGCTGGTGCAGCTGTTCGCCAACCCGCTCGTGGGCAGCAGCACGGCCCGCTTCGGTTACTGTCTGCCGATCACGTTCGGCACCGCTGCGCTGCTGCTGGCCTCGTTGATCTTCGGCTTCGGCACGTCGTACAGCTCGCTGTTCGTGGCCCGCGCCGTCCACGGTCTCGGGTCGGCCTGCATCGGGGTGTGTGGCATGAGCCTGGTCGCTCAGCTCTACACCGAGCCGGACCGTCGCTCGAAGGTGATGGGCACGGTGCTGGGCGCGATGGCCGTGGGCGTGCTGGTGGGCTATCCGTTCGGTGGGATCGCGTACGCCGTGGCCGGCAAGGCGGCCCCCTTCCACGTGCTGGCCGTGCTGTGCGCGGCCAACCTGGTGCTGCAGTACTTCCAGCTCGACATCGGTGCGCATCGCCTCAATCCACTGCCACGGGATGCGTCCACCACGACGGACGACGGACGGGCGACCTGGTGGCCCCTGCTCAGCAACCGGCTCGTGCTGGTCGTGGTGGGTGGCATCTGGATCTCTACCTCCGCGATGGCCATCCTGGAGCCGTGCCTGCCGATCTGGATGATCGGTCAGCTTCATCCGAAAAAGTGGCAGCTCGGGACGGTGTTCATTCCGGACTCGATCGGGTACTGGCTGGGGACGAACTTCTTCGGCTCGGTCGCCTACCGGTTCGGGCAGATTAGGGTCGCCACCGTGGCGCTGCTGCTCGTGGGCGGCTCGTGCATTCTCATACCGTCGGCCCACACGGTGGCGGGGCTTCTGTTGCCCCACCTGGGCCTCGGTCTGGGAATAGGGGTGGTGGACGCGGCACTGGTGCCACTGCTCGCCACGCTGGTCGATGCGCAGCTGGGCAGCCAGCCCGAGCACGAGCTGCCGCTGAGCCCGGACGAGTCGGGCGGCGAGCACGGCTACGGTGCCGTGTACGCGATCCAGCAGATAGCAGTCAGTGTCGCCTACTCGCTCGCCCCGATAGTCGGCGGTGAGCTGGTTCCGCTGGTCGGATTTCCCACCGTGCTGCGGGCGCTCGGTGCGCTCAACATACTGTACGTGCTGCTGCTCACGTGCTCGAGCCTGCGGGAGTCACTGGGGACGCTGCTGGGCGGCTCCATTAAGCAGACAGATTTACCGCTCGCCAGCAGCGAGCCCACCTCGTATAGGCGGTTTTACAATACCGTCGAGTAGGGGGAGTCGCGAACGGGTGCGGCTCGCCGTTTAGGCGTAAGCAATCGGGCGTGAAATGGCATTAGCGCTTATCGCTCACCAGCAGACGCTGGCACCGTCGGTGATGCTTTATGGCGCCGAATAAACCACAGCCAGTGTCATTGACCAATCGATCTCGGGACCATTTCGTGAAGCGCTTAGGCTCTCGTGAACAGTTGCGTTCTTTCTAAATCGGTTGCTTAGGCTTGGGTAGTTGATGGTGGCAAAATTAGGATTTCATTTCACCTTGATTAGTTAGCAAGCTGGTTTCGCTATCGTGGGAAAATGAACTGGTGTAGTATGATTTTCCGTTATCAGGTGAGAAGCTTGTTATTTGATAAGATTTGCTAATGATTCTGATTGATTTGATGCGGGACACTATCGCGTTTGGTAGAGCGTAGAGTACATCGTATTATCTTAATAGGTAGGAGTAAAGCAATAACTTCAAGCTAAAATATAATAATCGTTCATGCTGAATAAATAAAAACAAGCAAGAAAAACGCTAAACGTATTTCCTGTAAAAATAGTATAAATGCAATTTCAGTGGAGGCGCCTGGTAGTTTTCAGTAAACCCGGGGGGAAAACAGGCGGTTGCAATCGTTTGCACTGTTGCAAACCAATCTGGAAAAGCAAACCCGACTGAATTATACAATAGCCAACCTTACCAAGCACTGGGATTTTTACATCTAGTAGACGTAGGTGCTAGTGTTTGTTATTTTTTTTTATAGTTTTGTTCGTTTTGCGCATCTAAAAAAATATCTCAGTTTTTCTATCAATTTTACTTTTTTAACATGTAATTTATAGAGTTTTAAACATTCCTGTATGTATAGAGAGTTCCAAAAAATAGCATTTTGATCGAATAACTACTTCTACACGGCGCATAAACACTCCAGTTCTAAGCGAGGTGGGTTATTTCACAATAAAGCCGATTGAAAAAAAAGTATTGTAAAACAATAGAGTAGAATGGTTTATGAACGAAGCGACATATTATTGTTCTTTCTTTGTTGAGAGCTATAATATAAAAAACGCACACGGCATAGTTTTGAGTCGAAAAAGTTTATATATAGTAGCTTTATTTGATAGGATTTTAGAAATATCACAATAAGGGAAAAGCAAAACTAATGCACTTTAACAATTTTACCTATATGCTAGAAATACGCAACATAAAACACTAATAAACTTCACAGATACATAACGTGAACCGATTGTTTTAATTATTCACTCTACTAGAAGGCGATAGGCGAACCGTTTCACTTAATTGCCATAGTGCACTAGCAACTATCTAGACATTTTACAAGCACTGCAAGAGGCTTTGGAATACGAATGAGTCGTGCTGGCGGAATATTTCTCTAAACTTTACCCGCTGGCTACCGTTCGGTTCGAGGCGCGAGTAAAAATCTTTGGCAGAGATGATGAAATTGTTAATTTCTCTCTCGTTCAACTGCTGGTAGGAGGGCAACGAGAGCACCTCCGGCAGCAGTTTGATCAGATGCTGGTTCAGAGAGGCCGAGAGAAATATCACCGTTAAGCACCACACCGATTTGTTCACCTGCGGAAAGGACAGGAAGTTCGGCAGCGAGCAGAGCAACCATTCCTGCAACAGCGCCAGGTAGGACGCATCGATCGCCGAACGGAACAGCTGGTACGTGACGCTCGCGATAATGTCGGGATTCGGCTGGTTCAGCATCAGCTCCTTGAACACCTTCGTCAGAATCTCGTTCGGCGGCAGGAGATCGCGTATCAGCTGGCACAGCACGTCGCCGAACACTTTGGCGCCCTGCGGTGTGGTGGTGCGAATTTTGGCGAACAGGATCTCGATCTTGTCGATCTGCTGCACGATAATGTCGGGCTCGTCCTGCACGATGCCATTGCAGCGTTCGGTGCTTTCGAGCTGCTCGTTACAGCTGCGGTAGATGCAGGTGACGAGGAGCTTCAACGCCGACAGGGAAAACATTTCGTTGTCTATCTTGACGAGATCGATCGCCAGCTTCTCGATCTTTTCGTGTAGCGTTCGTGTAACCCGATCATTGATGACTAAGCGTTCTAGTCCCTTTAAGGTAGAAAAAGAAACATTATAAAGTTCAGCTATTTAGAAGACAGTTTGTAACGACCGCTTCCGATTACTTACGTTCAAAATGCACAGATAGATTTCCAAATTGGTTGTCCGCTTGAGAATATTGTTGGCCGAAATGATGCTATTCGAGAGCAGGTTGCAGTCCGGCACGAAGCGAGATGTGTGCTCGATCAGGTAAAAATTTAACGTCCAGACTAGCTTAGTGTGTAGATCACTGAAAACCCCGGAGCTTTCCTCGATAATACCATGCTTCACGATGTAGTTCACGATGACGTTGCGCAGCAGAAGCAGTTCATCGTTCATCGATCCAATTGCGGAGTTCGTTTTCACCAGACACTCCAGCAAGCAAAGCAACCCTTGCAGGGTCGCGTTACGAATGTATAGCTGGGTACTTTTCAGATACGTCGGGATGATGGTGCAGAGGTGCGTAAGGTCGGCCATCGGAGGAACAAGTAGTCCCGCTAACCGGCAGAGCAGGTAGATAATGTGCTGTTTGCGATACAAAAAAAAAGCGAAATTATAAATTAGCTAAAAACAAAACACATTACCCCTGCTTCATGGCGTACCTGCTGCGACAGCGTATCCTCCATCGGCACGCGTTCTCGCAGTTTCAAGAGCAACTGATTTAGCGCAAAAATTTGCTCCCGATTTTCCACAATCTCACAGAAGTTTACCAAATGCGGCAACACCAGCGCTGGGTCGTCCTCGAGCAATTGCTTCAGCACGTCGTAGACCAGCTGCATCGAGCTCGTGGTATCGATGTTGATTTTATCGACAAAATATCGCTTATTACGAACGACCAGCGATTCCGAAGGCGGCGCGTTGCTACCTCCACCCTGATCGATCGCACGCTCAATGATCTCCCAGAAGTAATCGAGCGAAAGCTGATGCTGATCGAACCGCACCGTACCGACGCTACTGTCGTCGAAGGAGTGCAGATCGTCCGTTGCGGAAATCAGTAGACGACGTTCCAGATTGGGCTGGTAGAAAACGTTACTTAGCGGGATGAACAGTTGCACGTTGTGTAGCTTTTTCAGTCTGATGAAAGAAACAAATATGTAAGAACTATGTTCGTGTGATTCGTCGCTAATAGTAATAGTGCACTTTGCAAGCACTTACCCAATAGTATCACATTTAACCTTTGGATTGCGCGTAGTATGATGAAATTTGCCCTCCCTAAACCCTATCCACGGATAGCGATAGCATGACAGCAGCAGTGTCAGCACAGCCTGCAGGCACATGTTTTTTAGCTCCCTTTGCTCAAGAAGACTGACGAATATTGGATCCTCTGAGCGATTGAGTAGTACCATAAGCGACATGAACAATTCTTCAAACTGCTGTCGTGAGGAGAACCCAAACACATTCACTCTGAAAATCAGAACAAGAGAATCGTTACACGTTACGGTACGCAAATTAGCGCCAAAAAGTATGCAATCTGCACTACACCGACGCTTCATAAACACTTCGTTCAAGCGTTTCAACCTGGTTCAACAAGTATTTCAAGTCCGTTTGACCACTCAATCGAGAAAACTCCAAACGCTTACCTCTTTAGAAACATCTCCAGCAGTTCGACGTCGTACAGATGCTCGATTGGGACCGTCGGTACCTTTGGTTGGCCATTTTCCAGTAGGTCCAGCGACGAATAGCACTCATACAGTTCGATCGGTGTCAGCGCGTACGGGTAGAATCGATCCAGCTTCAGAAGCGAAACGGCAACGGATTCCACCAAACAAACCGTTTGTTCACCAATCGCTAGATTGTGCGCCATTGCTTTCGAGTCTGCCGCAAATTCGGCTACAACGATCGCTTGAAGGTACAGTTCGATCGAGCAACTACCATGTGTGACGAAGCTTTCGAACACGGCGGGAAGCTTTCGTCGGGCACAGAAGAATTGCGCGTCAAGAAACGAACGCTCTAGCAGCTTGTAAAGCACCGTAATGTATCGTTCTCCATCCTCACGGTACCGATCGTTTTGATTCAACTCGTTCCACAGGTAACGCTGCTGTACGATTGCACCGATGCACCGCAGATACAACTCAACGCGCGTAACGTTTTCCAGCGTTTCCTCCTGCTCGAGAGCACGGGCGCAAACGCTGCCGAAGCTTAACAGTGCATCGAAAAAGTTCGACTTAAGCAGGTGCTCCTTAACGAAGCGATCGATGAACTTGCCGTCGATGTAGAACAGGCACAGATGCTCTAGCCGGTTCAGGTGGTCCATGAAGGTGATGACACATTCGGCACACTGCACCAGCCCGCCGGTTGTGTCGTCCGGTTTCGTTTCACCCAGCCTGCGCATAAGCACGATGAGCGCCACCTTCAGCATGGGATGCACCTTCAGATAGTTTAGATGGGGATTGAACTGCACACAGTCGGTGCGAAACGCGTGAAACATGCTTTCGAACGCCACAGACACGATGTCACGCAGCAACCGCCCATTGAACGATCCACGGGACAGCAGATTAATGAGTTTGCTTTCCGATTTAAGCTCGAGCATCATTCTGGCAATGTTCCGCGGTTTCGTGTACGACATCTCGGTGCAATGATACGAAATTTGCTGCACAAACCATCCGTCGTCGACGGGAAGCTCCTTTAGTGTCGCTATGTCGATAGCAGGTAGTACCGGCCGTACCAGCTCTTCATCGCCCAGCACACTCTCGTAATACCGCCTCAACTGGGCAAGCGTTTTAAAGAGTTTGGGAAACTTTCTCCGGCGATCGGTAGTAAATGTCTTGTAGAGGTACCGGAAATCGCTATCCGACAGTACCGGTAACACGGCGCTATCCTTCAATCCTTCCGCACCCAACTGCACCAGTGCGCCCAGCTTGTGATCGAGAATAAGGGCAGCGCGACGGGAGGTGACAATGTTTACCGCACTGAGTAAATCCGTCAAGCGGCTGCACATAAGCGATAGCGACGTGAGCGGAGCTTTCTCCAGCAGCGTACACTGCACGCACGACAACTGTCCGTCGGCGTTGTTCAGTATCGCGTGAACGATTTCTTTCGCAAACTCATCGTCCGTGATGTGAACCAGCAACAGCGTTTGGAAGTGCACCGAAAGGAGCTGCGATTCACCGGAAAGCAGTGCCTGCACCTCACCGCGTGTCCATTTCGTTTCGTTTGGTTTGCGTTCCAGCAGCACCTCTACCAATGCGGTGACGGCGCGATCGTTCCTGACACTGTACACATCGCTCCGGACCAACGAGAACATCAGCTCCGTGTCGAAACCATGACTTAGCAGCATCTGTCCTAAACACCGTACCACTGGCACGGGTAAAACACGCCAACGGATAAGCTCGAGCGGAATCTGTTCGGCCAGCATGCGACTCACCACACCAAAGCGGGTCATTTCTGTCAGTGTGCCTATGTATCGGTTCACGGCATTGTACGAGTACCGAACGTTCTCTTGCGATATGTTGATCGTGAGATTCAGCACATCCAGTGCATTTAAACATTCGCGCAAATAGTACACCAGCATTCGCGAAAGGCTTTGTGCGGCCGTTTGCACCATATCGTCTTCTTGGGCCTGATCGTGTTCTTCTTCCTTTGGCATATCTTCGACGGTTCCTTTCTGTGCTTTGTGGAGGTACAAACCAACATGATGCAGCAGATAACACTCCTCCGTTTGTTGGAACACTTGTCCTACGATCAGTCCTGCGTACACGATTTTCTGCAGCGTTTCCAGCGTCTCGTTCGTGATCGTGGTGTAAAAGATTTCCACGAAGCGGAGCACCGTTTTACTCTCCAACAGTTGATTGCGCCCGAAACATTCGATTAATCGCAAAACTACGGTGCAATCGCGATCACTTCTGATGCACAACTTTCCGTCTCCCAGAGCCTGCAGCAGAGCGGTCAGTACATCCGACTCACAATTAGTTGACAGTACTTCCTCTCCCCCTGCACCGTGCAGCCGCTCGTTGTACATAATCATCGGTACGGTCCGGTAGACGTCGAGTTCGTCAGGGAATTTAATCAACATATTCAACACCACCTCCTTCTGCGTGTTACTTTCGGCCGCTTCGAGCACCTTCGCCGCAAGATTGTTATCGCTCAGACGAAGCAAAAAGAGTTCGTGCGATAGAGCCTGCACGGAAGCGATGGCCGTCCTGCGTATCACGTGATTAGCCAGCAGATTGTCACAGATGTTAATAATTTTGGGTACCGTCACCAGCGGTTTCTCGCGCACCAGGCCGCACAGCTGGAAGAGAAACCGTACCACCTGCCGCATCAGCTCGTCGGCGTCGTCTAGCGTGCCGCTTTCGATATACTCGACATGCTTCACAATCGACTCCACGAACAAGCTGTTGGCGTCCAGCAGTTGATAGTTGATGCTAAAGTCCAGCAATTGGCACAGCAGCTGGAGTATGTGCGCCTGTGCCGATGAACGCGTCTTCGTGAAGATCTTTAGGCACGCGATCACGAGCGGTTCAAAAAGCTTTACAAACGTACCGATTTCCGACGTTATTGGTTTGGCTTTCGCTTTGCAAAAATCGTAATACCGGCGGAAGAATTCTTCGGTAGCAATCCCCGCTGCGTCCTCGGATTGGGACACGCGATGAAAGAACGACACTTCCGCCGTGCGGTTAACGTAATTGGCATGAAAGATGAAGCGGAGCAGATACCGCGTGCAGCGGATGCAATGGTCCGGCTCGATGCTAAGGAACGACTGTAGATATCGAAGCACCTCCTCCACAAACTTCATCCCGTTCGTCATGGTTGAGAGCGATTTCATTTCCAGCAGTGTCCACAACGCTTCGATTGATGCGCGCAGGCAATCGAACAGCTTCCGGCCTGCTTCGGCATTGATCGAGATTCGGTAGCTCTCCAGCGAACTGCGTACCTGTTGGTACAGCCTCATGTACACCTGATCACTGCCAAAATAGCCGAAGCAGTTGATCTGCGCCAGCTCTTTGGTGTTCATGAAAATGTCCGCCTTCTGGCTGCGATTCATCATCAACGGTGCGACATTAGTGTACAGATGATGGTAGATGTTGAGCAGCTTCAGCAAATGGATGATGAATTTGTTCATCGCATCCATGTCCGCTGCAGTGTGAGTCTGGCGGGTCGAAAGTACAACTGAAAATAAGATAATTTTGCAATTAAACAACAGCACATTCAATATGAAAATTATGATCAGTTTCCTTTGTAATGATCCCAGCATAAATTTAGCCACAATTTTGTTTCGAATCAAGTTTTCTTCAAGCTTAAGGAGAAAATGTTACATGGAATCGTGGAAGTAAAACTAATCGAAACTAATAAAATTGGTCAAATCGTTAGCATTATACCCGTAATCAGCTGGGAGCATATCCGCAGCAAATCCGCGTGCACAGTAAGATCCAGGATGGTTGCGTTTACTTCCAATAGCAAACTCAACAGCACGTTCGTCAGATTGTATTCGATCCACAGCTCCACGTAATCGAACGGATCATATTTTTCCAGAAACAAACGTAGAAAGTGAATTATTCCGGACTGCAATGAAGAAGGTTGATTATTGAACATTTCAGTCTATGCTTGTAATGTAGGACCTTGTTACCTGAAGGTTCCTATCACCGATTTTAAGCAACAGATTACTGATCCGATACAAAACCCGGCTCACCGACGAAAGCACAGGCTTCGACATAGCGTGTCGGTTGTTGCGGCGATCGAATGGAACTGCGAAAGTGCCGAAAACAAACTCGTTCACAAAATCACCCACAACGGTTGGCTGCACCAACATCTTTTCCGTTTGATCCCGTACGGTGCAATCGCGCTCAAGAAAGTGCAATACGCGTTCCCCGGCATGATTTCGAACCCGGCTGTCGCCATCGCCCAGAGCAAGCAACAATTGTCCGAGCACTTTTTCGCGCATCTGCTCGCCTTGCAGTCCGTGTGCTGTGATGCATTCAAAATCGAGCTGCACAATTACGTCCAACAATTTGCACTGCACAAGCCAGTACTTATTTTGTGACATAAGAAACAGTCGCTCTAGAATGATAATCATGTGATGTAATGCGTCCGGTGGTGAGTGTGGCATAAGGGAGTCGTCCATAAAAATATTCTTATTGCACGGTAGGAATGGAATGTTTGATTTTCGAACCGGAGAAAACGGTGCATGATCGCTTCTAGCGGTAGGCATGCTTTGGAAGTAGATGTTGAAGAAAAGCTCGACGGATGATAGCGCTTGGTTTGCGACAGTGTGAATTTCATCCGAGAGACCCTGTAAAGAAAATGGTTTCAATTTTGTTAAATTCCGTTCAATTTTGTTTCGTTTGAAAAAATCGAAAAAGCTTATAGACTTATATACAAGAAAGATTACAATCGCCTCACCTGTACAACGACGTGAAGTAGCTTGTTCTCACTAAGAAATGCCTTGGTGGTGATGTTTTGCACTCTAGTTCGCATAAATTCGCCATAAGTTCCAGCGCAGTCGATAGCAGCTCGCAAAAAATTGCCCACTATCAGCTGCACCGTGCCGCGCAAGGTTGGATCGCAGCTATCGTAGAACAGCAACACATCAGCCAGCAACTGCTGCTGCTCGTCTTCCGGTTCTTTCCGATCCGACACGGTCATAGCCGTGTACGCCTTTTCACCCTGATCGACGCACTCGGCGCTTATCCGTGTGCCGGCTCGGTGCTCGTTTTTAATGGTCGTTATGACTTTCGGCACTACCAACAGTTCCCGTCTGCGCGTCCCTCCCGACCCGAGTCCAGCCACGCTAGCACCCGGGCCCGGTTCCGACTGCGACAGGATGGCGTCTAGATCGCGGCTCAGCTTTTCGTTGTTGTCGCTGGAAAAATTTTCCTCGATCGCTTTCAGCTTCGATTTCAGGCCCTGATCCAGACTGAGCGACATGGGCGAGAAGTACTCGAAGTACGTCGCACTGGTACATTCACCGAAATGATCTTCCTTCATCTCTAGCAGCTTCGATGCGGGTTCTTCTTGTAGTGGTGTCGATGCGGAGGCGCTGTCCGGGTGATCGTCACACGGGGATGCTTCTTGCGATAGTTCGTTGATTGCATCTTCAAGGTTCAAAATTTCCACAACGGCAAATTCTTCACGGAATGCATCTTTTTCGATCGGTAAACAAAGCAAGTCCGGTTTCAGTCTTACACACGCCGCTATAATCTGCATCGACAAACTCTTCACCGACACGCGCACCAGAGAGTCCGGTATGAGGGTGTGTTTACTACCCGCCAATAGGAATCGGGAACAGATAAGTCGCGCCGTAAACTCCAGTAAATTCTGATCGTGTATGGTGCCGATGAAGACTTCTTTCGTGTTTTCCGAAACGTCCTCGGCTATTATCGACGTGCTGGTGGGTACGTCGAGCGTGTCTCGTGAAGGAGTTGGCGTAGGAATGGGAACGGCTGGTACCACCGTCACTGGTTCCGTGTCGAGATCGATTTCCAACGTTACATCAAGCTCAGCACGGATTGTGTCAGCGTTGGATGAAATGTGACTACTGGCCATCGAATCCATGGACAGACGGTCCTCCTCGCCGTCGTCCGGAAGCGGTTTATCGATGGACTTCCGGAAAAATTTTGTTACCGATTCGGCCGCATTGGAGCTAGTCAAAAGCGTGTTCAGAAACGAACCGATAGAGTCCGTTGATTTTTGGCTTTTAAGTGAGAGCGTGTCTGCGGTAGCGGATGTCGCGGTAGTGGTGCCAACACTGCCGGAAGTACCGCTTTCTGACAACCCTAAACATTCTAATTGTAACGCTAGCGTTGTCTTGCTCTCTGCGTCAAGATCCATACTCTTCAACGAATCAAGCTCGATGTCCGAAGCAGATGCTAAAGATCGATCGTCGATGGGTAGCGGGAATTTCGTCGGCGTTGATGTTAGCGGCAACGAACCTGGCCGAAGCAGATGATCCGACCGGGCATCTGTGCTGGACTTTCGCGACGATAGCAAACTGTCGCTGGGATTAATTTTGAAGATGGAATTTTTCAGCGTCTTGCGTTTGAGAAGCATCCGTCGGTGTTCGCACTGTTCCGAAAGCAGTACCTTTCGCACTGCTGGCTGCACATGGGCCAGTATGACGAGCAACACCTCGAGCGTTGCGTTGATGATGGTATGTGTCCCTTCGCGCAGAAAATGCAAGCACAGGTCGAAAGTTTCGACAGACTTTTCCACGCTACAATTGCGCAGTACGATTGGTAGTATTGCCCGAAAGCATCCCATCACGCCCAGCACTGTGTTGGATTGCTGCTGCAATTGGCCGCATTTGAGTAGCTGTTCGATGCACCGGTTGAACGCGTTGTTGGCATAGAATTCAGGATTTCGGGAGCCCCGCACGAATGAAAGCGTGTTTCTCGCGGCACATCGACGCTTGGTGGCACATTCGGAACCGATATCTTCCAGGAACAGTTCGGTCATCTTCAGTACCTCCCCATCCGTGAGGTAACCTTCCAGGTGCTCACAGAACACCTCCGTAAATGCGCACAAACATTCCAACAACGCCGGTTCGCGGCGCTTGAAAATGGAGTAGATGCATGGTAGTAGGTTTTGGGCGTAGGTGTGAGCCTTCCGTTGCCTTATGGTGCTGCAGTAATGTGCGAAAATGGTCAACACCGTTCGCAGCGACCGCTCGTTTCCGTTCTTCTTTATCTCGTGGTAGAGGTCGCGCTGTACGCGAATGATGTTACCGGTTGTTTCGCAATGTCGCACAATCCGCGACAGGTTTTCCTCTGCCGCCATGCGAACACTCGAATCGGATTCCTCGCAAAACAGGATAAACACGGCGATAGCGTTACTGAGGTGAGCATGGTACACGGCCGAGTTGGCGACGGACGTACCGGGGCGTGCACCAATTATCGTTTCACTTATCTGCCCGAAGTGGGCGACCTTTTCCTTCGCGCTACATTCTGTCGTTTTCAAAGCTTCGATCGATCGCTGAAGCGCCCCGAACGGATTTAACTTATCCATTGCCTCCGAAGATTTCCGGTCCTTTCAAGGAGAAAGGGGCGCTTCCAGCAAATCGAAAACACACAAACGAAAAATTTTGCTCTGCCCTTTTGCGAAATTGGTGATTCAAGATGTTTTTATTTGTTGTCATCCGTTTTCATACGTCAAAATAATTAAAAAAACAACAACACAACATTTAATGCTACGAGTAACGCTACCATTTGTCCTACCTATTGCGGGGTAAACGTTGGTTGCAGGGTTCGACGGTTAACATTTTGTGGAGCACAAAAATTATCACTCGTAGCTATTTTGTCTTTTCTACTTGCGGTCTTACAGCAACTTTCATAAAATCGTTATCAAAATCTTCTTCTGTTTCTTCTATAGCATAACGACCCACACGGTCATGCCTGCCGTTGAACGACTTATTTGTACCACCATACACGGTTAGTCACTCCTTGCTGAGGGAGACGGTCCAGATGGGATTGTGGTACCGGCCTGCCGTGTGACGATCGGCATGCTACCAGTACACGCCGGGCCACCTTTAACATATAAAGTTTATTCTTTAGGGATAGCCCCAGACTGCGATGGATAGATGGCATTAAATCTTCCACAAGAACGTTCGTCATGACGACGGTGTGCGACCGTGAGCGGTTCCGAAGTTTGTAGCACCAGGCCAAGACCGCGAAGCGTAAGTATCATATGATGCTTATCCTGCTATCGGCATTGTCAATAAAAACCCGCAAAACATTGCAAAACGACGAGGTTTACGCATGATTTGTTATAAACACTATGTATTCAGTTACTTATTTTTCCTCCAATTTGAAAATTGAGTAAACATTATTGAGAATCACAAACTAAAGCGTACGACGATTTATGTTCTAGCAAATTGAGTTGCCAAACGTTGACTGATCCAGTAGCGTTCGCGATGAACAGAAGGCATCTCCAACGGCAACTTTCAAGGGGAAGGAAATGATTCGGATATCACCGGTCGGTGATATTTGCAGCGAGTTGGACCCCGTCCTCCCAATTGTTCCCGCGGGTACATTTAGCAGCTGTTGCAGCTGGCCCGTAATTGGGTTGTACGAGTCGCAACGAGCCCTTGCCAAGATACACGATGTCGCGTTCACGTAGAAACCGATACGCTGTGCTTCCACGTTGAGATCTCGGTTCACAAGCGTTTGCAAAATGCACTGGTTGATAAGCATGTTTCCGTTTATCCTCCGAACGCATTGTACGAACTCGCAGTGCCCAGTGTAGCAGTCGAGGGTTGTTGGGCTCGTCGGCGGAACAGTAATCGGCCGGAATCCTGTCACTATTCCCTTGAAGTAATAATCGTAGTTTCAATTGCAAATATAAAACTCATTGAACGAAGGATGCACCTACTGCAAGGTTTGTTGCACAAACTGCGTAGCTCGTGTTGATTAAATACAGTGAAGCGCACTGACTGATAGCGGCCAACTGGGTCGGTCCTGCCGCAAGAGATCCTGCGCGAAAGAAGCACCCGTAACAGGCGTCCCGCGTTGTGATCGTTGTCGTTTGCGTTGTGTTGCAGAGCAGGTTGAACAGCGAAAGCAACCGATTGTCGTTCGCCGGGCACAGTGGCCATGGGTTTACAAATTTGAAACCAAGCAGATGAACCACGGCCAGACAGTGTACAACCAGCAGCAGCGTTGGAATGCGCCAACACATTTTGAACACCTTCACTCGTAACCGTGCCAACGAGTACTACAACCCGAAAGGCAAACACATGCTGCAGCCGTTCAGCAGGTTTCAACGAACCGACAGCTTCCAATAAATTTAATGAATCAACCAGACGGAACTAATGGCATTTTGCACACTCTGCCAGCACAGAACAGGAAGTCAGAGAACCGCGTGTCATGATTGCTGTGAAATGGGAAAATGCGTAGTAGGTTCAGAAAAATGGAGAAAGTTCAACTTTCACTGGTTCGAATGAACCGTTTGCAGACAAAGTGCAGAACATGAATAATGATCCACTTATAGTGCCATTTGTCTCCCGTGCGAGTGTGAAGTGTCAAACACCTGCTGTTGATGATGTGCAAATTATCCAGCCGTTAAATATCGCTAATAATAAAAAAGTACCATATTTGTAGTTAGATAATGAAGCAAAACATCAAAGAATGAAGAACAATTTTAAAGTAACATGGATGCGACTTACCGTTTGTAAATGTTGTGATATTTTGTCTACACTTTCACTGATGAGTACGGTTCTCTTTTTATTCGATTTTATATTTATTATTTCTGACATTCATTTTTATTTTCCTCCACATATACAATTTACACCGCTTAAGGGTATTGCTTCTAATGTTTTTTCTTTCTATTGTTGCATCAAATCAAACAACACTTTCACCCTTATGTAGTTCATGAGTGTCCGCTGCGTACGTGTGTTTCCTTCTCTAGCCCACCCTTAGTAATGGTTTTTGTCATAATGTGGAACAGCGAGTCAAGCTGCTCTTAACTGATAAGAGCACAAGAATCGAGTGGATAAGAAACATACTAGAAAGTAACTTTAATATTAGTTCATTGTCCGTGTTTTATGTTTGTGGTTTGCCTTCTTCCATGTTTTTCCCCCAGATAATGTATATGTATTTTGTTACGTTTCCTTTATCTACTCGCATCGCCATGTGCACATTTGCGCATGTGCCGAATTGGTTGTCGATTATGAGCGCGCAATTAACCTAGAGAACGTCTAGCTACAAACACCCTAGCGGTTGGCGCTTACACCCCCAAAGGGGCACTTATTACACACCCGGTGATGACTAAGTTGGAGTAGAGTTTAGCAGAGAAGAACGCGCCTCCAGTGTGATGCGGTAGATGCAGAAAGGTGAACCCATTTCAAATGTACACTAAGCCACCAAGGACAAAGCTAAAATCGGTAACGGATCTTTACACATGACGGTTTAGCAGTTGTGTCCGATCCATTCTTTAGTGCATTGCGGCGACAGCCGTTCACACCATACCAGTGCAGTAAGTTGCCGTTGACCATCTTTGCACGCTTAAGTTAGTTTCAATTTCTTACGGTGTTTACGGGACAAACAAAGATCATAGAAAAACTTTCGGGAACCCTGATCGTAAGAGCCGGATGAAATATATGCACATGCACAAACATGAAAGTGAATAGAACGCCTAAAGTGCAAAAGGATCTTTGCATGTACAGCCTTACACTTCTTCTTTCCTATGTCAGGCTTCTTTCCTATGTCAGAGTAGGATGGATTTGGTAATACCTTTAGGACGGAACCCATCAGTTGCATCACCTATTTATATGTCGAAGTATTACGGCTCGAATCTACAAAATTGGGCTATATCGTTGTGGAAAACAAGTAAAGTTTGCAGAACAACTAGTCGGGGTAGGATGTGTGTATGCATGCGCCGGAATGTTTGGATCCTCCGTATTACACCATAAGATTAATACAAAGTACTCTGGTATAATGATACATATTTATAATAAAAAAATTAATGAAATAGCTTTTGCTCATTGCTTTACAATCACAGTTCACATTGACGCGTTCGTGTATATGTTTTTTTGTTCGTTCGTTTGTTTGTTTGCTTGCTTGCTTGCTTGCTTGCTTCCTTGCTTGCTTGCTTGCTTGTGTGTAAGTTTATTTACTTCTCACTTTTTCCCTTTTCGTTGCAAAAATATACCCCCACCCTTTACTCATATGATTTAGTACACACGAACACATGTTAGATTTGTCCTCATTCATACTAAGAGCTCTCTCGCGCATACGCACACAAACACACCCTGCTCATCCTTCGCACGTTCATCCTTCGCCCACGATCACGTTAAGCCCGTTCATTCTAATTGTTCGAGCCCGGTAATCGATTATATGCTCTATTATCTGTTAAACATGACGACAGCCAAAAGACGGCGTGCCGGTCGAATGTTCTATTGGAATATTCCAGTCCTGTCTATGTTCAGCCAAGTGTACCGCAATGGTAAAACTCGCCCATCTTGCTCGACTTGAGCCATCGAGGCGAACGGTAGAGAAACGCCAGAATGAAACACCTTCCACGGGTGGTCCAACGGGTAACTGGAATCTCTTAACGATAGTCTAACGATAGAGGTATGGGGTAGAGGGGACAAAAGGGGGAGGTGGGGAAGGGCAAAGTACGTTAGTGTGATAAAAGGCGTTGAAAGGTGATGGATGAGTGTCCGAGACGTAAGATTGAGCAAATACAAGTTTGTTTTTTACAGCACCACTGCTCGTGGTGCAACGTCCCTTATTGCAGGTAGTCTTGTCCCCGTGCTAGACACGATCGCTGTGCGCAGTTTGGATCAATCTATCGCTGATGTTGTTGTGTGTGCGTTTTTTGTTTGTGTTTGTGTGTATGGAATTGAAACGGAAGTACACCCCGTGGAGCGATGGAAGTAGTTGCTACCAAGGTCCAAGACTTAACCCCGCTTGAACTTAAGCACCAGCATCGTGATGACAAGGAACAACGCAATCCAGGCGATCGTCGACACGAAGCCCATGTATACGTCCGGTTCCATTATGCTCCAGCCACGGGCCAAAATCGAGCGCAGGGACGTCGTGGCCAGGGTAAGCGGGAGACAGAGCGAGACGTACCGCAGCACGAGCGGCATACCCTCGATGGGCCAGATGACGCCCGAAAGCAGCAGCGTGGGGTAGAACGACCCGAGGGCCAGCTGGATGGCGTTTCGCTCCAGCTCGCAGATTGCCGAGATGACAAATCCGAAGCACATACCGCACAGACCCTGGAGAATGGTGAGCACCACGATCCAGCCGATCTCACCGTTGTTTGTCACACCGAACACCACGATCATGAAGATCAGCACGAGCGCTGTTTGGCCGCACATCACCACGAACTGGGTGACGACGTGCGAGAACAGAATTTCGGTCGGTGTCACGCCGGCAACCCACGAACGATCCAGCAGACCCTCGGTACGCTCGATGATCAGGGCCGACGATGTCAGCGCCACTGCCAGGAAAAACACGATGCTGTAAGGAGAGTCGGTAGGGCAAACAAGCACCATCAGTTTTAGCCCGTATCAACTGCATGCGATCAGCTACTTACGTCAAAATGACACCGGGCGCGACGAAGTCCGTGAAGGACGGATCATTTGTGCCGTAGATGGGTGCCTTGAACTGGATCGGCACATCGCCGAGCTTGGGATTGTTGTCACACACTCGCAGCAGCTGCTGGGCAAACTCCCGATAGGCCACCTGCAGGTCCCGGTTCAGCATGATGCCGATCTGCTGGTTAGACATGTCAAGCCACACTCGAATCTCCGATTGGTCCAGTGTTTCGTCGTCGGCATCTCGTCCTTTATTTGAGAAGCACATGGGTACATTAATGCAAGTGTTTAAACCGGTGTCTCGCAAGTCATTGGCCTTCGCCCCACATACCAAGTGCGATACGCGCCACGAGTGCGTCGGTGAAGTTGTCCGTAAAGTACAGTGCACCCCACGCGTTCCCGTCACGTACGGCCCCGAGCGCCGAATCCAGGTCGTCGTAGTATTCCTTCACGATGGTGGTGTTCAGATGGCTCAGGTAGCGGCACGAGAGATTGGTAAAGCTGCACCCCGGATCGAACACACAGTCCGCACCGATGGTGGAGTTCATTTCCCCGTTCACGATGGCCATCTTGAGGTTGGTTGGATCACGCCCGATCGCCAGACAGAACAGTATCACCTGCATCACCGGCAGTGCGAAGATGAACAACATCACGCCCACGTTTCGCCACATGCGCAGGAAGTTCTTCACGAGCAGGGCACGGATCTTTCCCTTCGATGTAAACTGTGGCCGGGTGGGTGGAGAAAGAAAACGCCAATTAATTAACGCACGGACCGGCGGTTCGACGTTACATCACCAGCGTCAGCCAAACTTACGTTCGAGCATCCGGAACATTCGGTGCAGTTATCGCATTCGACTGCTTGGCTGATCGCACCGGGTGCTGACCCATTGAGTCCATTAATCTGAGGGGAAACAAATTGATTAGTTGTTAGGGTTTCTTTCTCGTTTCTGTTCGCACCAGTGAGCTTCTACTTACAGCAATGGTGGATCCATTACTGTCACTGATGAGCACCTCCTTGCTCTGGTGGAAGTTAAGCCCAACGACTCCACTTTCCTGGCTGACGTAGACTGGGTTGTCCTTTTTGTTGCCGAACGCTAGTGCCGACAGTGATATGTTGTTGCTGGTAAGGAGAAGCAGGCAGGTTTATACGGGCAGCTATTACGACCGAACGGACGTTCGCGATCCTTACCTGATGTTCAACTCAGCTGGTGCCACATTAGCTTGGCCCTGTTTGCGCGACAGCTTGAGGAAGACATCCTCCAGGCTGCTGCAGCGGTACATCGACAACAGACAGCTGGGAGATTCCTCTGCCAGCAGCCGACCCGACCGCATCAGGCCGATCTGGTGGGGAGAGGAGAGAGCATTTCGTAAGCAGAAGTTCACATCTTTCGGTTCGATCACACCTTACCGTGTGTGCTTGTCGGGCTTCTTCGATGTAGTGCGTCGTAATGATCACCGTCTTCTGGCCGGCCTTGGTGATGTGTACGAGGTGATTCCATATACTTTGTCTAAGTAGTGGATCCACACCGACGGTTGGTTCGTCGAGAATGAGCAGCTCCGGGTCGTGCATCAGGGCCACGGCGAACGAAACACGACGCTGTTGGCCACCGCTGGAATGATGGAACGGAGTCATTGATGGGCACCGTTTGGGAATTGTGCCGTTCCCAACTGCCTTACCTCAAATTCTTCACCAACCGCGACTCCGATGGCAAATCGAGAAAGTTGAGCAAAAACTGTAACCGTTCGACGATCTCCGACGTGTGCATGCCGAAAATCCAGCCGAAGTACATCATCGTCTCGCGGATCGAGAATTCACCGTATAAAGCTATCTCCTGGGGCATATAACCTACGCGCGCTCCCGGCACGCCGGATCCTGGTGAGGGAAGGGACACAATCGGACAGTTAGCAAAGAACAGCTCCAACAAAGCGCCCACATTATCTCTCCCCTAGGTACACTTACCCTTCGTTCCCGGCTTTCCACCGAGGACCCATATTTCTCCTGAGTTTAGTCGCTTTCGTCCCACTATGCACGATAGCAGTGTCGTTTTGCCGCAACCGGATGCTCCTAAAAGTCCATAACTGGAGTGATGAGGGGACGAGACAAGAAATTAATGCACCATTAATGCCAAATGTAATTTAACGATCGTGCAATCCGTCTCGATTCGATCAATCGAGGCAAAGGTCCAAATTTTAAATGTTCCCTCTGTTAATGTTTTGCGTGATTTGCGAACACCATGCGCTGCAGAAACATCCGACAACGGTAAGACACCGCACACCCACACACGCGAACACGGCTCAAAGTGATCCTCGGCGCGTCAAGCAGTGATCGCGACGGTGTGATTCCATTCCGATCACGTGCCAACGATTTATGTGCGCCTGTGGCACTCGGGGTGTCCATTTGCGTTAGATGGCCTCCACCGTCCAACCATCCAACGGCTGACCGCTAAGGGCAACGAAATAAATAATCGCTGGCATCAACAAGCAGCAGCACCAGCAGCGGGGCAGCCGATCAGTCGAATTCCTGCGCGGTGATGATGGCGACACGCTGGCGCGTTTTATGCAAACTGCTAAAGAGATTTTACTATTTTCCACTGCATTTGCAGTCGGATGATGTGAGTGCGGGCGCGCTCTCGCGCAGCGGGACGTAATGGGTAGCGATTGCAAATACAGCCCCTGTTTAACAAAGGCGGCCTGCAGCGTACAGAAATCTGTACGCCGCCATTGTGTGCCGGTGTCTTATGCACCTGCACATTGGGGATGCACTTGTCCTGAGATGGAGCTGAATTGATGAGCGTGAAAATGCAAGCCTGACTGCCCTTTGGAGGGCGGTACGCTTTGTTTGCGATCGTACAAGCCACAGGATGTGGATATGGTATGTGGTTCATGCGTTATGGGGAACAATTAGACGATCGGCAAGAATGTCTTTGTCCTTCACTCAAGATAAACTTTCCTTAGACAGTGAGTTATTCTCGAAACAAATGGAACATTGTACTCAAGACACGAGATGACATGCAAATTGCGATGATAAATGAACGATTGTATTGTAATTATGATTAATAATCAGAGTTGAATCTTTGAACTTTCAGTTCCAAGAATATGCTCGAATCACCAGTTCAGTGTGTTTACTGCAAGCCGATTGGTTGTTTCTAACCTTATAATCATGCTGTCCTTTCTGGCATCTGTTGGAAACGCTCGTACAGTATGCTCGAGCTAAACACTTTATCAAAATTTAATCGCCCACTGGATCATCCAAACATGACTCGTTGCGTTTGTTGATATAAAAATGATCCAATGCTTCGCCTTGACATTTGAAACTTTAAAAAACTTTTGGGCACATAGAAGCACCATGCGCTTTATGCTTTGGACGTGCCTTCAATGCGCGTACCCGAACAATGCTCCGGAAGCGGCCCATCCAAGGACGATACGCAAACGAATCTCGAGTGATTGTTCCTTCGAGACGGCGCTCACGTGTCTAGTGGCGTACAATACAGCGGAAGAAAAACAAACGGGCCCGGGCCCTTCCTCGCCGGAGGATTATTATCGGCTCTGTTGGGCCGCGCGTATGACCATGGCGGCGGGCATAAGGAATGACAATGTCATACCGTTTCATAAGTGAAATGTAGTTGTGCTTCACTCAACACCAGACACAATCGTCGCAATATGGTTGGTGAATCATAATAAATGGGAAACGAAATGTGGCCGCACTGTGTGGTCCGTTTCAAGTTAATTTACTGTGGACAACTTTTTACTTTTCCGGCATTCAACTGCTTCATGGAAAGCTTGTTATACCCTAATAGTCTGTGGGAAATGGCTTTCGTGGTGTGGCTTTCTATTGACATTGATATGATCAAACCAATTGATCCAATTTTAAGTTAATATAGATCATAATAGCATGTGTTGTTCGGTGAGTTATATGATCTAAACGTATGAAATGATCTTATTATCTACTTTACAATTATCATTGACTGATGTTTTAACTGAGGTCAGTATTCTGAACTTGAGTAACCTGGAATAAACCACTAAACTGCTTGGCCTTTATGCAACAAGTGAGATAATCATTAGCAGTTGCTTAGAGCAGAATCAAAAATAGGTAATCGATTGTAGGCATAATGTCCAAATGACTGCAAAAAGGCTTATCTGGCAACGCATGCACATGCAACACAGAGATGCATGTTGCCATTGTATGGCTGCAGTTTATCTGTTTAGCTCTCTTCCCTAAAGGGTTCTCCTACACGATCTCGGTTATTCGAGTATAAAGCAAACAGATTTTCTATAGAAGCAAAGGTCGATTTACAATGCATTACTGTAAGCGTCCACGAACAAAAACCATCACAAACCAAACCAAACGACCCAAAGGTCAACTCTGGCCAGATCGGGCTCTGCCTGGCCCGCAGCAAGCGTAAGTAAGAAAGGCATCTTTACATGGTTCGCTGGGCTGAGGTTTTCCATCGTCATGCGCAATCCATTTGGCCGCCGCCATGATGGTCACAATAAATTGAGGGTAAAATTGCTGGTTTTCATCGGATTTTACCAGCCGAACGCCACGAACGCGAAGCCTGGCGGTTGTGATGTGTGTATGTGTGTGTGTGTGTGTATGAACGATTGCGCTCGAGCCTATCTGATACGTACGCTCGTTCATGTACGCAAGTAAAGCGGACGGAAAAAGAGGGCTAAGCCAGCAGATATCGTGCAACCGGCACGGGTATGGGCGAGCGGAACGATGGTTATTGGAAAACCCGATGATTAGCAGAGATGAACGCAATCCGTAATTACTTCCGCGAGTATGATGGAATGGACAGTGAATCAAAGTGGATTGTTTAAAAATATTCGTCGTCAGCATCATCGTTTGGCGTGATAATGGCGAACACGCTGGAACGAACGCATGATCGGTGAACTGGGTGGAGCTGAGCCAGCTAGCTGGATCAACAGAGGGATAGCAATAATCACACAAAACAACAAGTTGGAAGCGTATTAAAAGTCACCCCAATTTCTGCAAGTTGTACTTCCAATTTCTCAACAGTCTAAATCAATCGACATTCAAGGTTAATCAGAGACTAACCCGAGTGGAGGCCATCTTGCGGACCGCTGTGGAACGCTTACAGTATCAGCACAAATGGAAGGTGTATCGATTAATGAATAGATGATGAGATGAGCATGTTTTGGCGCATGAAATTGCCGAATCAGACTATGTTATTTAAAGAATAAAAACTCAACAGAAGATTGGTTAATCGAGTAGTAGACTAAACAAAAAACTAAAAGAAATAACTAAATAAAAAACTAAAAGAAATGTCAAATGAAGTCTTCGGGAAGATAAAGAAGATAAGACTCCAAAGAAATGAAATACATTGCTCAACTCAAAACATGTCGGCTATGTAAAATAGCAAGCTTTTCGTTCGTGTGTTCCGGCTCAAGATGAGTCATTCCTCGTGCCGGAATCACGCATGGCCGATCGTGTTGGTCGTAGTATGGAAATTTGACAATGAAACCGTGGTCTTTGCGTCGTCGGTTGAATCGAGCTGCTGATGGAGATGTGAGAAAAGCTGCCATTCCACGATACTTACATAGTTCCTTTGGCTACTGTCATGTTAAGATTCGATAGAACTTGATTTGGTTTCTTCTTGGTGCCGTACGATTTGAACGCATGCCGCACGGAGACGGCATTCTGCTGTCTGCTCCACATCGTCCCTCCATCGTCGATTGTTGCCACGCTCGTCTCACTGCCGCTGTAATAAAATAAGAAGAAAGAAAAGAAACATTTTTTAGTTCATGACAGCTCAGTACACAGCGCAGAAAACAAGGCTCGCAGAAGTTGACAAGTGCAATTCACGCTCAACGAGACAGGATGCAACGCATTTGCGGCACGAAGACGTGTTGCCCAACACACTGGGCGCGAGTTCAACGAGGCGAGCGGATGGCTAGTGCATGCATGCGCTCATTTGTTTCATTAGCGCATGTGTGTTGCACACTTTGTTCGTTCCGCTGGTTATATTCGATGCGCTTTAGTCGGCTTAAGCCGTGTGGCCGCGCAGTGATTGCAGCATGCTTTTTTGCGCTTTCCGACAAACCACCCAGTCCGGCCGGTCGTGCCGCGGACAGGTGAACGATTAATGCGAACCATCGCTGACTAATTGTAATTGCACATCCAGCCTTGATCTAACTTCGCCAGCAGAACGTGGGAGTGGAAGAGAGAGAGAGAGAGAGAGAGAGAGCGAAAGAGAGAGAGAGAGACATGCGTGCAATGCTACATGTTATGTATTTTTTCTTGATTCTGAACGAGATTGTGACCGACGCTTTGATATGAGAAAGATTCCAACGACCGATGAATAATGTTGACTTCAAATTTAAAATCGGTGTCGACTACAAGGGAACTAGGTCTAGGGTATACGGTGGGATTTTCTCGGCTGAGTCACCCTGTGGCGAAAGGATACATTAGCTACGCGCTCACAGAAAAGTGAAAATCCGTTCCATACCAAAAGCTTCGCCATCACATAATGGCTGGAAAAACAGTTTTCGACTTATCCCCCACCGGGTCGCGGGTTACGTAAAAACCTGTTTGGAAGCAATCGATCGATAAGACTCTATTCGGCTATGATAATGGCCCCATTTGGGGCAAGCATACGCCACAAGTTGACACCGATCGGGTTACGGTTTTATGTGTGTGTGTGCTAGGCATCCGCACCGACCGGGATCACATATGTCCACGGATCTTTCTTTCCGGGAGAGAAGGTCATCTTATGCTAATGCGGTGAGTAAGCCAACATCCTCGATGCCATTGTGCGTTTCGAAACAGCGACCCTGTCGCTGTGGTGGTGGTGGTGGTGAGCTTTTATCACGCCACCACAGCTTGAGCAGGCCAATCCCCTTTCGCGTGGCTCGTGCGTGCGTGCGTTACGATACTGAGGCGGTGATCGTTGTTCACCCCAAAAATAAACGCCACAAAAGCACTTCCGCCATTCGAACCAGATGAATGAAAAACGATCGTCGAGCAGACGCAGCAGCAGCAGTAGCAAAGCGGCAGCCTTACCGAGCTCTTCGCAAAGGAGCAACTGCGTCGCTGCAGCTGCTTTCGTTTATGGAAGCTAGATTTTACCTCCAAACCCACCCTCGAGGCCAGAAGCTTTCGAAAAAACGCAACTCGCACGAACACACACACATGCGAGCGCAGGCACGCAGGCACGAAACTTGAAACACAGCATGGACTTTCCAACGTGCGCATGTGGTTTGGAGAAAACGAGTCTTGGAGTAGTTGCAGTGAACTTTCAAGGACACCGGAACGTTGGCCGCAAGCGAACACAGTTGAATCATCTTTGGGGGGGCCTTAAGGTACGGAGGATAAGTGGCGAAATCGTACCACCTGTGGAGTCTGTGAAACTGTTTAGGTGGTGAGCATAAGGATGTAGATATTGTTTTTACAATTAGCAGAGGAACATTGTACGATGTGCCAGAGATAATTAAAAAAAAAGATACTAAACCAAACCCATTTCAATTGCATTATTAACTTATTTCTTCAGCTTCAGGATGATCTCGTCGTATCGTTTGGATGTTAGACAATTTAATTATATTTAATTAAGTGAATACTTCAACGATCATCCCGCAAACAAATAATTATAATGTTATCGATCGAGAAACATTTCTGAGCTCGATCGTTGCCAATCATTAAACACAAAGAACCAAACGGGCACAAACGCACTCTTGCTCTTGCCCATTAAACTTATGCACCGAAAGATTTAGCAAACAAGCCAGCTTTCATTTACATAATCCAAGTAAACAAGCAAATAGCATCATCCGCAGAAAAGCAACGCTGCACACCACCCGGTGACGGGTTGTCTTACGTCAGGGGGAGCTCGGTGCTCAACCGTCGCCAACGACGACGACGCAGGTGCGTCCAGAACGAGGAAGTTACCGTCTCCGTCGTCGTTGAAGAAGATGATGACCGTGAAGCAGGAAGCGAATGAAACGGCAACAAGTTTTGCCCGCGTCTTCCGACATGCCGCCATCTTGTCTGGCTGTTTTTGTGTGTGCCGGAATCTCATCTCATCGCAACAGTTTTTACAGCGGTTTTACGAACACCAGCGGTACGTGAACGCAATTTGCTGTAATGGAGTTTTAACACTACCGCCCCGCCTAAGTGATCCATTTCGTCCAGACGCGGGATGGAATAGAATGTTGGAATGTGTAGACAGGGACGGTTCTAATGGTGCAACACATTTCAGTGTAACATCCAATTAGGAAAGACACCTGGGCTGCGGGTGTCCATTATGGTATTACATTACGCGCGTATTTTATAACCCTTGGAGACGCATAGAATAACGAATTGTTGATGTGTAGTTGTTATTCCGTACGCGTAATGTTTGTTAGGTGCTGGTAAAATGTATTGCTCGTTAAATGAAACACGCAGACACACGCGTATACGATCTTAACGGTCTATCATCGTCGTGATCGCGACGTCTCATCACCACGCGTTCGATGGTCTAAGTACACTCGTGGTCGTAACCTTGAAGATGGCCCCTTATTAGATGGTGTGGCCATCTCCTACTCGCTATGTTCGAAGTTCCCAATAGAGAGAGAGAGATGGCTGAGAGCGACTGAGTAGACAGCGGGCAGCCTTAAGAAGAAAAAAACCCACTAAGTGGCGTGATGTGCGTACTTTGAGCCACCGATCGGCCGATGCCAATCCTCAATTGGTTTTACCGAGAGCGGTCACCCATTGGGTTCGTTGTCGACGGTTAGAGATCTGAAACATTTATTTACCCTTATTACAGCACCCACCACCGCGCCACCCCTACCCGGTTCGCCCTCAATTCGGTTGCTGGCGACCTTTCCTCGGCTAACCGGTTTCTAATCGCGCCGACCTCTGTACCTCGTCATTACTTCGACGTAACGGCTCGGTCGCCCGGTGCATGTCGCCTTGAAGCCAATTTCCGAACCCAACACGGCACCATTTCGCCCCCAAAAAGCGTCCCCCACACACACACTGTCGTCCCCCAAGCTGTGCGTGATCGCATTCCTTCCATCGACGGGGCCGGATGAGGTACGGATTTTGAATACTGAATCGATTCGGCACGCATACTACCAGACCAGCTGCTGCCAAAAGCTAACCTCACAAAAGTGAATCTCAACGAAAGTTGCGTCGTTAATCGTACGACTGACGGGTATCGCACAAACACACACACACAAGCGTCAGAGCGTCAGACAGTGGGACAGTTTGGCGTATCTATTGGCGCGTACTAATGACGCACACGCAGCGCCAGCGTTGGCTTTCTTTCGGCACCGAGCCGCCCCACGACGCTGGTCTAGTCATCCGATCCGTCGCGGTTGATACCCCGCGATGGCCACCCGCCGGTTACGGTCGGGCGGGGAGAGAGGACCGCCCGGGTGAGAGTGTGTGAGAGAGGATTAAACGGTGACGAGAAAGAGGTAAAAACGGCAACTGGACACTCGCACACATTCACCTCCGCCACTCGCCCAGGCTGCTGCTGCTGCTGCTGGGCGCTGTAACTCGAACGAAACTGAATTGACCTTCGGAAATGTAGGCCGTCTCGTTTGTTGTATAACATGCCGTCGTCGTACGATCGTCGCACTAAGTCGTCCGCGTGTTCGTGTCTTCGGCGCGGGCAGGTTCGTCGCCTACCAGCGCCCGTTGCAGTCACCGCACTTCTGGGCCGGTGGCCGCTGTTTTTCGGTTATTTACGCACCACCGCCTGCCGATGGAAACGGTGTTTTCGGGCATGTATATTGATTCAAACTCCACTGAACGCAGTTTTTAAGGATGTTTTTGTCCATGGAAGTAGAAAACAACCTTAGTGAACAGCCTCAGAGAGACTTAGCCGTTGTTTGCGTGAAAAACGCGCCTGCTTTCCAACGATAGCAAACAGACCAACCCCATCTTTATGGGTTGCTGTGCCGACTGAGATCTCGTATCTCGTTGACTTCTGCAATTGACACGCTCGTGCTCATCAAAGCACCCCAAAAAGGGCGACGCTCTCGGCGGTGTCGCGCGTGTTTCTTGCGATCGTTTTATTGTTATATGTTCCACCAGCGAGCTCACAACTCCCGCCGGGCATGTGGCGTAATACGCACGGCCGAATCATTACCGCGATACTGCACCACGGGGGGGGGGGGGGGGCTCCGGAGTGCCCTTTTGCTGCCGTGGCCCCATCTCTTAATGTGGCGCAATTACGGCAGGAAAGGTGAAAAAGCACGAGTCCAACCCACCGCAACACCCTGCCGATGCTCAATGGAGAGTGCAGGTAGCAAAACAATTACAAACCATGTCGGAATGATACACCAATGCCGTAAAAGCGTTGGGTTGGCTGGCAAGCGATCGCAACGCCGCGCAAAACACGAACACGTTCGGATGGGATGGATTGGGTGTTGGAGACTTTGGTCTTTTGTAAAACATCGGCAAAGCGATCGCATTAGCCATCGCTGAATGGTTGATGATGGCTCAATTACACAATTGTTTCGACCGGCCGCAGGATGAGCCGGAACGAGCCCGAGCGCGTGCGCGCGCATCGATCAACTATGTTTATTATGCACTCAAACATTCTAATTACACCTTTTTTAATTAGCGTCCTAGTAGCACCATGCTCAAATCAGTTAACGTTGTAATTCATAATGATGCATTGAGTATCTGATAGAAACGAAATTAACCTGCTTCTATACAGCATGCGTATTAATAAGATTTTTACACTTTTTACATGTTCTCTTCCTACTATTGTGCTAGCTGCGACTTTATACTTTAGTGTAACACAACGTTAATACCATGGTAACTTCCTTTGGTAAAACTGAACATTCTTCTAAATTGTCCAATGTTTGTAGAGTTGTAATTTTTAAGGAATATCTATAGGCATTTTACACGGAAATTATAATTATATTTGTATAATTGTAACGTAGCACTTTAGTTTTTTGTTCACATTTAACAAACCACAGGTTTTTTCTATTGGTGTAAACAATAAATATTGAATTCCAAACTAATGAAGTTGAATACTTTTCCATGTAATTCACGGTAATTTTACGGCGAAATTTAATTGCCATATTCGAACACAGAAGCTTGGAACACAAGATTTATTATTGTAGAGTACTCCACATGGATGTTTTGAAATATATACAGGAACCAAAATTATATGATCAAGTTGAAGTTAACCAAGTGGACGTTAATATTCCGAGTAAATTCACACATGAACGAAATTATAAAATATGATTTGTTTACATCTCTCCAAGTAAGTTTGAATCTGTTAGATATCTACCATAAATAAAAAAACCAAAACAATCTAATATTACACACTAGAATAGTCAAATTGCTTGCTGATTCGATCGCAAACATTGAGCGCAACAATCGCTTCCGGTCTACTTACGTTATCAACATTTTATCATGTATTTCTGTACGTCGCGGGTTCGAGG
This sequence comes from Anopheles dirus, assembly GCA_000349145.1. Taxonomy (NCBI): domain Eukaryota; kingdom Metazoa; phylum Arthropoda; class Insecta; order Diptera; family Culicidae; genus Anopheles; species Anopheles dirus. The sequence goes on along the minus strand of KB672713.1, from coordinate 1,367,060 downwards.
GTATTGTACTGTCGTAACAGTCGGTGCGTTTCGGTTGCTTGTGAGTTCACTTCCGTTCCGGGGTGGATAATTGGCGTTCGATGTTTTGAACCCCGTCACTCACGTGTGTGCGCGCTCGGAAAATAGCCTAAAATGGCCGCTTTCTGCTGCAAACCGGTGTGATTGCACGCGAAACGAACACACGCTTGTAGAGTCCGCTCCCGTTTGCACGCCGGTGCACGGCGCCCGCCTCGGAAGGCAGTGTCTGTACGTTGGGGGGCAACAGTTCTGCTTGCTGCGTGAGTTTCAACACCGCCCAAAAGGTGTCACTGCTGTTGCTGCTGCTGCTGCTGCTGGCGTTACTATATATTCACACCGTTCCACACTACAACACACTTTTCGATAAATTTGGTATTAGTATAAATGGCAGTTCCCGGAAATCGATTACATAGACTGCGAAATGCACGCACAAAACACGACGGGCGGGTTAATCGCGAAGCGGAAGGGACAGAGAACCGTTTCGCGCACTGTTCCGAGTCGGGTTCTATCACTGAACTGAACGGAAAGCTCGGCGCGAGCTTACAAAACAAACTCCCACCAACGCTATCGACCGGGTGATGATGTTGAAGAAGACAAAGCGGAGACGTTTGCGAAAAGCTAGAAAGGAAGTGGCTCTCACCCCTCCCCCATACTACCCCCACCCCCTCCATCGGGAGGGGATGATCCGCCAGACCGCTGCGATTGCAATCACCAACCGGTAGTGGTGAGAAAGTGAGTAAATCATCACGGCGCGCTGATGCGGATGCGGCGCCTCGTTCTAAGATCGGGTTCCGCATACTCCTCCCGTGTAGCATGTTATCGATCGACGGGTGGATTTTCCCAGCGCCTCGTCGTCCGATTAGTGTCGGTTTGCTGCGGTTTGCTTCCGTTGAGGTGAACAGCGAGCGCGAAAAAAAGCCTGCCACATGCAAAACAGCGCAGTAAACAACTAGAAGAACACACAAACAAACAAAAAACAGCAAGCATCAACACCCAGCTGGGTGTTCAACATCCAACCGATCTTGCACTCTCACTCGATCGGCACGTTACGACACGCGATTGGCTACGAAAAGCGCCCCCTCTGAGCCTCTGAGCTCTCAATTCGCCGCTGCATTCCTGCTAGTGCCGTACACGCTGGGCACAAACACGGATTTCGACATTTTGCATCCCACTGCACCGAGCGTCTCGGTGCTGCCGGCCCGATATTGGTGCGCGATTCGCCCCGGCCAGAATTAAGCAACGACGGCAGCCTGGTTCGACTGGTTTGGCGAACACACGCCGCTGTGAGCTATGCCTGTGATATGTCTGTGTCGACGGCTCGTTTGGCCCGGTGTACTCCGGTGGCTCCGCAGCGAGGAGAACGTGCACACAGTGTTACACTCACACTCACACACCACATCGCAAATCGCACACGAAGGACTTCTTGTATAACTGCCTACTAATGGCTCCGTGCCGAGCCGAGGGTAGCTCCTCTGGCGCTTGGTGGCTGAGCACTGCGGCGCGTTCTTTCTCGGCAGCCCTACGCCAGCCCAGCAGCAGCCCAGCCGTCTTCAAGGCTTGTGGTTACGGCGGGCAAAACAAATTACCCGACCGAGCGTTTGCCAATCGCGCCAAGAATCCGCACCCAAGAACGGGCAAGATGCTGTTGATGTTCTTCTGGTCGCGAGCATAAGCAAACGGAGGCTTTCGCAAAAACCACACGCTGCATTTGTGTACAGAAATGGCTTTTTTTCTCCGCTACCGATGGCACTCGATCGGAATGGAAGGGTCTTGGAGGTGGTTGGCGAGCTTTACTGATGCCTGCCGTTAGGTAGAGTGGTACGATGTCGAGAGTTGCAACATCATGCTTGAGTTTCATTCTGTGCTTTATTTGACTCATCTTTGGAGTGATGGCTCCACTTGCTTACCAGACATCACGATGATGGTCGGATCTCAAACGGTGGACGAAGTTTTGACCACAATTTGGCAGGCGAAAATGAACAGTTCTTTTCGCTTATGCTAATTGTTCTTCAAAGTGAATATTTGTGATCTTCTTGTGGATCTTCATCCCTGCCTAACAGCTGGTACCATTTAGTAAGAAAAACATTGCGGAATGTGTATCCACACTTTTGTGCTATTTGAAGACATCTCGATTTCTGAGTGCATACATCTGAAGCTGATATCGTTCAAAATAGTCGCAAAGTCCGACAAAGTACTTAACATTGCCAAGGTACCATTATTGTTTGAGCAACTTTTTGCTCAATAGAGAAAGTATGATCCGAGACGGAGACCAGATCCACAGCAGGAACACTTCTATATCCAACTCCCTACTATTATCCCAAACACGAAGTGTATGTGACAAGATCACTTCGCACAGATAGGAGAACATTTCCTTCCACTACCGGTTCGCATATCAATGACCTTACACGCCAAGAATATGGGGATCAAGTCTGCACAACACGTTATCATTCGTACCAAACCGTGAACGTGATCCTCTATTAAAACGCACCGCAACGCGAAGGTTTTATGCAAATCGAGATGTTTTTTATTCTGTTTGCTTCGTTACTCAATTTCACCGCGTCCGAAATCATGCCGGATCTGCGTGGTAAACCTGTTCCGTCAGTCCACCGAACGATCGGGCGATCATATATCGCACCGCTAGGAAAGAGACGAGCCTTCGCTGTGCTAATATTTTCGCTCAGCACGCTTACGGCCGCGATGTTGCCGGCCGCCGGTGTTGTGACAAACGAGGAGGAAATAAAACAAGATTCCATCCAAAAAAGGAGGGGGGAGCATTCATCTCCCACCAGGCACAGACATCATCCGATCCGATCCGGGCCCGGATGCGCGCGTAAAAGCTTCTCCAAATCGCCTTTGTTTCGACGTCGCCAAAAGCCTGTTTTGGCGAATGGAAAATTTTCAAAAATTCGTATTCTTCTCGCAATTAGCGACGCTTTTTTCTCGCCGTACGAGTCACAGTGAGTGCTCGCTGTGCTTACGAATCGGCGAACGCGGAAATCGACGTCGACGTCGGCAGGACCATTTTCGCCGCGAATATTATCTCCCGAGCCGAATACTCCCGGGTGCATCTTTCACTGGTTTAGGCGAGCGAAATTTGCATTCCAAATACGGGAGGCTTGCGCTAATGAGCGTAATGAGCAGCCGAGCTCACCGGAGTCAGCATGTGACCCTCGCCAAGATAGAGCCAGAGTTCCTGGTTGATTGAAAAACTTAACAACTTCCAGCTAATGAATTCCTTTTCATTATCCTCATCACTTCCTTGGCCGTAAATGCGGCACCGCAAACTTCCTACTCTGGGATGGGAAACGTTCACTTCGAAAATTGCTACCAACTGCTAGAAGCCAGTTGCATCCCGTGTGCCTATAACTACCCGCACTATCGCCGCAATTTCGCACACGCTTCCGATCGGGATCAGATTTTTTTGTTTGCTCGCGATCGGTGCATAACAATGATACAGTTTGTTTGCGATTAATAACTCACTACCGGAAAGCTGACCGGCGGGTTGTTGCGGGCTATTTAGAGTTTCTTGTTTTTCTCTCGCCCTGTCATGAGATACGTGGAACGCATCGTAGATGCGATCGTTCGCAAGCGCTTCTAGTCGCTGTTTAGCGGGCGCAACACGCAACACGCATGGCGATGGATTTTCCCATCATTTTCTACCCATACTTCACAATTTCCACTACACCGTTTCGAGGCCAAACCCTGGCCGAACAGCCCCACTCACAACCGCAGCAACAACAAAAGAAACAGTTGTCTTGCCGCATGCGAGTCTACTCGCTGGCAGCAGCTTACCAAACCGATGACAAACCGGGACCGGGCATGTGTGAGTAATTGCGATGATACGCAGGGAACACACGCAGAAGAGAAAATTCGCACCAAGCGGTACAACGAAACAAAAAAGAAACGAAAAAAAAACTACCCAAAGAAAGAAACAATAAAACACTGGCCGCGGGCTTACGATGGCAAGGTTTTCGAGGGTGCTCGCCCAACGCCCCGACCGGGCTTGTCCGGCATGGTCAGCAGTTCTTGCGGGCGGATATGGGCGCGTATGTGGCGGCGGGGGTTTGCAAAAAAGCAAAACATTCGCCACACTCGGTTTCGCGTCCCGGTGTGTCTGGTGCGGGCCTCCACTGTACACGAGGTGAGCGACAGCTGTTCAGCGCCCCCCCAAGAAGCCATTCTGGAGGGTCAGATCGGCCAGCGGGTGGCCCACATTCCGCCCGGCCCGGGGTGGGTGTTATGCAAAAATTTGCACCCAGCTCGCGCGAACTCGAGGATCCCCCCCACCGGCCGGTAGCAGCCTCCCCAAACCCTCTGGCTCCATCTTGCTTTGTTGCAAACCTCACTCGCGGTATGTGTGTGTGCAATTATTATTATTATGCACGATATGTCTCGTACCTGCTCGCACTGAACGCAATGGAACACACCGTCAACGGGAGGGTAAGGAGGGTGGGGTGTTGTGAAGAGCCGTCACGAGGGGAGGGGGTGGCGTGCGATTATCCAATTCGATTTGAAATCGTACTTATCTAATTCTGCCATTTTTGCACACGATCGTCGGTTCGGTTTTCGCTCACGCATATGAACATGCACATACACACACATATACACATGCGCGATCACCACCCTCGGTGCCTGGAAAGGGTGTCTTTTGCACTGCATGTGTGTGTGTGTGTGTGTGTGTTTGAGGTGCGTTGTTGCAGAAACCAATAGCGGCAAACAACGTTGTCGTGCATGCTGCCACCTCTAAAGCCACCGCAACTGGTTTGCTGCTGCGTGTGCGTGTCTGTGTGTGTGTGTGGAGCGTCATTGCAGCAACACAGCGCAAGTAGGGTAGCAGCAGCAGCATAGGCAGCCGGTGTGAGAAATCCAAGAAAAGCCAACCGTGAAGGCCTTTCGAGCCGTCGGTTCGGCTCTCGGCGGTGCCTCCACCCTTGCAGAAACTTTCGATTTCGGCCGCGGTCACACCCCGCACCCGGGCGCCCTTCTCCTTCTGCTGCCGCCTCCGTGGCGAGCACCAGAATGCCAAGAAGCACCCCGACCAGCTGTGGAGCTGGGTGCGATGGAGCCCAGCTGCGATGAGGCTCGCAGCGCTGAAAGTGAATTACCTTGTGGCGTGGATCGCGCATCGCAGGCGTTCTTCCAACACCGATCCGCCGATGGGGTGGGAACCGCGGAGCGGCCCAGAAGGGTGCTAAATTCGATTTAGATTCGAAAAGGTGCTTCGATTGAATAAACATTTCCGAAAACTGTCGTCCGGCTCATGTTGACATTGAGTTGGGTGGAAGAAGAATCGAACCCCCCGAAGGATTGTCACCAGCAGGGTCGCGGCGTCGTTGCCATGGTGACACACGCGCACACGGCGAGAACGAGTTTGCTCACCTTCAAACCAGACGGGCGAGGAGGCCATCCGAATATTGCTCCAAGCTTAGGATGATCGGTTATTCCGTTTGTGGGAGAAATCGAGCTCACGTCAAGGACCGCCTCGTCTTTGGGCGCGCAAGGGCCCACGCGGTTCAAGGTGAGTCAACTCCGCTTAGCTAGATGCGGCCACCAGAGGCGCTAGGCAAAACAGTTCTGCCGCGTCCGTGAGAATCGAACTCCAGTCGGTCGGACGCAAAGCCTTCCACTCCGGGTGGATTGAAGGATTGATAAAGACGGCGGCCCTACGCCCGAGCATTACTGGGCCTGACGCAACAGCGGTGCGTCCTTCGGCTGGCATTCCGTCCAAAGCAGCGCTCGAAAGGGCTCGTAATGCTCGGGTTCAATGCAGCGCCCTGCCACGATCACGAGCGCGCGCGGTAGAACTTCTTGCGTGCATTATAATTTGAAGCCATCGCTTGGAGGCCGCTTGGAGCCGTATCGTAACGCATTCTCGACCCGGGTTGCCTGCTGCAATCGATACCACGCTTAATTGCAAACGCCAAACCCGCTCACCCTCGGCACCCACCTCCCCGTCGCGATCGATGGAGCGAGCGAGAGAGGGATAGCGAGGCGATCGCAACTCAATCCTCGTCGGTTGTGTGTTTTTAAACCGGTCACATTATCCTCGGTGCTCGGTTGCAACATCCAACCAGCAAACGGCCATTCGTGGGGCTGCCCACCTTCGGTAGCATAGTTTCCCTCCCCAAGCTAATGCATAGCATTGCTCGAGGGGAGCCGCGTTTTTCCTTGATTTCGTTCGAACGTTGTTTACGTTGCAGCGAGGAACCGTTTGGTCCTCCCGCGCAGGTTATTGTGCACACCTGGCGTGGAGAGGGCCATGGCTCTAGCGGGTCCACCTAGAATAGGGCCGGAGTTCCCGTAGCATGCAGCGAACGCGCGTGTGCATAATGATCTGCGAAAGTGACCACATGTCGTTCAAGAAAGAGAAAGAGAGAGCGATGGAAATGGTACGGCAGGTCACGCGTGCTACACTCCATCTCAATCTTGATTGCTATCGATTTGTGTGTTTTTTGTGTAGCAGAAAATCGATCAATAAGCAATCGCACAGATTGCCTGCCTGCCGGGCGGGCTTGGAGGACTTGCTATGATGTGTTTTTCTTTTCCATGCCAACTTCGATGGAGTCACAACTTCCCGCTAGCGAGAAGCTTTCCAAGCGCTGCAGTGCGATTGATTGGTCGGGTAATTTTCCAATAATATTGTGCTGTCAAACGCCGAGTGAGCTGTAGATGTGTACCTGCTCAAATTGAACCGTCGAAATCCACTCCAATTAAATGGCAATAGAGAGGAATATGAAAACTCCGAGTGATGCAACGTTTCGGAGAAAATTTAATAACACCAAACGGCCACACGGACCACCAGGCCAAGCCCTTTCACGGGCAGATGGGTGTGGAGAGGGGGGTTTCAGGGGGTGGTGGTGACGGGGGGAGACGCATTGCGCAGCAATTGTCCCGACGCGTGCAGCATCGCGTCGCTGGATTGCGCCAGGCGCATGGCGATCGAAGCAAATGGAACAGTCGATTTTTCATTATCTCGCCACGCCGCCGCGCTTGTCGTAACCAAAAATGAAAATTCATTCACACAACTTTTCCTTTCCATTGAATCGCACCCTCAGCCCGCAGCCCACTCAACCCGCCAACCCGCTCCACCGTTCCACCCGGCCCTCCGGACAGGTTTTGCGTCCGTGCGTGCCTGTCTGCCACCTCCGGTCCGGATCCTCCGGGTGGATCCTCCGTCACATTTTCCACAACCACCCCACCGTTCCACGCCAGCTCCAGCGCCCCTTCCTCCCTCCGTCCTGCGGTTCGGCACGGAAGGCCGATTGCGCAACGACAGATTTTCTTTCCGCTCGCTCCGATCCGGTCGTCTTCTTCGGCATCGTCATCCTTTTTGGGGGGAAGGTGTGTGCGTGCATGCGTGTGTGTGTTTTTTTTTCTTTTGCGCTTCGCCTAAGAGGTTCTTCTTTCTATTTCCCGGTCCGCTTTTCGCTTTTCACACTTTTTCCAAACACCATTTCGGGCACGGGGTGGAACACTCGTTTTTTTCTCTTTCTCTCTCTCTCTCTCTCTCTCTTTATCTCGTATACACTGGTGTGGGCACGCCACAGATACACTACACCACACACACACACTACACATACATACACACATACACACAAACAAGAGGTGGACGCGAATGGCACAATCGTGCGGCCCAGCCCGTTGCACACATTCGCACTCATTTGCACAGTGTTTTTCCTTATAGAGAGTTAGCCTGGCGTTTGCTGCGTAAGGAGTTGTGTGAGTCGCCAGCAAAAGAAAACACACACACACATACACACACACACACACACACACACACACGCACGAATATTGCCAGCAAGTTTTCCTCGTACACTTTGGCCACTCGACACTGTTGCTTTCGAATGCGATCGAATCGAGGATGGGTCCGTTCTGAAACGTCCGCAAGAAGAACGCACGCGATTTCACAACTCCCACTCCCAAAGTAGCACCACGTGCACAGACGCGCAACAACAACAAAAAAACAGCGCAGTCAGAAAAGCCCCGACTGAATCCTTCGCCTGGTACCTGGGGGCTTCACGGCACTGTTTCTCTCTCGACGGGCAAAAACACACACCCAACGACGCAACGCGCGAAACACAACCACGAGCACGAGCGGTCAACAGTGAACTGACTTCGTGCGACCGTTCGCGAGTCCCTCATCCGCACGCCGTGAACGCGACCGCGGTAATTACTCCCTCTCGTGCCCTCTCACTCTGTCGGCCGGGCGGACGGGCCACAGCATCCTGATGGTGGGGTGATAGTAGTGGTGGTGGGTGGTGGCGGGTGGTGGGAGTGCCAGGGAAAAAGCTCTTTCGTCGCGGACTCGGCCTGCGATCGAGGGGGGTCGGGGACGATCTGGCTGCGTGCGTGCGTGCGTGTGTGACACGACAAACGAGCCAACGACGATCGCCGCGATGGCTTGCCTTCGGGCGATGGAAAAAGACTTCTTTCACGGCTGCCAAACAAGCGATGGCGCAAGAGCGCTGGCACAACCTTTTTTTTCTTCTTTCAGCCGAGCCCGCTGTTCGGTTTCTGCGAGCAGCGCGGTACGGTGGTGGTAGTGGTAGTAGCAATCCAGCATCAAACTGACAGCATCGGTTTGGCAGCAGGGTGGCTGTCAGTGTGCTGGGGCTGTGCGATGGTGAACAAAGAACGGGCGAACATTAGCTAAATTGCACCCGAACGGCAGTCGATCGCATGGTACATTTATTGATGAATGTTTCCAATACCATCGTCAGTCTGGTTCGATGGCATGATAGTGAATAAATACGATAATCCACGCACAATTGTCATAATTCACGTTCGTTTGGTACCATATCGTCCGGCTCACGTCGGTACGCAGCTGCGCTAATGGTTTTCCAATACTAGTGGCACTAAATACGTATTGCAGGGAGCGTGAAATACGTAACCAACTGGTAAACTAGATATGCATCAATAGATTGGAGTGGAAACGTTGGACCAAATTGTGTTTGAAGACATTATTGTACAAGAATTTGTACAGTCAATTCGTACAGAAAATAACTATTAATTGAAACAGCCACTCAAACGGTTTGTTAATGGTGTATATATCTTATTTTTCTATTGTTTTTCTTGCATTGTTTTTTTCTCTTATCGTTAATTGCCAGTTCTGTTCATATCTAACACTTATTTTTAAATACTCTTTTAACTTTTTTATATTTACCTGTCGCCCATGAAAGATGGAGCTAGAACTCAAACGTGTCAATCAATTGTTCACAGTTGACCCGAAATCTATCGATAAATTCACATAATATTAATATTTTACTTTACTTATGTTAGTGCTGATAAAGTATGTTATATTTCAAACTTTTTATGCAATTATTCAAACATTTTCACACAATTATAAAACATTTTATGTAATTTATGTAATTTATTACAATCGAATTAAGTCATACCAGATGATAAAGAGTAGAGTTATAATTGAGGTAAACAAATGTAATGCACAAGGATTCGCGTATCATAGGTCGTTGATTTCAAACTTCAACACGACCAAAATGCAGAAATGACTATACGGTGACAGGTAACCATTAAGACATGGGAAGACAGAAATGGAATTCTTGACCTTAGTCCAACGATGAAGCATTGTCGCTCCAATTCTTGCTTTTACAGCTAAAGATTGTTACGTTTGCTTAAGCGTTATATATAAGACAATAACATCACATTCCGTTTCGAACTGAAGTAACGTTTTAAAGAGTGCGCTCACTTTGCTTAATGGTACTCACTTCAGGCCAACTCCAATTCCAAGCTTTGTTCATAATAGCTTTTACTTTCGACTTCGACTTCGACTTCCAAAGAATATTTAGTTTGCCGTGCGTCTTTTAATTATAGTTCCGTCGATCAAACCGTGCACAGTTCTACTCGTGCTATAGCACGCCCAGTCTCTTTTTCCCAGATTTCACGGTGGTTTACGTGTTCCAGTTGCTGCACTGAAACCGGTCATCGGGCCACTCGTGTCCGTCCCCGTACGAATCAATCAAATGCGTCCAGCGTTGCAACGATGCACTAGACTTCTTTCAGCGTATGCGCATAGTGATTTTTTTTTCTACTTCCTTTCTCTCCAGCTAATTTTGCAACAGGTACACGCCAGAGAGTCCGAACGCCTGGTCATTCAGCCTAAACCCCTTCGGAACCTAGTCGAAACGTGTCGAGTGATTGAAGGTTTTCGAGTAGACGCACACTCACACGCGCATGAACACCACACTGAACCGGTTCCGATAGATTCATTCACAGCTCAAGCATTTGGCCCATCTTGACGACCTGCACTTAACAAGCGATCGGAACCGACGCCACCGTCGCCACGGAGGTTGACCGTCACAGGGCAAAGGGGCGAATTATTACCTGCATGTGTGGCGTTGTACGGCACCGGAAGCAGAGTGATCTTGATAACAGTCCTCAGCGCCGAGTGCTATTATCCCCGGTAATGATCTAATCGGTGCTAAATCGATGCACATCGGACCACTCGGGGCGTAAGGGCGCAGCGAGCGAGTGTGCGACATTGGATGCAAGAGGCAAAGTTTGTTCTCGCTGCTCTTGTGCTGGTGTCTCGGGGGTTAGGGCGGCCAAGGGTCACTAGTGCCGTGCAAACAGTGTCGTCGTCGATAGGGGCACGAGTTTCAGCTTGAGTAAATTTATTTACAAAATAAAAACCCATGCAAGTCAAGATGAAAAACAGGATGCACGTGTGCCGGAAACCTTGCCCTGTGTTGACCGATCTCTCGCCTCCAGGAGTGATCCGTTGGCAAGAAATCCCCATCACGGCGGTACGGTGAGTGCGGTTACAAGGAACAAGTAGGACTCACTGCAACAGGGTGGGAGAAACCCACGCTTGCATCAGTCGGGTATCCTTCACGATCCAGCGTGTACTCATCGCCGATGATAAATAACAGGGTGTCAACGGCATTGAGCGCAGTCAACGACGGAGCCCTACGCTGCCGGATTGCGGAACTGACCCGGAGCGAGTCTATCGGTCCTAAACGACACCTCCGTGTGTTTGCATTTGGCAGGCATGCCGTCACGAGATGGCTTTGACGTAGAAGACTGCTCACATGGGACGTGGAAAGAGCCCCAGGTTCAGCTACAAGCATCCATCCCATCATCATCATCATCGTCATCATCACCAACAACACCGTCATCACCGTCATCGTGCAGGTGTGAAGTGCTCGACAAACAGCACAGCGCCGAGCTAGTGGCCAGCTCGAATGACGTACTGCTGAACGATGTCCTATATTGCACACCATCCACTAGGCTACTAGCAACGGGACACAGCGGGGACCTCCGGGAACCACCGACGGTTCCGGCATGGCACTTAAACCCGTCCACCCGCTCACTCCCCACAGCAGAATGGTCATCGTTAATTCTCGCAAACGATGCTGGCGCGCAAATGAAGTGGTACGTTTTATGCATCCGTTTATAACTAGCCCGCGCAAAGGGTGGTAGTAGGTAAGTGTATCTTTGCAAGTAACGTCAAGTAATAGAGCGGACCAGCGGACGATATGCGAACCCTAACAATGTTTCCGCGGAAGAAATAGGCGACGGACAACATATCGCCGCGGATGGTCGTTAGTCATGGTTTTTAATGAGGCAGAAGTATGTTTCAATTTATGTGCTACTATCAGCGGTGACTGGTCGTTTCGCATGTCCTGCTCGCAATTGGAATCGCTGCGGCTTTCTTTGTCGACACGATCGGCGATGTGTCAAAACAATCCAACATTCTCTCTCCAACACAAGATGTTAAGATTGATGAGTTACTTAAAAAAAGAAAGCATCTAACAGACAGCATCTTGATTGAAATGAAAAGTGGACGATCATTGGAATGACCCTTTAGCAGTAGTAATTGATTGGACCTATCCATACTATGATGCATTCTTAGAAGAAAGCCTAATAATGTCGTATATACACAAAAGACTGTTCTACATCAGGTTACCTACTACCCTCTCCTTCGACTACTTCAGTGAACAACACTACAGCTTGCATGAAGACTTGCCATACACATGCGAATGACTGACTCAGACGTATGCACGTATGCTGCAATTGCCCAACATCGACGCTTTTAAGCTGACTCCACCGAAGGTCACTGCCATCGTAAAACCCACCAAAAGCGAGCAAATAGCGCACCGTACTGTCGATTCGGGAGTTATAATCGCCGCTCATCATCATCATTACGGCGCTGAAGTAGGCATCCAATCAACTTTCAAAGCAGCGCACTTCCAACCACTCCGGCACCCGGTTCGGCACCGGGCCAAAACGGAACCATGGTCGATGGGTGCTAATTCACGCGTCGACGACGACCACGACGAGCGCGACGGTACGCACATTTCACCAAGACACACACCGCACTGGCCTGCCTGTAGTGCCAGCAGCTCTGGCCCTGTCCTGCCTACGGCCGGTACGTGTCCGGAATAAGTGTACCCATCGTAGACAATCGGAACCCCGCCCGTCAGCGTCAACGGCTTCAAGCGCTCCCCAAGTATGCTGCCGGTACTTAACATTGAGCTATTTCTGGAGTCATGTTTTTCGGGCACCAATCACAGGAGGCGGTGCGTTATGCGAATCGCGTCCTACGCCGCCATGTGTCCGATGCGTTGTTCGAAAGTATGCTCAGGGTCGGCGAAGTCGCGGCACGTTTCGGTTGCCTCTTTGGCATGTGGTGTTCGTCGTCACAAGCATCGCCATGGTCGGTACAAACTTTTCTCCCGCGCGATGCAAACCCACCCCAAACCATGGTCGTGAACTTGATCCCTTCGGTAAAGGGTCATACTATCCTGCCATTGTTTGGTGGTGCGATTGACGGCTGTAACTAGGCACCGGTGAGTGTGGCTGGGCAACACCACGGTGACACTGGTCCTTGACGTTGTTGACGTTGTTGCGTGTCAACCTACGATCGTTTATTGTCTACATTTACGAGCCAACCGACCCAGCTGCCAGAGAGACCAGAAGGGTAATCGTGCGTCGGAGCCAGCGGGGCTTGGACGCTGCCAGTTGGCAGAAGGCAGAACACTTTTTCTAGCAAACCACAGCGATCACCAGATAGGCCGACGAAGAATGGCGAAAGTCGGTGTGACATTCCTTCGCCGGTGACTTAGACGCGCTCGGGGTCGTAAAACCCCCCAACGCTAACAAGGACATTCGCAAAGTGCGCTCGCTCGTGTGCGCATTTGCGTATCATGCCGAGGATCGCTTTGGACGGCAATGGAACAGATTTTATTGGCCGTTTTGATGTGCAACCTTTCGTTTGCGGCATGTGCACAAGGTTCTCGCATGTTGAGGTCTCGTGTTTTGTGCCGGATAGTGCTCCTAATGGCTATCAATTTAGCGTGTGGATCCTAACGCCGAAGTGTCCTACGGTGATGTTTCGTTTAAGTGATGTTTTGCACTCGGTTAACACAGATGAACACTTACGCGTAACTCTCACCTACACGCGTGCGATGACGACCGTGCGCTGCGCGATGTATCATGCTTGTACTTTGGACCGTTGATCTTGCTTCTTTGTCCATCCGCTGAACGGCCTAGCAGAGCGGCACAAGCACGATGACGAAAATGGTTTTCGGTACGGTGTTAAAAAATTTCCATCTGGGCTTTCCAAGCGACGGCGACCGTTTGCGAGTCGTTCGGCACACCGAGCAGTGCGAGAGGGCTAGAACTGGACGCGGGAGGGTGACTTGTACGTCATTGGATCGCGGGCATGATTTGCATTAATTGAAGCCTTCCGTTCGCTCGAGGGCGCACTGAGATCGCACTGAGCGGTGTTGCTAGACTGTACCTGAGAGGAACAGCAAGTAGAGAGTAGCAGCGAAAGGGACATATTTTTTGTTTCGCACAAAGCAATAGACAAATTGCTAACGAAAGAAGAAAAGAAAACGAAAGAGCTATAAGAAGGCTAGAAACTTTTTCCGCACAACACGCAAACCGACAAACGCTCCGTTACTGTGCGGGCGCGTTTCTTTTGCAGTGCTGATTTTCATTGAATATTTCTAATCGCTCCGGACCTGCTGCTATTCGCTCGCTAGAAGGCTTTTGAATAATCAATTTTCCATTGAGCAAGAAAATTACGTCGTTGGATTGCGCTCGATTGCATCGGCGAAGGATTCCATTCGCTCAGTTTCGCCGATTGTCTTGGTTCGGTCAGCTACGACTACGAATCGACTCCTTTGCTTCGATGATCCGAAACGGGGTCATTATTCTCATCTCCAAAAAAGCACTTCTCCGTCTTTTTCTCCGGCGCCCCTATGGAACGGTAAGAAGAAGCACGAAAGACCGAGCTGATGACGGAGTGTGACGAATTGCTGAAAATGGGAGATCGTGCCGCTGCTGCTGCACTATGGGTCGATCTGAAGAGGTGGACATAATGTTGAGTACGAAACTTACTTTGTATACCTTATTAGACTTTGGATTGGATTTGATATAAGAACATTCCACCATTTTGCTCTTTATTGTATTCAATTGTATTCAAGATGTAGATTGATCTTCAGATGTCAAGTGAGACTTTGAAGAAAGGACGATAGCCACAACACTAAACGAACCGAGATTCAAAGATCTTCGATAAAGTTTTCTTCTATTCCGATTAGCTTCCATTGGAGCTTGATCTGTAATCCAAAAAATAGCCCAAAAATAGACAAGTAAAGATGTTTTCTAGTGCGCAGCTTTTACGACATAAAGACTGATAGTCCTTTCGATCACATGCCAAAGAACAAAAAGGTTTTCCATCTCATACACAATTTTCCGTAAAGCTGCCACCGTGCAGCACACAAACTTTCGGCGATCGAGCAGACGGATGAACCGTGGACTTGGCGCATGCGACAATGGATGAAGTAACACCGCGTGCACGGGAAAGGTTATTGAAAATTCAGTTTTAATTGCCCGAACGGCCCCTCCCGGTGGGCGGGAGGAATGGTTTCGAACGGCGTTGCAATGAGCAGCCCGACCCCAAACGACCCCAGCGTGCAGATGCTGGAAGGGATTGCAGCCGTTGTGGAAACCTGAGCAACCGCGTCAACAAAGTGCCGATGAGCCGATGGTCACAACAAATGAATGAATGCACCGCTCGCGAAGTGTTTGGGGATTGGGCCGAACACACACCGGCCGAACGGGAGGGCAATGTTACGTAATGTCAAGGCCTCCGCTCGCGATGGAGTGCGGCCATTATGCGGCCATTTCTTCGCCGCCGCCGATCGAGTTTTGGTCGATGGGTTTTACATGTCCAATAGCCCAATGCCACACACATACACGCCGGAGCGATTTGTTCTGTGTTATCCCCCCGTTTTTTTGTGAAGGTACAGGCGTCCGGTGCCGAGTCCGGTGTTTCCTTCGCCGGCCCCAACTTCACGGATGACCGGTTGTGTTGCCATTGTTCCAACGGATGGCGGTGAGTGATGACGTAGCACGGGATGGATGTGATGATGATTGGATCCCGATGACAAATGGCCTTCGATTCGCTTTGTTCGGCGCGGGTCCCTTAAGGCAGGACACTTAAGCTTGACCTTCTTGTTTGATGACTTGCCACTCCGCCCAACGGGTCGCCCCCGTCGTGTAAATGAATGAATCAAACTCGCCAGTAGGTTGTATCTGTTGCTCGTTATCTGCACCGCTGCTCTTGACGACTGGGGCCGGTGTTGCAGTGGCCGTATTTCGTTTTAGATCGTATGACAAATCGAATCCCTTCGGACAGCCATTGACCGACCGACAATGGCCATAGTGAGCGGGAGTGGTACAAGGCAGTTCATTGAAAACTTTGGGCTTTACAAGTTGTTTCTTCTGCTGACCGTGTATGGTAGGTTCATTCATTGCAAGCTACACACCATTACGGCTGCAAATGCAATGGAAATTTTTATAAATTAACCTGCCGCCGAATATGGTTTGTGAAAATAGTGGTAAACATGATGATAAACACCACATTACACCATGTTACGCGCACCGCTGTCCACGGTGGACACTTATCATCTTCAACCAGAAGCCCGTGCCGCCCGTGACCAGCTACGCGATGCGATGTTGTAAATGCTTGTCCATCGATTAAACGGGTTGGAAATTTGATGAAAAACGACCCAGATTGGACGTTCACATTCCACAGTCCGTTTCGGTGCGCCACTATCGCTCCTAACGTTGTGGGGGTGTATCGCGGGATGTTGTAACGCTCGCCGTCGCTTGGTAACGGCTCACACCGGCGCCGAGGTGTGTGGGAGGACCGCCAGCAGGCAGCAGCCATCCGCAACTGCGACTGCGAACTGGAAACTGCCGAAAATGGCCCACGGCGCCTCGCCAAACATTACGAAACGCCACACGTCCACGCGGATCACTATCGGTTGCGGCTGTGTGTGTGTGCTGGGTTGTGCTGTCCGTCCGTGTGAATCCCGGACTAGGATCACCAGCGACACGTTTGCATGCGCGCACCATTGGTGCATCGAAATGCATTCAACTGGCGAGCAGCGATGACGAAAAACTTTCGGGGTGAAGAATCCTTCGCTTGTAGCGCCGTCGATGTTTGCTCACCTGCCCATAATGGTTGACCTTCATTGCCGACACAAACATACGCACATACGCGCGTGTTTGATCGCCTCGCTTGCATACATTTGAAAACGCACGCCGCACGCGGCCGACCGATCATCAAGGGCCTGGGGAGTAGCGTACGCGTCCGAATACAAATTGTTGACCGACTGCCATTGGGCTTTCGCTTTCGTGTCACTAGTTGCGCATTTCCTCCCCTTCTCTTTCGTGCCGCCACCAGCGCCGTTCCGAATGGGATGCTTCACCACGATGGAGGGAGAGAGAGTGAGAGAGAGAAAGAGCGAATTGCAAAAGACCACTGTCCAGCACGCACGTAATCGCAGCCGAAACCATACGATGCAGCTGGTTTGTGGCCGGGTTTGTGACGATTCTGTTGGTCCAAGCCTCGAGTCCAGTGCGCCGATCACCGGTACGGCACCGCCGAGGAAAACCCGAGCTGCCCATAACCGATAGGCAGCTCGTGTAAGCTCGTGGCGCTCGTTTCGCCGATCGCTTCACGTACGGCCACAATCCTTTCTCCCGCGTTCCGGGAGTCCAGAAGTTTGGCTGCCTTTCGAAAAATGCATCCCTCCACGCTCCCGGCCAGCTGCATTGTATCGTTACGCAAGCCTTCTATCTAGCCGCTGAACCAACTGGGAGCGAACCTCATCCAACCGCTGGAGCCGAGCTCGGGTGGGCAATCAGATGTTGCTTGTTTTTGTTGGAAAGCTAAACCTAAGCTAAACCATTTGCCATCATCTACTGCCCGCGGGGCAAAATAAACAACAACCGATTGTTTGCACTTGGGAGGTGGGGCCCACCTAAACCATAAACTCATCAGCTTCGATCAATAAGCTGACCCTTCCTAATGCGGACCCCCGTTTGGAGGGAACGACTGGAAACCCTTGCCGGGCGAGGGACAGGACAATGCGACGGTCTGTTTAGCGGCGGCCCTGCTTAGGGCAACGGATAGGAAAGTAATTTAGAGGTAAATGTTAGTGTCCTCGACCCAATTTCGCAGCGCACATATGGGGCTGATATGGCGTGCGGGGAGTAGCGACCGTAAACGGCGGTGGCCACCGTGTGATGTAATATTCATAAAAATGGACAGTTCAACGAACGTACCCGTATTGCCGGGCCGGGTTCGATTGGCGCTGGGAGTCGATCGTATCGCCGTGCCCGGTTTCGCCTGGCTGCGGACGTTTTTTCTTCCATAGCGTGTCGTTCGATGAATGCAATAAAGATAAGTGGCTCAAATAATGTCCTGAGTCTCTTGGAAGCAATGCCTGATTTATTAATTAATCCGTGTCTGGGTAGGGATACCATATTGTACTCTAATCATCATCCAGAGGTATCATTGTAGGGGTGAACATTTGGACAGATGATAGGCAAACGTTACCAAGACCTTGATATTATTGGAGGGTAACTCGTATTCTAATCAATCATGCATTATTTAAGGATATAATGCATTGATTGTAGCAAAGTTATTCAATGATAATGATATAACAGTTTGAGTAAGTGATTGAATCTACAGTATATGAAAACTGACACAGTGGAAGGAATCAAATTTAGAGTATTGCTAATGTATTATATATCGTGTCAGGCTACCCAAACAGTTTGCTCAGTGATATAAACAATATTCTTATAGATACCATTAGTCGAAAAAAAATAATGCACCCAGTACGACTGCCACAAGTATAACGTTTCATATTCGAGCCCATGCTAGTAGAAACGATATACTTTTTTAATCGCACTAATAACCGGCGCTGTGTGATCTTTTTTGCATTAACCCATTCGCATCATTAACATGCCATCACTTGAACACCTGCGAGCAACCCAGAACAAGAAGTTTTTGTTTTGTTTTTTGATTATTTTTTTTTTTGTTGACTCATGCACATCCCTGCAGCAAAAACTCTCCTCGTACACTTACCTTCATTCCGAAGGCACCTCATCAGTGCGGCAGCACCGAATGGCGTTTCGCCGAAGTAGCACGAGAAAATCTCCGCTTGAGGGTTTCACCTAAAAATATCCTGCTGTTGGCGGAAGCAGACGAGGCAAGGTTAATTAGTGGCCGATCTGCACACCAGCGTGAGTCAGCGTTTCCGCGAGTGTGTACAGTGTGACGCAAAAGAACAGCTTGTTTGTTGCGTTTTTTTGTTGTGTTGCTTTTTCTCTCCCCATGTCCTTAAGTAGATCGGTTTTCATACGGTCAGTGATCTGATTCACCGCTGTGACTAATCGGGCAAGATTTTAACGAGCTTGTGCTGGGCACTGGATGAAATTTTACTTACTAGAGATAGAACACTGACGAATCAGGCTGCAACGATAACACTGACTTTGACGGATAATGGTATAGCTTTCTGGAAATTTGGTTACAGGTCTCTCTAGGGATTGTGAATCTCCACAATACTAGCCTTCCAGTGTCCTTTAAAAGTAGATCAAAACCAACAGCTTTGTTTCTTTATTATCAAGCACAACCATTGAAAGCCGTGTTGAAAGCTTTAGTGCTTAGAACGGATGTTCGAAATATTGTGTTTTCTTGCGCAAGTGGTCGAAGATAGCATTTATATTGTTTTTTTTTTTAATCTTGTTGTCCTTATCATCCGTGTTGTTTTTTTCTTCGCTTTATTGGTGCTTATCTACCTTTTAATGCGTGTTGTACCTTACTATGTGCTTTTGAAAGCTTTAGTAACGCTTTAGTAACGCTGCCAAACGTAACAACATATTAGTTGCGTTACAAACATGGAAATCTTTAGAAAGCTATACTAGTTTTGATTTATCCAACTACTGTTTGCCAATCGGATTTGAATTTCACAGTTACAGTGAAGATTAATGAAGATTGTAGGCAATTTGTAATTTGAGCATGGTATCAAAATTGCCATACAAATTATTGGTAAACACGTAAACAATACCTTCTCGTACAGAAAGGCTGTATAAGGTATGGATCCAAATTTCATAGAACTCGATTTCTATTTTGAAGATACTTTGGCTCCAAATTCATCTACTTATTGCAGGCAGTTGCATCAGCTTTGCCCGGCAATCGGAATTCCATCCAAAACCATGGCATTTCTGCTTTAGAAACGAGCTTGTTCTCACCGCATTTCCAACAAAACAAACACAGGAATTGCACACCATTGTGGGGAGCAGAAGCTATCAGCTAATTAAAATCGGCAGCACCGGCAATGGGAGGCATTCAAAAAAGTGACCTAAATCCGCGCCACCAACACGCACGCGGCGTGTGTCTTCGGCCGAGCGAAAGAATGTCCGATGGCACGATGGTTCCCCGCTCTGAGTGACATAAGCGAGCCACCACCGCAAATGAAACTTTTACCACCAGGAGTTTGTTTGGACGGTGCGTGCGCAAGTGTGCGTGGTGCCGCCGTCCCCTACCGGTCCGTGATAGGCCCGGTGCGTAATCAACACCTTGACAAATCCGATACACCTCCAACGGGTGGCGGTGGCCGTCCCCACCCGTCCTGGCAAACGCGTTAAATAATCTAATTTCGTCAGCTGAATCAGCGGTGGCCGGTACCGAATAGTACGCTTGGCCGAGCGCGACTTTGCACTCGCTGAAGCCTCGCAGCCGAGAAGCCAGGCGAGAGTCGCGCCGCTGGCCATTGCAAAACGGACACCCTGTTTGTTTGTGCCGCACACAATCCTAACGCCACATTGAAGTGCGCCTCAGCTAGCTGGTCCAACAGAGGCCGCGTCCAGAAACAGAACAGGATGCCTGGTGTTTTGGTTAGCTGCAGGAGCCTCTCACACCGAACCGGTCGTCGGACGATCAGGACGATCCGTTTGTTGTTTTGGTGCCACCCGTCCAAGGGGAAACCCATCGCCCGGGTTGCAACGAAGGAGAGAGTGAGACGGCCGAAAGGGGGAACTATTTACGGAAAGCTACCCCGGTGAACTAGACATGTGTGTCAGTATTAATAACTTCGGCACGAAAAGTAAGCCATTCGAGCGCACCGGAGCAGCTCGCCGATGCGGATGGAGCGACGACGCTCGTTCGATTTATCGTCGTGCCGTCTCGGGAGAAAGGCACCAGCGCCGCCGGCCTGCGCGTGGACGAAAACGAAAGTGTCACGAAAAGGAAAAGGGCACCGCACCGCCCAGCCCGGCCGGTTCGTGGGTGAGGCGGTGCCAAAATCGAACACCCAACCCACGGCCTGTCGCACGCCTTTAAACGCACAAACCGGAGTAACCTGATCCCGGGCCGGACGGTGGTTCGGTGGTGTGTCCCCTCCTCCGGCAGTATCACCGCGTTGACCTGGGAGACCTGGGAATTATGTAAACGTCATGCGCGGGCCACCGAGGCTTGGGCCGCCCGTTCACCGCCCGGTGCCCGGGATGGAGTGAAGGAAAATTAAGGCAGAAGGAAAAAAGCACACACACTACGAAAAACCAGCTGATGAAACCAACCACCGACCCATAGCAGTGACCGATCGGGGTTGACCGACAAACCGACAGACCGACTGATCTCAATTTGATGATTTCGAGCCGAACTCCTCCGGCACCTCGGTGGACTCGCCGGGAACTTTCGCCCGTCCGCTATCTTAGGCGTTTGGGTGTTGTTTTTTCCTCCTCCTCCACTGCTCATTTCGTTCCAAACCCTGCGCGGTTATGTCTTTTTAATGTCTTTTTGATTTTGAATTTCGAACCACCGGCGGGAGAAGATGTGCCTGTGAAGATTGCCCTGTTTCTGCTACTGTTGCTGCCCGCCGCAGACTGTCACCGCGAAAGCGTCATTCTGTCGCCGGTGCGTAATGCTCGCGGCATCACAGAAACCATTCAAAGTTCATGTAACGCAACCGGTTGCGCGTCCGCATACCCTTACCGGTGCGCTGCACGAGCGACAGCCGAGCGAGGGACGTGACTGTGTAGTGCAGTTTTATTATTTGAACCCATGGGTAAGAACTGCAAGCGGTTGGAAAGTTTGCAAACTTGAGATTCTCGCAAGATCGATGATACCAGACGCTTTATGGCCGCACAAACCCCCCCTCGTGATGGGCAGTTATGGCAAAAGATGTTTATTTCTTATTATATCACCGAAATCGGCCACCAGTGCGACACCAACTTAAAGACCGACGAAAATCGGGGGATGGAGTGTAAAAAACCGAGACACACAACACAACATACACGATTCACGAGAAATAGCGAGTGAGCTAGTGCAAAAAGGCAGCGAAAGAGGATGGGATCGATCTGACGACGGTGGCAAATCGGCATAACTGTTACGTAACGTGGTTATCGGGTGGTATGATAGGTTTTTTTTTCGCAACACCACCGCTCGGTGACGAGATCGATCCTCGCGTTAGAGAATCGAAGATCGGCGATCGACGGCAGTACTGGGAAATGTACATGCTTTGCTCGCGGTTGTCTGTGCTAATGTTTGTGTTAATTGGATGATCATTTTGGCGATATCAGTTGTATTCTGGATGGAGCATAATGTTCAGATTGTGTTATAGAAATTAATAATTCTTATTATTTAGTTAGTAATTTTCAATTATTGTACAACAAAAATCTAAATAATGAGCACCTTACAGGCCCCGTACACGCGTAAAGCGCTGTTCTGTGACGTCCGCGATGGCAATGTGCGCGTATGATGCGCGTAAGTGAATTCCGAATTGGATACGTCGGGCCATTAACTTCCACAACCGTACTTGCTGACGTCAGAACCATCGTCAAGTGTGTTGTCCGGTGGCGCCGTGCAATTGTATTCTTGAGCTTTCGAAGGCTCACTGATTCATTACTCCACTACCCTTAAACGATCATCAAGAGCCCGGTACACCGGTATGCTTATGCCGTTTCATGTCATGCCCTCCACATTAAGGTTACGGTGCTTGAGTTCGTAACTGAACAGGGCTATCATGAGATTTTGCTAATTTTGCTCAACGTGTATTGCGAGTTCATCACAGCAAAGAGTTATTTTAAATGTGAAAAATATATCATCAACCAGGATGAACTGGATTCAGACAAACGAGAAGCGTCAGTCGAGAGTAATTATTGAAAAATTTAGAGTTGTGATACACATTTTCTACAATCTGTAACTGTAAGTACTGAAAATGTTGGTTCATCCAGGACTACTACGTACAAAACGAGTAATACACTACACACAACTTTTCTAAAGCTTCTCATGGAAGCTTTCGAGCACGATGGAAGTCGAGCAGTTGCAAATGTGCACATGCTTTCACCAACACACCGTCGGAGCACCGTATTTACACGACACCAAGCAGCATTGCGCACAAACTTGCACACGAGCACCGTTCGCTCATGCACATCGAGAAACCGCGATACGATCGCATTTACAACTCAATACACATTGCATGCAACACACCGCACAAAAGACTTTCCATTGGGTGCAACTGTAAGCGACGAACTTCGAAACGAACCGCTACGAAGTGTACAAAAAACACTCAAAATGCGACTTAAATTTGATTGTTGTTATTTGAGTCATGACCTGGCATAAACCAAATGTGTTGCTGTTTTAAATTGATAGTTTAACCGCATTTAACATCCACGTCACCCTTGTTTTCCGGGCCAAGAACATTGAATTAATGTTTCTTAATTTGGTCCAGCGTGAGTCATGGGCACATCCGGATCTCAATCTCATCTTTGTTGATGAGAGGTTTTAAACTATTAACTCTGTTTGCTTGATTTCGGCTTCCGCAACGGCAAGAAACTCAAAGTTCATATTCTAGTTAAAATTCTTTTGCGCGTCTTCAACCTGCCCGTACACGAGACGCACGTTGCCAACGCCTGCTTGAAATACCGTTGCTTGGCATAAAGTTGAAGGAAAACCGGATTCGTAAATAGTTTAGCTGGTCGAGTTTATTGATCGAATTTGCATATAAGATGTTATTGGAATGTATGGGCAAGCGACCGAAAACGGTCCCACAGGTAGGAAAGCGTGAGTTTATTCGAGCACTAAGTTGATAACTTCGCTCCGCACTGAAAGCGTCGCTCTGTGCGTGGTAATCGACCTCATCACATGCCTCGCGGTCGCGATCAACAATCCATCTTGTCCGGCGGCACCTGGCAGCCCTAAGGTCAACGATACTGTGCCCAGCTTCCGCCACAAGCACAACGACGGCCGTCCTAAAACACTGCCCAATGTGTGTAGGTAGCGCCGAGTCTACCTCGCGTCCAATGACAACTACTTCGGCAGGTCGATAACAGCACGCAGGGAGATCGAGTTTTCGATGGTCAACTTGAACTTGAACGCGGCGTTACGCGGCTGTACACGTGTGCGTCCCAGTGGCAGCTACACTCACACTCCTTCACAACTTACATCTCGCGCCCGTGCTACTGCGGTGCGCCATGTTACAGCAACGTCTCCGTAGCCATCCGGAAGCGCCGAGCGGCATTCGCTGCTCACTTTATTCGAGCTTTGTTTCAGGTTTTTACTAACGAAACGAACGCTGCTCGATTGACCAATCTTGCATTAATTGTCCAAAATCTTCGGAGCATTCGCACCAACACGGCACGGTGCGTCGTGACATTGAACTAGTTAAGCGCGTCTCTATCTCTCGAACTTAGTACCTTGGAACGTGGACCTGTGATAGGCAGTAGAAAAGGATGGAACAAGGTTTCCTCAGTTGCGTCGCTAATGACTAAACACACGGCTGTAATTATAGGTGACCGGTGGCAAGGCTCCGGAACTGCCTTTATCCGTGTGCTTTATTGACAACCGCCGTTGTGGGGTCCGCCACGTTGTAATTAACGTCGCAGGACGAGAATGCAAATAAATTACCTTTTTGGAGACATCAAGAACAGACTGGGAGTTTGAGAACAAGCTTTAAACATTCTTTTCCGCCTAGTCTAGCTCAGCAGACGGTCTCGCAGTGGCATTGCGTAACCGACCCGATCAGCATAACTCTCCAAATTTATTCTTAAACTTGATTCCGGTTTATTCGCTTCAAAACGCCGAAAACCAGCTGTCCACTAGAGTAAAAAATACCCAAAAACAAGTTTTGGTTGGAGTTTCAGTTGGGATGTTTTTTTTTTTGGGGAGAGAAAATCTCAGCCTTGCACAAGGGACACACGAGACACTTAAGCGTGGATCGGAGCGGCAAAACTTACAAGCGAAGATCGCGACGGGACATCAAGAAAACCACCTGGCACGGCTACGGCACATTACCGATTCGAAGGCTAGCTTAGATTACGATTTGTGGCGAGGCCGGTGCGCTTCGAATGTCAAGGGAGTTGGCCTAACGAGCATCACATGCCGTGCCGTCTCCTTAGCGAATCGCTAACGTGGGCGCATGTAGCAATTATGGCGTTGGAAAAGATGATATTAAGCAGCGGGCAAGGCCAGGGCACGAGGTGTCGAGCGGTCACCCGGCGTTCGATGATTGCGAAACACAATCAAACGGTTCTAATTGCTGGGAAGATATTGCGCTACCGGCGTGCTTGTTATCTCCGTGACTTGCTTTCCTTCCGTTGGCAATCTTATTTGTGCTACATTTCTCGACGACGCGGGAAACTTTACTTCATTCGCCTAGCTAACATTTTCTCAATCGCAGAAATGAATCGACTCAAAAGGAATGCTTCAAAGTGTCACTCGAACGCAATACCACCAGACCAAACATCGTCTGGCACGGTCGAAATCGCAGCGAAACTAAACTATTGCACCCCTCGGTTGCACCGCTCGGAAACGTGACTTAGGCTTAGGCTTAGTGAAAGTTCCTACAGTAGAAAGCTCTTTCGGGCGAGAGCGTACGTGCGCCCGTACGCTATTGGTGCGCACATCGGACCGTTCGTTCCGGGCAAAGTGTCTGTGCAGATAATCCTCCCCGGAACCGAAACCGTCGTCCGTCCGGTCGGGTCCGGTCCATTCGCGGACGTAACTGCCATCTGTGGAAGACACTCTTTGGCTAGCGTCAATATTTTACTTCGTTTGTGTATTCTTCGGCTAACCAAAAAAAAACGCCAACGATGAACTAACACCATTGTAGCGGACGAAACGGGACAGCATTGACGTAAGACAAACGTAAGCAGATTTTTAATATCCAAACAAACGGGGAAGCTCGCAGTTCGCAAACGAGGATGATTCTAAATGTCTCTCTCTCTCTCTCTGGAGGGAAGGAGCCGAGAAAAAACACCACTTCCACATGGATCGTGTGCAAAAAAAACGTCATTCTGTTCCAGATTGGCAACGACCGGCGACAAATTGATACTTTGGATCCTTCTCCCGTACGCCACATCCACCTCCTGGCCGCGCGGTCGTGATTGATATTGCGCTCGCTAATAGCAGCGACCACGGTGAACCCAGGGGTCACGGTCGGGCCCACGGGGCGGTGCCGGGGCGGGTGCAAAAATTTCCATCCACCGGCTCCGGCTCATTAGATGAGAAGCGGGAAAGACCCCGGCCCTTCGGATGACCCCATTTGCGTCCTGATACACCGCCTCCCCCCTCCCACTCGGGTCATGTGCGGGAAGGGGCGGCCATTTGTCGTCGAGCTCTAATCACCGGCCCCGGAGACAATGACTTTTGCCTTTTGCGAAGGGCATCCACATGGGCGGGGGCACCCCGCGAAGGTGCGAAAATGAACGGTTCGCTCGGTTACTTACGTTACTGCGGGCGAGTCCGCGGTCCAGCTGAACATCCGCTGGATGCGCCTTTTGTCCAGATCGGGCCGGATCACGCTCACGCCGCCATCTTCCGCCGCTGGAGGCTGCGTCCCGGGCGGCTGCGTTGTGGTGGCCCCGGCCGGCTGCTGCTGCTGGTTAGCACTGGCGATCGCCGTATTGGTCATCTCGACCACAGCTACACACGCACCGCTACGAAAAAATCACACCTCAATTCACGCGATATCTCCGGGTACGCGGGGTTTGGCGAGCAAAAAGCTTCTTGCTGCTGGCTCAGCCGAACCGAGCACTGTTTGCGATGTGGGGCTGCTTTTATTGTGTTTAATTTTTATCTTATAACCGCAATCCACCTAGACGGCACCTAGAATACCTGGGACGGAGTACGGAGTAAAGCAAACACTTGAAAGTAAACAACGAATATTCGAACACGCTGCCCCACCGCTGCTCCACGGCGCGGTAGAAATCGGCACCAACACTCCAACGACGGTCTGCTCACGTGGAAACGCACCCTCACACACACACACACTGTCTCGGGGTGTAAGCCAATGACTCGTCGCGATCGGAGGATTTCTTCTGTTTTGCTTCGCGTTCTCACTTTTGAGCGCACTCAACTGGCTCCGGAGCTGGCGTATAGCGCCCCGTTCACCGTTTCAACAGTTCGTGTTAGTTTTTTTTTCTCCGGACGATTTCGGCGGTTCAAGATCTTCACGGTCACACAGCACTTTTGCGAACCGAGCGACGCCAGAAGCAACAACACGTTAGAGAAACAAAAAACTGAAGATTCTTTATGGTCAGATTTTGTTCCTGTTGATTTCGCGACCGCGCGCGTCGACGGATCTTCCTTGCACTGGCTCACAAAAACCCTCCCCCGAGATGGCCTCCTTTTGGCACTGACACTGGCTCCGGACTGTTGTGCGCGGTACAACACACTCCGGCACGGGCAGTAAGTGTTTTCTACTGGGCCTGCTCCGTGCGCTGCGCCGCACTCACTTTCTTTTGTGGCGAAGATTTTCGGATCTTCGGCTGTCTCTCTTTGCTGCGCCGTGCGAGCTTTTTCGATGCGTCTTTCACCGATCAAGTTCACGGCGCACGATGAAAGCTCTCGGTTTGTTTCTCGCTTTACTCCACACAAGCCACCACAAGACTCTCACTACATCTCCCGTGCGCTCTGCTCCGCTCTGCCGCTGCTCTGTTTAACACAGATTCCAAAGACGGATCGGAAGTAGCTGGCAATGGGAGGCCCGGTCACCTCATGACCAGCGAGAGAAAAGTAGTTCACCAGTATCACTAGGTAATGGCTATCTGTAAGGGCAAACTTTGCAAAGAAAGACAAACAACACCGTAACGAGATCGCTGAAGGATCGTTCCTCCTTCTTACGTTTCAAGAAGCACACCCAACGCCAGCGAAAGAACAGACACGACGATCGCGAGACGGATAGACGGATAGACACTTCATGCACGAACGGCGACTAGAAACGCAATAAACCTGCTGGGCGATCGGCTTGCTAGACCGATGGCGCTGAGCGCCCGTATCGAAGACAATCCATCGGTTCATCGGGGGCTGCGGCAAGCACACTCGTGCGCGCGCGTGTTTGTGTGTGGTATGCGTGAGTTGCTGCACCTTCAGCCTAATGCGCACGGTGCAGGGTACAACGGTTGCGAAACATTCGATGATGCCTCTCGCATTAGCGCATTAGCATAGCGCAACAGGACTTTGATTTGAGTGCAACTTTCCAGTTTTGCCTATCTCTAATACTTGGAATAACAAAAAGGACTCGCAACAACGATCACAGTTGGAGGATCACGGCTAGTTTCGTTACGATACGTCGAAAGGTCATGCTCACAGAAGAACTGAAACGAGCTCTATTGTATAAATAATTGTGTATAAAATTTTTAAAAAAATTACACCATGAACAGGATACATTTCTCAAGAACCTCGCCAAAGGTGCAATGCGCATCTTTAATTCCGCCACCTGCAGCAGCTCAAAATATTCACGCGCGAGCGAATGCGGATCTCACCCCGGCACGCAGCAAACATGCGACGGTTCATTCGCCGGCATCCGATCGTACGGCGGGCGTCTCCATCGTTCGGGAGCCGTCCGTCCGTCCGTCGGCGGGGTTCGTCGCTTGTTTTCGTTCCTCCAATGTCACGCATTGGGCAATCGCCCGGAACGGTGGTGGCATTTCGTGTGTTTGAGCTAATCGTTTCCACTTTCTGCTCGGCATGACCCTGCACGGATCACGCCGGTCCGGTTGGGTGATAGGAGATCGCGCAATTTTCCCTAATCAAATACCCATCAGAGCCGCTGGATGGCTCGCCTTGCGACATCCCTCTTCGCGCGTGGCGGCCCGGGGGAAATGAGTCGCCCGTCGTTCAAGCGCGTTAGATAACATAACGCAAATCGGCAGAAACAAACATGCCAGCCCGTGCCAGCGTGGTGACATTGGGCCGAGCGACATTATCAGTCGTGCGTGGTGTTGTATCGCGGTGGTTGCAACCGTCTCATCCGGCGCGGTCCGGTCGGACAGAACGAATAATCTAAATCGAATGCACGAACACCCGGAGAAGCTTTCGATAGCAACAGATGCCGGCTGTCCTTGAAAGGCCTGAAAAGTTCGAAACCACCACCGCTCGTCCTCGACCGTGGAGAAGCCGGTGTGATGGCGAATGAAAAGCGATTGGAACGGAAACGCACCACTTGCCACTTGTGTTCGCCAATGGAGCCCGGTTTCCCTTTTCGTGCCGCGAACATTCGAAACAAACAAAGAGCGCCGATACGCACACAAACGCACGAGTGATTAAGGTGCGCGCATCGTTCTACGTATCGAGTGCACGTTAAGCATCGATCGATTCAAAATATGAAGTTTTGAAATCAAATCACCAACTTTTATTGACAGCGCGCCCCTGTGGCAAAGGCAAAATATGTGGTACGATCGCGATAAGCGAGACGCTGACCGATTCGTTCGTGTAGATAGCACCGAGCAGCGTGTAGAGCGCAGCAAACCAACCGGGCGTGCGTGAGAAATGTGTCCAATTGTTATGCGTCAGAATCGTTGGAACATGTCCGGAGCTTTTTCCAGTGCTAGCAGCCCCTTTTTACTCACTGCTTCCCTTCGGCTCATATAATACCCACACCACCGCGATGGTTTCAGTTTCAGCGATCAGAGGCGGCGCTGATGGTGTCGGTTATTCGCAAAACTAACATCGTAGTCGGCCTGCACTGATCGTCTCGGCGATTGTAACCGGTTAGCATGCGTCGAGTGAAATGCAAGTGCATCGATTCCATCGTCGTTGCGTCTTCCGCGTTACGTGACACGAACGAACTCACCCCGACGCCCTCTTGCACCCTGCTGCAGCCGATCTGACTCGATATGAAAAAGATAGGGTATGTTTTAGTAGACGGCGAACCAGACTACACCTGCGTTTTGCGCTGATAGTCGTCCAGTAACACTCACAGACGAGAATCTTGAAGCAAGGCATCAGAAAATGAAACACAACGATATGCATTCGTACAAAAGTATTAGGACACTGGTAGAAACATAATCTTGCCAAGCGAAGAGAGCAAGTTTATTGCACAACCTGTATCGTCTAACGAGCCAATCGAACTCGATTACTCGATATGGGAAGGCATTTTCATTCGATGACATGTTTATTCCGTACAAAACAACATTCCAACTATTGCAAGCGACATTCAAATTCCACTAGCATCACTCGCGGTTACTGGAACATTGGAATCTGCTGTAAAAATAAACTGCCAAAGGTCGTTAGCTGGGGTCAGAATTGTATGATCCATTTGACACCCCATCTGGGATGGGCTAGAAAGGCAACATTTACGATCGTATCGTGCTAGTGATTGCTTTAAATCAGTTATATTGTGAACCAAGATGGCCACGGAACAACAGGTTCTTCTTTGATCAGATTCTAAAGCATCGGGGCGACAGAAGAACGCACACAGCCGGGCAGGGGGTGTACAAAGGCACGGCAAGGACACGGTGAGTCGATCAACGCGCTGCGAACAGAGGCAACCCCTGCAAGGCACATCAGTTGCTGCACAGTCAAGGCTGCTTGTGGCTCGAACGCGGTACCGGAACGTCGTCCATGCACACCGACGCCAAGCGTGTCGCCACCATTATTGCGTTTGATAATGAAAAATATGACGAATGGCATTGCCCCTATGCCACCCATCGGGCTCGCGCCCGCCAGAGGGCGCACGGTGAGAAGACCTTCGCGCGATGGGGCAATGGACGTTGGGTTTTCCAAGGCGTGGTTGAAAGGCACATGTGCTTCGTTCTGGAGCGCAGCCGTGCACACAGCAAACCTGTTTTTTTGAGAAGACTCCAATCGCTTCCTTACTGTCGGCGCTGGTCATATTTTACCACGGTGGTGGTGTTTTTGCCACCATTGCACAATTTTAAGTGCAGTCGGCATTCCATGGCGTTGTGCTTTCGAAATGCATGAGCAAGCTCCTTCGTGGGAGACACACAATCTTTAGCAGTGGTTAATGAATTCATAATGCTATATCACCAAGCTATTTACTTAAATAGCTTTTATTGGCATGGGCTCCTGAAGATATACTTCAGTTTTTAAGACACTCAGATAGTGTGATCTTCCAGGTTGTAATCTTTTCAGTTAACAGATCCAGACAGCATGAGGCATAAGGGATAACCACTACTATTAGCGCTTATCAGTGCGCAATATTACATAAATGTGATTTACACCTTCTGCAACGCGAGTAAAGTGTTGCGTAGTTGCGTACCACTTCTCAAACTACGGATAAAAACGGTTTTTCGCTGTTGATTTACCTACTTACATCACTCCCGGACGGGCGAAACAAGCGTGTCGTACGCAGCCAGACCGGTCAAACTAATTACCGGAAACACTAGCAATGCCAACCCGTCATCAACCACGTGGATGAAGTGCACAGATCAGTCGCGTTCGAGGAACTATAGAGGAATGTTTCAAATCATACCGCACCGGACGGGCACAGCGGCGCGCCCAATTCATTCCCAGTTCTGCGAAAGTGGAGAAGTCGAAGCACAACCCACCCATCGCTATTCTAACCCATCGCTATTCTATTTTCGATTTACCACTATATTAATCAAACTATTTTCATGGCCAATCCGTAAGATTTACAACCCAGGATGTAGAAAATGTGTTGGGTCTAAATATTTGTAAACAACTTAACAAAATGCCATTGCAAGATCGTTCGGAGTTAACCTGAGAATGATTGGCGATGTTCGTTTTGCAAATATTTATTTCTCACACATCTTAAAGCAACGACAAAGCGCAAAGCACCTGGGAGCTGGTTGATCGGGGCTTGGTTCGCAGTTTCTCATCGTAGGAATAAAATGCACGGCAGTTAATATTAATATGACGGGATGTGAAGCAGCGGCCGAGGAGTTGCTTCCATGCTGATCAATAACGCGCATCGACCACATTTGCCCTAAGGCTCAGCAGATAGCTTTGAATCCGGATCCGAGCGTACGATAGCTGGCACTGTGGTGAGCACTTTGGCTGGTTGTACGAATCACGATGATATCGCTGCTAGTGTTGGGCCCAGCCAACACGGGACCCTC
This sequence comes from Anopheles dirus, assembly GCA_000349145.1. Lineage (NCBI taxonomy): Eukaryota > Metazoa > Arthropoda > Insecta > Diptera > Culicidae > Anopheles > Anopheles dirus. The sequence continues at coordinate 1,335,401 of KB672713.1, read as the reverse complement.
CGACCGATGTCCACGGATGTTCTCGACTAGCTTTATTTTTTCGCGTTTCTGCAATTACAATCGCGTCCGGCGCGAATAGCATCGTAAATCTTGTCACACCCGCGCTAAGAATAGTGTTAATGCATTAATTCTCCTTACCTCCTTAACCAGTTCCTTCTTGGTTTCCAGCAGCGCCTGCTTCAGTTGCTCCAGGGTGCAATCCTTCGATTTGCAGTCGAGCTCCTTGATGCGAATCTCAGCCGCCAACGCTTTCAGCTTCCTGGTGCGTGCCGTTAGCGCCCGCTGCGTGGCCGACAGTCGTTCCTTGACCTTGTGGCTCGGCAGCTTCTCGACCACCCCCTTCAGCGCATCGTACATCTTCTCCGACTGCTGGAGAGTTTTCTCCTGCTCGGATACGGTGACCGACTGGTAAAGGACACGGCGCTGCAACGTCTGCACCTTGACGATGAGGTCCATCTTTTCCGGATCCTTGCCGCTCAGCTTGCGCCACCGGTGGACATTCATCGGCGTCAGCATTTCGTCCTCCAGGGCCCGCGCCTTCACCCGCTCCTGGTTGAGCACACGGTTCAGCTGCAGCACCTCCTGGCGCATGTCGGCCGTGTTGGCCAGACCGCGCGTCAGGAGATTGCGTTGCGAGCGCAGGTTGCTGATCTCGATCTTCAGCAGCCGAATGTCATCCAGCCGGTCGCGGTACTGATTTTCGCCGCGATCCAGTGCCATATTCAGCATGTTGTGCTTTTCCATCAGATTGTTGATTTCCTCTAAACGCTGCGTCAGCTGCACCTTGACGAGATCCTTCTCGTTGATCGAGCCCTCCAGTTGCTTTTTCAGGCGTGCCATATTCGCCGCATCGTCCTTGAGAAAGCACAAAAAAATATAATCAAATTATCATTCGAACCGAATCATCCATCAGCCAACGAGCTCACTTACCGAAAGTGTCTTATTCAGGCGCGCATTTTCGTTCGTTTTTTCACTCAGCTCCGACTTGGAGTGTTGCAGCGCGATGCTAATGTTCTGCACGTCGCTTTTCAGTGTTTGCTTCTCTTTCTCCACCTTGTCGATCGTTTTGTTCGCTTTGAACAGTTCCGCCACCTTGTTTGCCGTTTCCTCCTTCAGCTGATCGACCGTACGGATCGCGTTTTTCAATCGGTCCTTCAACCCTTCCGACTCCTTGCTGCACGCCGTCAGGTCGCGCTCGAAAATGTTTCGCTCGCCGCGCGTGATTTCCAGCATGTTCTGACACTGGAACAGTTTCGCTTCGCTTTCCTTCAGCTTCTCGCGCAGCTCGCCGATCAGATTCTGCTTGTACAGGAGGTCCTCGTTGAGCTGCTCGATTCTGTCCGACAGGTTCTGCACCTCCTCCGCGTTGCGGTCGCGATCCTTTTCCACCTTCAGCATTAGCGTTTGCAGCTTCTGGGCGGATGCTTGGTGTGCCTTGATCTCGTTCTCCAGTGTCTTCTGGTGCTTGTCCAGCAGTGTCATCTGCTCCGTTTGATCGCCGATTGTTTCTGCAAGTGGGAGGAAAGTGCACGGCCGTTAAAACAGTAATGTGGCAAAAGTTTTTTGTGGAAACCAACTATTTGCTTTCACAAGGTCCTTCCGGACGAGATCTCTTTCGCGTAGCACAGCGTCAACCTGTTTCTTGGCCATGTCAAAGGACTTCTTCGAGGCGTCGCGCTCTTTCTCAAACGTCACAATCGTGTTCCTAAAATCCAAACCCATCCAGTAACATGTGTAAAGGAGCAGCAGGTTTCAAACATGGTGATACATACTTCAATTTGGATACCTCCTGCTCAAGCGTCCCCTTGGTCACCTCGATCATTTGTATGCGCTTCTGTAGCAGCTCTCGCGTTTTCAGCAATTTAGCGTTCTCCAACCGAAATTTATTGTTTTCATCTTCCTTCAGCTTCAAAATGTTCACCTTCGTGTTCAGCTCGTTCGTCACCTTTTCCTTCAGTTGCACCATGTTGTCATAGTCGCCCTGTGCCTTAGCCAGCTTCACCTGCGTCAGATTGTTGTTGGTCATAATGCGTTCGAGATTGGTGCGAATCGCTGCCATCTGCATGCTTTGCTGGACGGTCGTCTTGTGGTTGGATTCTGCCATAGTTTTGAAGTGTTGCGCTTGCTCCGTTTTGGTCGCCAGTTCAACGGTCACCTCGGTGTGTTGCGTTTGCAGACTTTCCAGCTGACGCTTATCGCGAAACGCTTCGTTCGAGGTTTCGTCCAACACTTTGTACAGCTCCTTCACCTTCGTCTCTGACTCGGAGCACTTCTGCTCCAGTTCCTCCATGTACAGGCGCTGCGTGTGCAAGCGGCGATTTAGTTCCTCCACTTCCACATACAAACGGTCCCGTTCACGCAGTATACCCTCCTTATGTTTGTTCATGGTGGAGCCAACGCTGAAACAAGAAGAGACGCAGTGAATTCAGCGACCCTAACCTACCACAGCTCTTACCACACAGCTTTCCACCTACTCATCATCCCGATCACCGTAACGGTCGCTTTCGGCATGCAGTTTTTCCAGCTTTTCTCTCATCTGATTCATTGCCTCCTGGACGTTTTGTTCGCGCGTCTGTGCCGCGTCCGCCCGCTTCCAGGCGTCCTGGATTTCCGACTTCAGCGTCTGTATCGTATCCTGGTCGCGCTGGGAAAGCTGCATCGCTTGCGCCACCCGGCCCGACGCGGCCGACACTTCGTCCTGCATTTTGGCGATTCGGTCCTGCTCCTCGATCAGTTGTTGCCTCAAATTCTGGCCCGTTATGAGTAGCTTCTGGAAGTCCTCCGCCAGTCCGTACTGCCCGTTACCTTGCAGATCTTTTACAGTCTGTGAGATTGAATGAAAAGTGTGAAAGGGATGGGGAGGGATCAAATGAATGTAATAAACCCGCTCGAACGTACTTACCAAATTGGCTTTGGAGCAAAGCTCTTCGAAAAACTCGTCCGTAATTTCCTTCGGCACCAAATCATCCTCGAAGGTGGATTCGGGTGCCTGCGAATCCTCGCCACTTTCTTCTATTTGGTCCATTTCGGAGCTGCTAGCTGTTCTGTATTGTTGAGTTGCTGGTTGAAAGTTGAAATTTTCGATCAGATCCGCTGCACGTCTAACCCGTGTACGCACAGTTATGGAGTGAAAAAATCCTATTTTTTGTTTTCTACCAACAAACAACTCGCTGCCTTGTCACGGTTCCATGGAAACTTACTCCCAGCAGACAAGGCAGGTGCAACGGTGCAATGAGGCCACGCTGGTTCTTAACCCTCCATATGTAGGCCAAACCACAAGAACAAATATCAACAGGTGGGAAACCTCAGGCGGAGCGAAACTACCAAACTGAAGCAAAGAAGGAGCAAACGGTTGCTATGACCGTGTTTCGTTGCGTGCCGTTGGAATGCATCATTCGCGTTCGTGTGATATTTGTAAATCAGAAACTTGCCCTAGCATCGTGTTCATGATTATTTAGCATGCATTTTTTTGTTGCCATTTTTACCATAAATCGAGAGATTTTTCGCTTTGGAAAAATGTCTACAACGAGTAACGCACGCTGGGGTTTGATGTTGCTCTGTATATGTTTATTTTCAACTCATTCCATGATACACGCCAGGATACAGCGTAGTTGTTCCTAGTTACCCCTGCTTGCTCTAACCCAAAAGAAGAACATTCCCATTCAAATTTTCAAGTTTTTTTATTTCGTTTACTTTTGTCAATTATCAATTTAAAAAATATATATATGTAGATATCACTCAAATGAAGGGGATGCTTCCTTTCGATTTACACAGTTCGTTTCCATGCCTTTGCTTGCAGTTCTTATGTGTTAGATAGTATTTTTCTTACATCCATTCTCTTCTTTCATGCGCCCACTTTCCACGCACTCACTTTACATTACGATTTTTGTTTTTTTCTTGTTTTTCTTCTTTCCGGAAACTTTTGAAGCAATAGAAAGAACACTGCCTGTTCAACGGTTAAACATTGCGCTTGCTTCCCGGGATTCCACACTTAATCACATCGTTCGTTTTGGCGGGAATTGTAATAGAAATATAACGCTCCCGCGAGGGTGAATATCAATTACTATGTTTTTTTTTTGTATATCGTGTACTTGCAAAACAATAATTATACCAAAGTAAAAAATTTGGCTATTCAAAACATACCTAAACGTGGCTATTAACGTGTTAAACAAACCTAACAAACGAAAGAAACAGAACTACGATCACGTCAGGTGACAAGACAGATGGAGCAAACTCAGGTGTGCTAGCACACACACAGCAAAGCCTGCAATCGTTATTAGACTAAATGACTAAATTTATCCTCCATACATTCAAATCGACAATCCACAACCCGAAAAATGCGAAAAACTGGCATTTGGTTCAACTATTACACAAAGAAAACGATACAATAAAACAAGTCTTTATCATCATCGTTCATTATCTGGCGTGGAACAGGCGCGTGCCGACGAGATCGATCCGCGGGTGTTGCGATCGCTAGGAATGTGTGTTTAGGGGGCTGAGAGAACATTGCAGTAGCAGTGATTTTATTCGTTGGGGTTGTTTTATACTGGAATATACGTCGAATCGAACAATGTTTGATGGGATTCGAATAGTAATACGCATCCTGCTCGCACTCTTCTTAGTGTATTCGTGTTTTGATTAGCTTGCTTTTAATTGTTTTGAACGAATCTCCCGCGTGGCAGGGGTCAAACGTTCTTGGTGTCATGAATTGGTCATATTGTAATCTGTCGTACCGTGTCAACATATGGTGGTGTCCTTGCCAATGTTATCCTTGGTGCAAATTATTCTACCACTTTCCCGTAGGCAAAACTCGAAGAGAACAGAGTAGCATAAAACTAACCTTACTGAATGATCTCCAAAAGAAAAGGACATTAATTACAAGAAAATAAAACATAAAACGTACATTAGGTGCTCTGCCGATCATAATCAAATGATGATAGTCTATCACAAACATTGTCTGACCAACGTGAAAACTTACAAACTCATATTTCAAATACAGTAGTTTCCGCTCGTCAAACCAACAAAAAAACGTAGTCAAGCAGTTAAAAGAAAACAACACAAAAATCAGTACATAAAATCTAAAAACGGAAACATTCGCCCTTGTAGCATGCACAGAGTTCACTTATCTGGCCAATGTTTGCCTGGACAGTGAGCTGCTCGTTACTACACTCCCACCTCATGAATAAAGCAATCGCGACACACACGCACAGCTTTATGCAGACCGTATTTTGGTAGCGGTGCGGACAGATTAGAACAAACCCCACAGAACACACCGCCACAGTTGCGGCAATGGTGTCGCCTGCGAAATGGTGTAAACGCCGACGCACACGACATACACCGTGGTGCGTCACAGTCCGGAATCCAACGCGGAGGTTCCTCCGGCATGCGGCGCTGTGACTGTTGCTGCTGTTGCTGCTGCTCTATATGCAGATCGCCTCTGGACGAGGAATTGATGGTGCTTACGGAGCCGTGTTGGTTCCCACTGCCATTGTTATTGCTATTGATTGGACTGTTTGGACTGCTGCGACTACGGCCATAGTCACTTTTGGACCCACTGGCACTGTGCCTACGGGTGGATGCTGTCTTCGACCCTCCTCCGCTGACACCGCCCCCTCCTCCTTCTACAAGAATGCAAGCTTCACTCAAGCTTACACTACGTTCCTGCGTCGTTCGGATGCCACCACCAGCACTGCTGTGACCACTGCCTCCACCACCACCGCCACCGCCCGGCGACGACGTGACAACCGACACGGAAACATTCACCGTCACGTTGCGACTTTCGACGCTGGTCGTACGGCGCACGGGCGATGAGTCGCCGGACGAGGCGAACACCGAATCCTGCTCGGGGTTCGCTTCCTCCGCCGAATAGATGCTCTGACTAGAGCCACCGCTGTGATTCTGCTGGTCGGCCGTTATAACGTCCTGCTCGCTCGCCCGAAACTCGAATAGATCGGACGGGTTGTGCGGGCCGTCCTTCGATCGGGGTTCGTTCGCCTTCTCCTCCGGTGGTTCTTCCGGCTCGGGCGGGGACGAATTCATGATGAACACGCTCTTCAGCATCTTGCGCAGATCGGCCGCAAAGTTTGTCTGCAGCTGATCGGCAACACCGGCAATGCACACGAAAAGGCGATGAAGAAGGTTTTCCGTTGTTCTAAAAATAGAGAAATATACCAAAATGTAAGAACCGAGCATAACAATGTTTTACGAAATTGAAAAAAAAACTGAAATTCGACTTTCACAGTCGAATGCAGTTCACAGTAAACCAGAAAGTAACCAGTAAAACAATCAAGCTCAAATCCTTCATAGTGATGAGAGGATCGAATGTTAGTGTCAAACTATACGTACGTACGTACGGGGTATGGTGGTGCGCGTAGAAGTGTTCGGCGCAAGCCGGCATGGAGCCGCTACTACCACAGATCTTGGTGGTAGTAGCAAATGTTGCCATTTTTTTTTGTTTCACGTCTGATATTTCCAATAAACAATCGATATTTTATGAAATACCTCGTGTTATGAAATACCAAGTATATTATTTCGATCGTAATCCTGATGAGAATACTCACTTAAATTTATTTCGCCCGGCTGCTCTGATGGCAAGTGTCACCTCCTGCGCGTCACTGCATTCGCTCTGCGTCGGTGATGTATCACAGCTGGAGGACGAACTGCGTGGATGCTGTTGCTGCATACGGCTGTGACGTGTACTGCCGGCGACCGTGGCGTTGCTGTTGGTGGTGGTGCTAGCGACGGAACTGGTAGCTTCCCCCGATGCAGACGAGTAGGAATGGTGGTGATGGTGATGATGATGATGGTGATGGTGCTGATGAGATTGAGGTTTACGATGCGACGATGCCGCCGACGTTGACGTTGAGGCTCGCGGCCGGTGATGGGTTTGCTTGCGATGATGATTGGTATATTGCGATTGTTTCGTTTGGCTGCTGGAGCTGGGCCGTGCTGAGAATTCTTTGGCAGCGTGCACTTTTGAGTCCTTTGGCTGTCCGCCTATCACGAATTTGATGTCGGCTGCACTGCGTTCCTCTCCCTCTCCCACTTTCTCCTCCTCTTCCTCATCATCGTCATCATCGGCGTCCACGTCTTCCACATCCTCATCCACATCCGCTTCCTCGTCCTCGTCACTCGAAGATTCACTGATTTCTGCATGTTTGTGCATGCTACCGCTCCTCGAACGTACGCGAACGGATTTACTCACACTGCTATCGTGCTCCGCGATCGGTTCCACTTGTTGCGCCACCGTTGTGGTAACGGCAGCTACCGTCCGTTCCGTGTCCAGTTCGGGAGACATATCGGTGCTGTGGTTTCCCGTACCGTGTCCCGAGTCCGAATCGACCAGCTGTTGCTGACAGCCGGCTGGTCCAGTGTTTGCAAGAATACTTTCAATGTTGGCGTGCGTCACCGCCGAGGGAGAGGACATTTCGGCACCGAGTAACCGCAATTCATCGTCCGTTGCAATGAAGCTGTCCGTTAGAGGTGCCTCGTTCGTCTGCAACAGGTTGCCAAAGTTAGTGTTCGGTATGAGGTATCCCGAGGCACAGTCTGTGGTGACAAGTCCGTCCTTTAAAATTGCATCCACTTCGGCTTCGTCGTCCTCCTCCTCTTCGTCGTCGCCCTCAGTCCGAATGTAGTTATTATTGTCTTCATCTACCGCTGTCGTTGCGTCGTTCACGTGACGAGCATCACCGCAGCCGATCGGTTCCGATGCTTGTGAGGAATGTTGCGGAACGGCCGATCCCTTCCGCAAATGCTGCTGATTATGACGATTTTTAGCTCTACTGTTGCTACAGCATTCCGTGCTGTTATCATTGCACCCGGGTTTGCTTGTATCGAATCCCACCATACCACTCTCCGTGTTCACATCGTAACCTTGACTAACTATATGCGAACTTTTACCACCACCACCACCATCACCTCCACCACCACTAGCATCATGCACGCCCTTTCTACCGTCAGCAACGACCTCTATCGCATTCAACGTCGTGACGGTCGTCACAATGACCACATGCTCCTGGCTTTCACCGACCGGCTCGTGAGCATCCGACCGCTCCTCGCGCACACTACTTTCACCCGCACCACCATTACCACCATTTTCATCACAGATCAATTGTTCGCTCGCGCTAATCTCCTCGTTCGTGCAGAGCAGCTTCTCCAGCTGGTACAGCTCGTGCTTCGTCAGCGTGTGCAGCAAATCGCGCATCTTTATGAGCAGCTTCCGGAACGGTCGAAACATCTCCGAAATATTATCGGCCGGCTGGTCCATGTTCAGCGGCCCGTCCCGGAAGATCACCAGCCCCGCGATGATCGCCAACCGGGGAATGGAGAACATCAGCGCCGGATCGTACGAGTCCACCTGATCCTGCTCGAGCAGCCCCGTCTTGAGCGCGCGCTGCAGCGTCTCGGAGAACAGTACGCAGATCAGCTCCTGCATTTCGTACTCCTGCTTCGTCTTCACCTGCACCATCGCACTCACGTACACCAGCTCGAACTCCGCGAACAGACGGTCGAAAATCTTTAGACTTTCGTACAGCTGCTCCGTGGCCGCATCGTTGAAGTCCAGCCGGAGCGTCGGGCTGTTTGGCGTGTTATTGCGAAGGCACTGCTCCCGGAGACGGTTCCGCACGATCTCGAGACTCTTGGTAACCGCCTTTGCGAGCGGACGCATCTTTGCCGACTCGACCTCGCGGTTCAGAATTGACGAGCCGGCTGCTAGACACTCGGCACCGAACCACAGCTGCCCGGCGAGACTCTCCTGCAGCACCTCCTCGGGAAACTTCACGCGAAAGGCACGCTGCGCACGGTCGTCGCCGAGCAGTTCGTCCATTATTTGATTGGTGATTGCCAGTACGCGATCCTGCCGGAAACGGTAGAAGAACACAGCGTTAACTGGTATGCTGAGAAATGCCGCGCACTTTCTACCCCTTACCTGTCCCTGGCGTAGACGGCTGACAAGCCGGGTGCAGCGAACGGGTTCTGCCCGTCCATCGAAGCTGTCCAGCTCGCTGGCGATCGCTGTCAGCGCACGATCGGCATGGTAAAATCGTGCCAGAAGCGATTTGTCGTCAGCCTGCAGAAAATAAATGAAAAGAAGAGTGTCATTTCATAACTTATATCTTTACTTTACATTTGGTGAATAATTTTTAGTGACTTGGCCGCATTCATTAACGCACAGTTCCTATTTTAAGGAACAAATACTCATATATAAACAGGAATAGTTTGATTCACTCAACAATTCAACGTTATGGATCTAATCTTTGAATAAAGTGCTAACAGCTTCGAATTAAAGTTCCTGTATAGGCACACACAAGTTTAGCTAATGACAACAAAACGTTATTCACTTTCTTGCCTGTTACAATCATTTGGAAAGCTTTGGTGCTGCACACTTAATGCGGTTCCAGTGTGTTATGTGGAGAGCGATTTTATGTAATTCCACCAACAAAACAGCGGAAGCGATTCGGTGTCCTGGACACTTCGCGCCATACACTTGTGTACTTCGCGCCATAATGGTTTTGCGTGAACAGTGCCATAAATGCCTGCATTTCCATCAAACGAACAGACACGCACGCACGCACGCACGACGATTATGCGTTCGCTCGCACTAGACCATGGTTACGATCGAGTGAAACGGACCTAGAGCGCACCTACAACGCGCAATTTAGCACGAGGACCACATCCACAAGCGGTGGATTTGGTGGCCCCGTCGACGCACCACCGCGTGCAGACCGCGCGGATTGTGCACAGGTTAACACATTTCGCTCGAGCCGAAACCACCCCGCCGCCCGCCGATTGGCGCAAATTTAGTTCACCATGCGCACAAACGTGGCAAGGGCAGCGCGAGGTAAGCCGTGGTAAGCCACCAGCACAGTACCAGTGAGTGAGCCGGTTAAGCCGTTAGTAAACAAACGGTGTTTTACAGCCTGCCAGAAATAATAATCAACGATCGTCAGCAACCCGTTACCGTGCTTGGTACCAATTCGACCACCGTACCTCCTCCTCCATCTCACAATAACGAGGAGCCAACCCACCAACCCACCGCTGCACGCTGCTGCTCGCTTCCATTGTCAGCTTTTTTGGCGTTAATTCATTTCCTTCCGTCATTCCCTGAGCCGCGATTCAACTCTGATAATTGGACACATTATCGTCCACGCACAATGCGGCTTGCGTCATAAAGAGGATCTTCAAACTTATCTGCGCTGGAAGCGTCACTCACCACCGTCTGAAGCAAGGCACGAACGAATATTAAATTTCGAAACAAATTCGCTGCACTTCTCTTAGTTTCTTCGCACGGGGCAAGTAGGTCAACCTATGAGAAACTGCAAAACCGACGGTATATGTGCCACTACCCGTGGGACAGTTGATATCATCCATAAGACTAATTGTATGTCCAACCGTTTCTTCCGCTTTTATGTGCATCGCCAGCATCCATCGTACATGCGGAGGTGGATGACGCCGGGTACGACCAGTATCAAGATAGAGAGAGAGAGAGGAAGAGAGGCGACAGCTTTCTCTGCCACTGGTTTTACTCATCGTGTTCCTGCCGTGCCCGTTGGTCGCGCGATAATGAACGTTTCAACCGTCGGGACGGAAGAGATGATGAGTTCGCCTCGTCTCGGTTCGTTCGCGGGCCCTGTTTGGCGATCGCCTATTAGTGTAGCGCATGAGAAGTGCTGATTCATCTGGTTCTTGGTCAAGATCAATGCTTTACCATCACACAACGGAAAACTCGAACCGGCCCGATGGTTCTATGGTTCTATTGGTTCTCAGTACCAGAGAGTTGGGGCAGTTTGGAAATGCGACGGATGCAGTGTGCACGAAAGTTTACAATTTAAAACACGTTGCAATAACACGCCGGAAGAGCAACAACTCCATACCTAAATCGATCGCTATCGATAGCACGTGTACGTCCCATGGAATGACTAGCTCACTACGAATCGGTAGAAACGGTGGGTTTTGGATAGAGTGGGCTGGCCGCCTCGAGCCCAATATGATCGGGCCGCTTGTTTCTTGGGGTTATATTTGGACAACTGTTAGTTAATCCAACAAACACACAAAAATACATAATAAGGTAACTGAATAACATTGATTCAATTGTACAAATAAAAGTAAGTGCAAGCGTTCGTTTACATTTGTGAACAATATCATTACACTTTCGTTAACATTTATATTTTACAGAAAAAGCATGTTCCATTAGGTAAACTAAGCAAAGACTCAACCGATACGGTCACGATAAGTTGCGTCCCGTCATATACGTGAGTCATTTCAAAGCGAATAATGGACATTGTTTTCAACCGCCCCGGTTTCACCGCACACAACAGAAACAATCACTACAACTCTCGGACTGATAACGAACTCATCCGTGCATGTTATACTCTGCAGGAGAGCTTTATGGACCAAAATCAACCAAAGGGCACAACAAGGAGTGTTTCCTGTTCCATTAATCACCTTCGGAAATCTCCAAGCCCCAGCTGATGCGTAATTCAGTAAGAAAAAGCGGGGGAAAAACTTCATATTATCATTCGCAGCTCACCACATGGAGAGTTTGTATCAAAATCACACTAATCTCACTGCCCCTCTCGTACGGTACACGTTGCTTTTTTTTCGAGCAACGCCACTTCACTCCAGCTCACAGCCGAGCGTGAGGTAGTGAGAGATCGAGACCTCAAACGAGCGCCACTCGGAAGTGGTGGGAAAACTCGTTTCTTTCCACATCCCGTTTCGCTCGTCGTTGTTGCGCACAACAACAACAAAAACAGGGAAAAGGGGAACTGCGGAACACGCGCGTATATACGGCAGAGAGCGGCGTGTGCTCGTGGCCAATGCCAAAGGCTTATGCCGGCGAGAGGTGATAGCGGCACGAACGCTGGACAGAGGTTTTGTTGTGGATTTACTTTCACCTTTAGCTACGATTCAGCAAGCTGTGCGCGAGACTGGCCCCTTGCGAGTCGTAGTAGGAAGGTTTCTTGCGCTGTGTTTTCTACGTCAAACTGACGACGCTGTCGACGGATGCTACCAATACCGCTGGCCCGCGTAGGAGCGAATAATGTTCACTAAGTTAACAAACAAATGAAATAATACTTTATTGACAAGCACGCTTTAGTCGTGAGTTATTAAACACTACTTCAAACAGCTAACGCTTTCTATGCAGCGAACGGCCAGTGCGGGAGCACAATAATCGATCTTTAATTGCCCACTCAGCTGTGCAACTATAACACGTCCCGATTTGAATCCTCTAGATCATTTTAAATCCCCATAGTTGCGATGCAAATGCACCGTGTGTGCACTGCTGTTGTGACGTGCAATAAATTTGACCGGTTCTGCTTGAAAATCCACCGCCAGCGACGGCCGCCATCATCGTCATCGTCATTATCGCTGTGAGCGTATGGGACAAATTATGCATACAAAACCGCGCCGATTTTAAACGCTGGAAACTACGCGATAAGCCAGTGGGTTTGTCAACGCATGACTCACTGAGCGCGAATCGTCTGTTCTGGAACGGGGAAAGAACACGGAATGCTGTCCCCGAGACATGGGCAAAACGAGCTGGATGGATTCATCGTTCGGCGTGCAACAACACCAGGCACGGCGGTTTTCCTCTAGTTTATCTGTGTTGAAGATTTAGGTAATAATTTGCCATTTTTACGATCTTATTGAACAACAAGGATGCGTTTAGGATGAATAAAATAGAAATGAACTCGCGAAACTAATAATGAACTCATGAATTGTAATGAAAATGACAGTAAATCAGTGAGGAGTTTTACATTGTCAATTATATTTTTACTTGTGTTTTCTCTTTTCAAACGTCTCTTCACAACAACTCATAAACGACGGAGCAGATTTTAACCTTTTTTATGTTGCATTCGTTACAATCTAATAAGAAAGAATAAAACGTTTAAAAACGAGATAAATTCACAATAATTGTATTGTAAATGTAAATTGTAAATGTTATCGTTTTGCCTTTGGTTTTGTGGATATAATATTTTCACACTGGAATCAACGATCTCTTCAAGGAATCATTGCTGCATATTTTAGGGAGCTGATACTCAATCAAATAGGCGTATTATCTACGATTTTAAATTTCCTAACAGAAAAAGGAAAAATAAAAGTGTAAGCTCGAATAAAAAAATTAAGTATTTTCTCTTCCAAAATAGCACCAATGACTTTAGGTACGTTTCTCGATTGTTCTGTTTATTTTTATACTTTTTTAGAGTACGTCCTCCCACCGTGCGTGATAGGTTTTCAGAACACAACTTTAAGATCAGCAGAAAGTTATACTACTTTCTTTTGCGATATTCATCTGATAATAATCACATAAAAACGAGAAAAAGGTTTCTACTTGTTTGACCTAACCCTGCCTGCCTAGTAGACTTACTATTTATACTATTCAATTATTAGATGAGATATACAAAAAATAATATACTTCACCATATCATACCATGCGCTCACAACAAACGGCGAAAAAATAACACAAAACGAGCACTGCCGCAGGGAAATGCAACGAAAACGCTAGTAAAGTCATCAACGAGGAAATCACTTTCCATTACGTCCAATTATTGCCATATCGTAATGGAGGAAAAAAAGCACTGGGTGGAAATTCCGTTGCCAGCGCATCTGCATGCTGATGATGCACGCATGCATGGCGAGAGCGTGTCGTTGTGTGTGGCCCACACACGTGCGCGTGTAATAACGGGGAGGAAAAACACAAAGCGTCTACCAACTGTCTCCACCCCACTCCACTGGTGGAAATGAAGAGTGGAAACCGATAATGAGATACAAGGAGCGACGCAAAAACAAAACAAAAAAAACTCACAAACAAAGTGATTCTGACATGTGCCTCCTTCGGGCGAGCGAACAGGCGAGGCGGTGTGGAAGTAGTGCGCGGTTTTCTTCACCCACCACCACACACAAACACACACGCACACACATACACATAATACTCTTTACGAATGGTGTGAGGTGTGAGGAGCCACAAACAGAAGAAAAAGAAACGACGTTCTTCACGACGGCGGCTCTCGAACGAGACCCAAGGGGGATCTGGCCGGAAAATCCACTTCCTGCTTCCTTGATGCGGTCATCACAGCCGTCACACCGCCGGCCGAGCGTGGTTAGTGTGACCGTGATGGCCCCCTGCTCCCCCCCCCCCCTCCACACACTCTCTCGCCGGGCCCAAGTTCATTCCGGCGTAGTATTATTGGCGTCGAGGCTGCCAAGGTCAATACGCAGGAGAGCTCGTTAGCGGCTACCGTCCGTGAAGGCGACACAATGGAAATTTATCGACGCACCACGGCCAGGCATGGGCTCCCCGCCATCATCATCATCATCACCTTTTCCCTTGGTTGGTTGGTTTCATCGCGATTTTAAAACCTGCGAAGTGAAAGGAGTTTTCTCTCCCGACCAGGACACAGCAACTGCGTCACACTTGAAGGGGACAGACGAAGCTGATTAACATTACGTTTTCCACGTGCACTTTCCGCCGTGTAGCGTGGCACAGTAACAGCTAACAATATACGGTGATCGGCTGGTGGCGTAATTTAAGGTGACATTTATCATTAAATGATTTCTAAGAGAAAATGGGGCCTATGTTAGAAAACGCGCGCTCCAAACATCGGTTCCATGCCATGCAATTAGTGCAGGAGAATTGCATAAAAACAGCGCATGGATCAAACGATTCCCATTTATTGAAATGGACCGCAGAATTTTTTAATTGTTTTCAATATTAATTGAAAAAAAGGTTTTATTTTCGCTGCTACGAGTTGCGCAAAATAGACATAATTAAATTAAACGATAACCTTGAGCAAATACACTCATATGTATTTTTTGATGTCATGCAATGCACCACACACACACGCGCGCGTCCTTCACATATCGTGTGAAAAAGGACTAGGAAATGGTCGCCCGAGGTAGGGATATTTCTGCAACCGGCATTTTTGGTGAATGCAGCAAGCAAGAAACAAAAAAAAAACCCCGATGTACTTCAACGGCACATGGCACAAAATAGCTCAACTCGTTTCGCTCTGAAGTAGTCCTTTCTACGGGCCACCAAACTAAATAGCGTGTCAGCAGACAGTTACATACAGTGACAGTAGCACCACATACCGTATTGTTGTTGTATATGCGGATAAAAATATAGTGTTTTTGTTATTTGATCGGTTTTACAGAAAAGTTGAAATTATTCACTGGTTTGCTAATCCAACATCTTCCTTCTGCTTCGCCCTAGTTGCACTTGTGAATGATCGATAAGTTCAATAGTGTAGGTATCAACACTCTAGACCTAGGCAAAGAACGGCCAGTACGCCAATTATATTAAGCATTTCAGAAAGCCTCATTCAGCTTTATAATCGTAAGCTGCCATTGATTGTTTTAGCCATATTCAAGTATAAGAAAATGACGGTTTTTTTCTGCTGAAAGTAAACAAATGATCAATAAATTAAACCAGGCTATGTTTACAGTCTAACTATAATAAGCTACTTTTGAACCTTTAGCAAAAAGAGCTTGAAGTGATATTTATGGATATTTGAATTTCGTTTTTATTGTTTTAATGTTAGCCTCCTTGCCTAGAGTGTTCCCTTGCCAAGATTAAAAATACAGATAAGAAAATATGATCACATTGTATATAGGCGATCTATGGATTATTGGTTGATAATAAAAAAACAGCTGAGTAATTTTACAAATTTTGTTCTACATTCTCAATCAGTCAACCAAAACAAGCTAAAGAGAACATATATTTGTTTAGGTTTTTAGCTTGACAAATTTTAATCACCGGTAAAAGGGTCTCAGTTACAGCTCTCATCGATTCTAACATGACTTCGTGCTTGTGGAGATTCAATTGCTTTCTTCTGAAGCTAACATTTTTTGAAGGATAGATTATTCTTCGGTTGCAAAGCAAAAATAACCAACATTTTCGAATCATTGAATCGAATTATCTATTACAATTTCGTGCTTTCCTTGAACAGTTTGCCGACCTCTGTTGTTCTAGACCACCTGATGTAACAAACCACTCGACAGTAGGCATAAAATAGAACGACAAACACGCAAATTGAGAAAGCACGATCTCTGCAGAACCAATTGCTTGCAACCAACAACAACTTCTACTTCTTATCACACAAGCAAGCATCGTGTGTCGGTTGTTGTCGGGGAGAAATGACTTCAAAACAAGCAATGTGCGAATGTGTACATTGATTTTGAAAAATCTTCTAGTAAAAAAGGGCCAAAGGGTTTATCTTGAGCCAACCGAACGCGATAAGACTTATCCACACACACCAGCAAACGGTTGTGTGGCTGTGCCGGAGTCACGGCTGACTAACCCTTCCCATCCCACACAACACCACCACACGAACACACACATACTTCGGTGGGGAGTTTGGCGAACCACGGATAAGGTTCGAAAGCCATCCGGTCAGGTGTAGTAGCTCTTCTTATTGCGTCTCGGCGGCGGGCAAACAAAGGCAAAAAGGCACACCGCGACGACGTCGGGCGGGGCGCATAAGTGTTGACCGATGGCTATTGCGAAACGGTGCAGAAAAGCTCCACGGAGACGCACTTCGTTCGGCAGTTTGGCCGTTTTTCGCATTATCAATTATGGAACCCGTTTCGTTCGTGTGCGAAGGCCTGAATAAGCAATATGCTGGCTCCGTCTGTCGTTACATCATCGTACGCAACACCGACGCCACATAAGCCACCCGGGACCCATGTGTGTGTCTTTTTTGTTTGTTGTTATCTCCTTTGCGCCCCTGGGGAGGAGGCTCTTTTCTCCTCACCATGTGAAGCTACTAGTTTCGTCCTTCGTGGGGTCATCTTCATCAAGGAAAGTGCGTTTCGATGCCAAAGCAGAGTCCATCCGGAAACCCGATAGAAGCTGTTCCGCGGTAGCTACAGCTAGCGCCTGGTAAATGTAGTTAGACGACCGAAAAGAAGCCAATCTCCTAGAAAATCACAATGGATCACCACCACCAACAGATGGAATTGTTTCACGGCCTTCTAAAACAACGCTATCATTTTCATAAAAGCTGCAAAGTGCTGCCTATTAGCATGAGCAAGGGAGGTTCAGGTAATTCGTCTACAGACGTACGGACGATCTTGAAAAAAAAACGAGAGAAGAGGAAAAAACAACCAGACCAGAAAAGGCCACACACCACTTACCCACCGTAACCGTACACGAATACCACCCAGCACACAGCACAGGGAGGGTGGCCTCCTTTAACGCGAAACCAGTTCGAAAGAGATCGCCGGGCCTGTGTGCGTTGGGGGGTCTGCCTTGTGCTTGTGAAACTACAATCATACCTCGGCACGCGGGCCGAACAGTTTCAACATCGCTATGCTCGGTAGTAGATCATCACCCTCATCGTCCACCCATCATCGCTCGCAGCAGCTGGTTCTTCTCCAGCCGAAGCGGTGGTAGTGTTCTCTTCGCAGGGGACAGCGGACGGGTTCGGTGTCTTATGGGAACGTGATTTTTTTTAAAGTATTTGTTATTAATCCGGCAACGAAGGAACACGTTTCGCAACCTCAGCTACTGGAGTACGAAATCCAGCTGGCTGAGCCCGGCTCGCGACTCGTAATTAGAACGACCGCGCACTCTTTTAATGGATTACAGTTAAAGCCATCGGTTGACGCTGCAGCACACCAATTGAAATGCAATAATCAAATTGCCGGTACCTAGTTTTGCTCGGCGCGAGTGCGCTCGAACTCAATTAGCAAGCAGCCGGCGGCTTAAAGAGCGCAATTGGCGATCCATGTGTGCCTTATCACGGATCTTCTGCGAAATGGATTGACGCAGTATCAACCGGTTAAGTGCGGCGCACTACGTGACGTGAACCTCGAGGTACCCCGCACCACATTCATCGATATTTAGTGCTATATAAATGGTCGGTTGTGGGGCAGTTTACAATCAAAAAATGAATAATGCAACAACGCGTATTCGTCGGGTGTTATGAGGCTTTGGAAGGCACTTTGTTATCATTGTGACAAATTGACGGTTTCAGATGACAAGGATCGTGAAATGGTATATACATTTGTTCGAATATGAACCATAAAACATTTTTTCGTCCTGTAACTTGTTATTAGAGAAAAAAACATAACAACACAACCAAAGATCAACCGGCACGAAGAAAGCCATCCAGCCGTGACTAGCACTGAAGTGGGCACGAGCAGGGCAGAGCTGATAAGAGGCTTCATTCAGAGGACCCGCTCGCTTTATAGTAGCGGAACTGTATGGAATTAAAAATAAAGCAAGACAGAGGCACAATAGTGGACATATGCCACAGAAATATATGGGTTATCAGCGTACAAATAAACGGTCAATTGTACCAGAAGCCTTGTACCGAAAGGAAGTGTCACAGCATTTTCGATGAGCCATCTACTGCTACGATTAGCTGGTATTGTACATGGCTCTATTAACCCTGTAACGATGGTTTAACGGACCCCTCATGCCCAAGTGATGCGTATTAAAGTTGACAAACATACACTGTGTTTGTATAGTTGCTCTGCTTGACCTCTTTTACTCGACTCCAATGAACGTGAGCTACTTAACCGTCGATGCTCAATTTCTCTCGAATTCAATGCGTAATATTCGTAGCGTAAATATCCCACAACACCCTAAGGCGATTAATTGAGGAGCACCTTCTTTATTGAGGCGTGCAACAAAATTAACTAAAACTATCGAAATGAAAGATATCTGAAAGACGCGGTTAAATTAGTGTAAGAAGTGGACGAAATTTATTCATTACGATAGGCAGTATGAACAATTTACATTCCAAGATTCATACAACTATTTTGAACATTTTCATACTTCATTATGCCCTTTTTTGATGCTATTTCTTTAGGGGATGATATCTAGTTAACTGGTTGTAATTGAGTCTTGTGCACTAGCACAGCATCCGTACGCAGAACTGACTGTCCAGGCTACAGGTAATACCTAAGTCTAAGAAAACCAGAATTAGCAGGTCCAGACTCACTTGTGGGTGTTGTGCCAAGGAAGAAGACAAAGAAGAACATTAAGATGGTATATAGATCGTAAAATCCTTCCGGCGTAGCAAGGATTTCAACTTGTAGACAAATTTCACCGAACATGGTTTGTGAGTTTTATTTATGATCGTTCCGAAGAAATCTAAATAAAAAACACCGGCAAAGCTTTTGTCCGTCAAATAAAGTCGAATATTACCATCATTTAGACCTCGAGGCATGTTCTAATCAACACGATGGAAGAATCCGATGAAATTTGAAGGTTTGACTGGTTCCAAGGAATACGGCAATTATCTTTAGAGCTATTGTTTTCGATTCTTTTCATTTGTTTTCCTTTGGACAATTGAAAAGCTGATAGCTGCGTAGATGCCAAAAAACGGAGATAAAAAACTGTTAAAACTCAACTAGATAAGATCGATTTAGAATATTATACAGTCTATGATACAAAATTGCATTCGATTGGTACAACATCAGACGAGGATGTGCGAAATCCAGCTGTTGCTCGGAGCAGAGTGCCGCTTTGTTCTTGCGCATTATTGGCAAAAGAAAATCTCCAACATTAACGTTGTTTGAACTTCCGTTTCGAACGATACAGGCGCGTTCTGTTGTTGTTACCCATCGTCGTCTGTTATCGTGCGGATAAGATAAAGTGCAGTTTTTTTGCCAATACCTAGCGTTTGTGCATGTGCACCGTACAAACGCACACGCGCCCACAAGGGACAGAGACAACAATAAAAACCTTCGGCGGGGTTGATGTCGCGAGACAAACAAGAGGACAATCTCACGTCTCGCGCGCTTCCTGGGGTCGATGAAAAATTGCCCACTCTCAAGGCCCTTTTTAGTACCGCCATTACCAACAATTACAACACCGCGCAAATGTGAAAGATAACGGGATGTATCTAGAGGATTCGTCTCGTGCTTCCTGCTTCGACGCAAACCCATCGCGAACAGGACATCGAGGGGCGGGAACACAGGTGGGTGAGACGAGCACGGACAGCGAAGAACGGATAAAAACACGTGCGTATGCTGGTGTGGGTACATTTTCACTTCTGTGTCGTGTTTATTTATGTGGCGATATCACTGTTACGATGGGATGGGCTGGCGAGGGCGGAGGGCCAGACACTGGGCGAGACACCCCGAAAAATGGTGTGTTGTGGCGCGTTTTACCCAGCGTACACCACCGATTCGTTGGTCGATACGGTACGCAACGGCGCGGACATAAAACATTCAAAACGCCTTTCGACAAACTTACGTCCGTATGTTTGCGTTTGTGTTAGTGACGCAATTCTTCGCTCGACCCAAGGCCTCGTCGTCGCCTATCGCCCATCATCAGCGTGTATGTTGGGTCAAACTAATCTATCGCGCACTATTTTCTATGCGGTCGACTAATTGCAAGCGTGTAAAGATAACTTTGCAGTTCTTTTGAACCGCTTTTCAACGAGGGACCAGCTTTTCTCACCAAACACACGATCCCCAGTACGACCGGGTTCGCCACTCCTGACGTAGCGTGAACGGTACGCAACGCAACGCAACCGCTTGCACGCACACAAACGCGCTCGGACTTTTTTCTCGCATCTCTCGCACACCACTGCACGCGCGCACTACTACGTCACAGACACGGGAACGGAACAAGAAAAACAATACTCCATTGCATTTTTCTCGTCGTTTCTCTGCTGGCGCCCAATCATTTCGCTTTCTTCTTCTCGCGGCTGCTGCAAATGAAAAGTGCTTTAGCACACTTCCCCGACGGCGGAAACGAATGGGTGCAGAAAAAAGGCGACACAACACCATTTAACGCGAACGTGCGACCAAGGTAGAAAATGGTCGCAGCTGTACAAGGACGGTGGAGGTAGGGCGAAAAAAACATGACTCTCGCTCTTGTTGCTGCTTGACGACCACCTCACGGACCTACCTTGGGCTTGTTCAACCATTTTCGCAACGAATCCATTGCTGGCACCGTTTCCTCTCTTCCACACCAGCTGGAGGACGCTTATCAATCCAACTCGCACTGTACGGCCTGCCTGCACGGAGGAGTCTCGCGGGTGTCCCGCGTCTGTGTTGCACAGTTTGGTTGCGTGGGTATCGCGCCGATAGGGGATTATTATTTCACTTTCTCAAACACACTCGTCGGACGCGATCTGTTTTCCACTTCCTCTTCCCTCCTCCGCGACACGACGGCACGGCCAAGGAACCAGTTGACCAAACAACGAAATGCACTTCATTCACGAAACCAAAACATACACACACACATACGAACATACACGGCCACACTACAGGCGTACGGTGAATCACGACCTTCCTTTCTCGTACATCATTGCATCTCAAGAAGAACTGTGCACGATATTTGGTAAACTTCCGGGATTGATTCGTCAGACACTAAAACCACACACGGCCAGTGAAATTCACAGCGCACACAACAACAACACGAACAATAATAACAACAACAAAAAGCTGTCAACAGCAGTCAAACCAATCGAGCAATTTTCGAGCACGGCTTACCCGGCCTCCATTGTGCGCGAGTGGAAGAAGCGGAAGCGAAGGAGCGAGATGAAATGGGCTTATTATGGGCTTATTACACGGCGACCGAAAGACCAACAGTTTTCTGAGAAGAGCCCAATTTTGTACTTTTTGTTGCTCTTGCCAAATGAAACCCTCACTCGTGAGAATGTTGCTGTAAAAAATAAGAAAGAGAAAAAAAACAACAGCATCAAAAATAGGAAAAATGATAGCTAGAAGGAACATCCGGTTTCCACTTAATTTCAAAATGCTTACGTTTTTTGTCATGTGGGAATCACAATAGGTATTTTGACAGATGGTGTTTTGGCGCCTTGTCAAACTTGCAGTGATTTTTTGTTGTGATCGTTCGGTAAACAACCGCTCGCTGGTGCATAATATTTTATTTCAATCAATTCTAAAAGTATTATTGAAATTCACTCCTAAGCGGCTTTACCGCAATAGTTGTATCCACCTCGCAAACAAAATCAAGAATATTGTTCATACAATTCATCCTGGCACGCGTTTGGAGCATACAAGAATTTACGTGAAATACGACAACAGCACATACACAATCCGGTACCAAACAGCCCCATCATGTCCACGATAAAGAAGCTGGAAATTCGAGGTATTCGAAGTTTTGGCATTGAAAGCGGGGATGTACAAGTGAGTAGCAGAAAAAAAAACCGTAGGGCGGACATATTTTACTAACTGTATTGTGTGTGCATGTTATTTTTAGCAAATTAACTTCCGTTCGCCGCTCACGTTAATCGTGGGGCAAAATGGTTGCGGCAAAACTACTATTATAGAGTGCCTGAAGTACGGGCTGACCGGAGAGGTACCGCCTGGCACGAACCGTGGCGTTGGATTTGTGCACGATCCCAAAATTTTCAACTCCGTGGAAAGCTTGGGGCAGGTCAAGCTCATGGTGAAGGACTTTACGGGAAACACCGTTTCCGCTGTGCGTTCTATGAAAATTACTCAAAAGGGGAAAAATCCCAAGTTCGAGACGCTGGATTCGACGCTCTGCATGGAGAATGCGCAAACGAAGGAGAAAACGACTGTGACCCGCTCTCGCATAGCGGACATCAACAACGAAATGTGCGACGCAATGGGCGTATCGAAGGCCATCCTAAACAACGTAATATTTTGCCATCAGGAAGAATCGTGCTGGCCGTTGGATGAGCCGAAAGAGTTGAAAAAGAAGTTTGATGCCATCTTTGGTACGACAGAGTACAACCGCGTCATCGACAAGTTGATTAAGATCAGCAAGGAGTATAACGAGCGGTATAAGGAGAAGCTTGGTGACTTGAAACTGTTGCAGAATGTGAAATTGCAGGCGGAAACTAAACAACTGCAACTCGAAGACGGCGAACGAAAGCAGACGAAGCTCCGGCAAACAATTACCGATTTGGAAACGGACATCAAACCAATCCAGAATAAGCTTGAAGAGTTGGCTCTAGTCGAGCGCCAATATTCGTCACTGCTAGCAAAGAAGATTGAATTTTCTTCCAAGTAAGTAATGACACGTGTGGACATTAATAACATAAACACTAACGCACAATAATTCCTTTTTTAGGATTAAAAGCAAACAGGAACAAGGCCAACAGTTGAAATCAAAGATAAACAAACTTTTTGAAGGTTCTTTGCCAGAGCTAGAGGTTGAGATCCGCGTCTTCCAGCAAACATCCGCCGCCAAGCAATCCGAGCTGGAATCGGAGGAATCGGAAATGCAACAATTAAAGATGCAGGAACGTTCGCTGCAACAGAAACTGCAAACAACAGACGGGCAGAAGATTGAGTTGCTGGAAAAACAAAAGCGTGAACGAGAACTGCAAGTGGAGCGCGGGAAAAAGATCACGGTGTTGGCAGGAAAACTAAAAGTCACGGCATCCTTAGACAACGGCGGTGCCGAAGAAGTCGATTTAGCTCTTACTTCTATCCGTAACGCCATCAAGACGGAAGAGCAACTGATGCAAACGAAAACAAAAAGCTTCGAAGAGGAAGATACACGCGCGCAAAAACGCATCGATACGCTGCGTGAAACAAAAGCTACCCTGGAGAGCGACTGTTTGTCGAAGCGCAAACAAATAGATCAGCTGGAACGGGAAAAGTCGCAATCCGCCCGTGAAGTAACTGAAATCGAACGTTCGGCCGAAACGCTGAAACGTTTGATCGACGAAATCGATCGACTCGAACAGGAGTATGAATCGCAGGTAAAGGCAACCAATCTGCCGGCTATGAAAAGCGAACTGACCGAACGGAAAAAGCTGCGTGATCAGCTGCAAGATCAGCTGGATCGTTTGGACGAACGCATCAGCTCCCTGAACGAAATGGCGATGAAGGAACAGGAGCTCACCCTGAAGGAACAGCAGTGTACGGGTCGTGAGACGGAAGTACGGCGATTACGCAACAAGCACGCCGAAAGCTTACGGCAATTGTTCCCCGATCGAACGATCGAGTCAAGCTACAAGAGCAATCTGCAAACCCTTTACGATACGCTGCAGAAAGACGTTAAAACTGTGAACGACAAAATACGCAGAGCGCAGGCGACCGTGACGGAGATGGAGACTACGCGCAAGAGTCAAAAGCAACAGCTCGATCGACTGGAGCGTGAGTTGGCGGAGGCTGAAGAAAAGATCTACAGTGCCTGCCGGGGTAACGCATACGAGGACGTGCTGGCAAAACTGAACGAGAAAATTATCAAAAACAACATGGAACACGGAGAGGCACGCTCGGCCGTAGTGTTGTATCAGAAGTTCATTTCCAACCTCGAAAACGATCGCTGCTGTCCGGTGTGCGAGAAGGGACTGGAGAGTGAGGATGTGCGCGACGTAAGCGGGAAGCTGTCGGACGAAATACGCCGGCTGCCGGAGAAGATTGAAACCCTCGAACGCACGCTCAAGAAAGACCGCACCGATTACGATAAGTTGCTGGCACTGAAGCCGATTTCGGAGCGGCTTGAAAAGCAAAAGAAAGAACTGCCGCTACTGAAGCAGCAGCTGCAGGAAACGGAAAAACGACTTACCAGCGCATCGGACGATCTCGAAGAGCAACAGCTCGCCGTTTCGGAACCGACGGCCAACATGCAGCTGATCAATACGATCGTCGGGGATATGAGCATCCTGGATAAGCTTAGTACGGAGTGGGAGCGTATGAAACGGGGCGTAGAAGAATTGCGCACTCAGCTGGGCACGCAAACATCCGACGGCGGCTCGATAGAATCGCTGAAAGCGGAGCGTGAAACATTGCGCGCCAAGTATAAAACCGAACGCACTCTGGTGGATGATATGCAGAATTCGATCGATACCAAAACGGAGAAACTGAACAACCTTCAGTCGCGCAACAATCAAATGAAATCGAAAAAGTTAAAGTTGCAGGAGTCGGTCCAGTCGCTGGAACAGAAGCGTGCAAAAGTCGCCGAACTCGGTGCCAAAATTACCACACTGGACGATGAGCTGAACACGGCGGAACTGCGTCTGACTCCCGTGAAGGAGCAACTCCTACAAGAACAGGAGCAGAAGCAGCGTACGAAGGAGCGAAACGGCAAGGATCTGCAAAAGATGCGCCATGAATTGGATGGTCTGCGCTGGGAGGAAACTGAAATCGTTCGATTGAGCTGTGAGCTGGATGAACTGGCAGCGCTGAATCTGGTTGACGAGTTGCGCCGTTTGCAGACAAAAGCTGATCAGTTCCAGCGGGACCGAGATCAAGCCCAACGCGCTATGGAACAGCGCAATAAATCGATCGAAAAATTCCGACAGGACATTGCCACGCAACATCTGCGGGAACGAGACCTGAAGGACAATCGCGACTTAAAGCGCCTGGTACGCGAAACGGAGGATCTTGAGGCCGAGCTGGAGCTGTTGGTGAAGAGCATGGGAGAGATGGAGCTGGGCAGCGTGCAGAAGGAGCGCAATCGTCTGATCGATCTACGCGACGGGCTGCAGGCCAAGCGGAGTGAGATAAACGGTCAGATAGCTGAGCTGCAGCATCAGATGGCAGACCTTCGCAAAGAGCTCAACCGAAGTGAGTTCCGCAACGCGGTCCGCAACTACGTCACCACACTGAGTGAATCGATAGTGCAGCGGAAGATTATCGGCGATATCAAGAAGTATCGCGATGCCCTGGAGAGTGCGCTGCGCGAGTATCACACGGAAAAGATGCAAGAAATCAATCGTACCATCTACTCGCTGTGGCGCGACATCTACCGCGGGAACGACATCGACTACATACGCATCAACACGCTGGATGAGGGTGTGGCGGAGCGGTCGGATCGGCGGCGCGTCTACACGTACGGTGTGGTGCAGGCGAAGCATGACGTCGAGATAGATATGCGGGGGCGCTGCAGTGCCGGCCAGAAGGTGCTGGCTTCGCTGATCATAAGGCTCGCGTTGTCGGAAACGTTTAGCAGCAACTGCGGCGTGATGGCACTGGACGAACCGACCACTAATCTGGACCGGGACAACATTGAATCGCTGTGCGAGTCGCTGCGTGGCATTGTGGCGGAACGGGCGTCGGGTAATTTTTTGTTAATCATAATCACACACGATGAGGAGTTTGTCAAGAAGCTGGACAAGTTCGAAAACTACTATAGAATTTCGCGTAACAAAGACGGAAAATCGGTCATCAAGGAAGAACAGTTGTAAATTCGATGCTGCCATTCCAAATCCGTAAGGAGTTTAAATAAGTTGGCTCTCTGCTTGTGTTGTTTCCTATCATTCCTTTTCTTATGTACCAGTTGATTGTTAGAATATAAAAAATAACTACTAATTAAATGGACTCATTTTTCATACTTTAATTTAATGTCTATTTGAAATGCTGAAAGCTGTGTTCAATCGTGCGTAAAATAATGGGTAGGCCATGTTAATTGATCATCAAAATTAAGACAGAAAGAAAAACAAATAGCATTTCCTTTGAGCTGGTTCAGCCGGGAGACGTATTTGGATGGTAAAACTACTAATAACAAGCAATGAAAGAACCGTAAACGTTTTATACCTTATGCAACATATGTATTTTGAACGGATCTATTTTCCCTTGCCGTGATTTGGTAGTGGAACACATAGGACGAAAACATCTAATTTAGTAACGTTAAAAAGTTCACTTCGTTCCCGAGTTACGCGAATTCGCGGATACGTGAAAATAAAACAATTAACATTCAGTAAACATTAAACTTCCACCATTCAATCCCGTTCCGTATGTGAGATAGGACAAGACCAAAGAGTAAAGTAAATAAATCGAATCCAACAAAATATATTAACTGGAGGCTCTACTTTGAACCAAATCTCATTAATATCCGTTTTGCTGTTAAAGTCCAACAAGTTTTATAAGTTTTCTAAAAAAATACTGTAAATTTCTATTGCAAACGTAATATTTCTATCCACCATTCAATAATGGAAGTAATGGTGGACTTATGAATTTTGTAAAACCCATATTTCTAAGTTATATAACTAATACAAGTTTTTCCTCCAACAGATCCTGATAGCGTCTGTTGCGTCTAGTAATATCCAGAAAAAAATCAGTTCAACGAAGCATCTTTGACCTTGTAAGGGAGTTTCTCGCTGAAGCGAATCGATTTGAGCCTAATATCAATTTCCGTACCCCTAGATGACTACAGACACCATATGTTGAGCGATGTATTCGCTGGGTGTTATTATTTATGGCTCAACAATAGTCTCCTAATTGTTCACAGCCACATGCACACGTTCCTTGCGTTGCTTCCTCAACCTTAGCCCACGACCGCGTGTAATGCACACTGTTTACGTTAGTGAGCCGGGTGGATTTCTTCGGCTATCTCTTATCGTCGTATGCAAATGATACACCGCGCGCCGTACGCAACAATAACGCACGACCCTGAACGCGTTCGGTTCGGTTCCCGTCGTTGGCACGTCAGCGGAATGTTGGCAATGTAATTTAGCTCCTTTTGTTTTTCAATCCCACTGAAAGCCCTATCCGTAGCGTAGCGTAACCGTTCGCGTGTTCCGGCATGGAAGGATGCGCCCCGGCGTCTTGTTTGCGTGCTTACGATGATAACAAGGATCAAAGATGTTCACATGCTCTTGCACACACACACACACACACACACGTATGGGGGACGCGCCGCGAAGAAGGAGGCGATTGCGTGGCTTACATCGCACCACCAAACCTACGCACAGTGCGCGCGTATGTATCCGCCAGGGTTTGGAGGATTTTTGTTCGGTATTTGCGAAATTTGCATAATTTTAACTCTCACCACAATCCGATTCACTTTAATTGATTGACTTTGATATGCTGATCCGATTCATGTCTTCGCGATGAGAGGGGGTGGTGTTTGGTGTTTTGAGCCGTGTGGGTATGTGTGTAGATTTGCCTGTGGCCGGAAGGATTTGAAGCACGAGACAAGGCGGTGCGGAGCGACCGTTGAGTACGTGATTTTCGTCGAACTGATTTGTTGATTTGTTCGAGGATGCTGAGTCGGCCCTGTGGACAAGGAGCTTCGATGCGCTTCGTAGTATAAAAGCCTGGTGTTGGGCAAGGTCTGGCCAGCAGTTTCAAATCGGGTTCAGACTAGAGACAGTCGCTTGGTCCCTGTCCTCTTCTGGTAGTGCGTGAAGTGAGCATATTAAGTTTGATTGATTGTGTCGCTGGTGAAATAAATCGGAAAAGGATATTAAATAGATAGTGTAAAGGTATGGCTGGAGAACCATCGCTGAGTGAAAGTGTTTCTCAATATAAGGCTCTCTTTTAGTGAGTGTGTTCGTCAGCTTATTTGAATGTTTTTAAATTTTCCATTTGCTCTAGATTTCGAACCATTATGCTTCATACACGCACGATTGCGCTCTTACTGGTGGGACTGGCGGTGTTGGTGAACGCTCAAACGTTTCAGTACTCACGCGGCTGGACTAATGGCAAACGTTCCTCCGCTCCGGTCGAATCCGTCGCGAGCCAGGCGCTCCTTTCCGCCGTACCACCCGGTGGACTAAGCTCGTTGAAGCCACAAGAAAAGTACTAATCAGTCATCAGGCACCACCAGGCAGGCGTCCATTTTTGTGATACGTTTCGTTTCTCCATCTCCATCGACAGAGCACTGCTGCGACGGTTCCTGCGGAACCCGTGCGATCTGCGCGTGGCCAACTTACTCGCCGGCCACCCCAGCAAAGACCTGTACCAGCTGGGCAGCAACGGCTTCGACAGTACCGAGTCAGCGGGAGCCACGTTTGTTCTGCCGCAGTTTCTAATGGATCCCGACGAGGGCAACGGAAACGGTGCCATCGGTGGCAGCCTGGTCAACGGTCACTCGGTGCAGGAGGACGAACTGCGCTTCAAGCGCCGGGCGCCCGTCGGTTTTAGTGATCCTCGTCAGAAAATTGCCTAAACACCTACCCATCAGCCGTCATCACGTGCCACCAGTCGGTCCGAAAATCAGCGGAAACAGGTGCTGCGTGCCAGGATTGTCCACGTGTCCGCAGACCCGTTTGCAGGACGCATCCCGTGCGCGGGGAGAACACGATAACTTAATAATGGTCCATCCGAGCGGGAAGCAGGCAGAAGCGATTATCCAAGTTTGTCGTTTGTTCCAAGTTTGTGATGCGATGTTCCCTTGCCTAAACCACCACATGCTTGGCCCCGTGTACCGTGCGAATGTTTCCGGCTCTGGCTTCGCATTCGTACCGTGCAAGCATCTTCTCTCTATAAGTAAACCGATCCAGCATTCCTAGCAGCGGCACAAATATGCCGCAGACTGTGCAGAAACAAAAGTGTATTATAATAGCGGATAAAGATAAGACTTGTTGTCACATTGAAGCAAAGTGGGCGTTCTGTTTGTTTACTGCCTTGGGTCAAACATCGAGCCATCCACTCACGCTGGGGCGGAAAGGATCGATTAAGCGTTCGCTGGGGGAGTAAAAAAAACAATCCTCTGACTAGACCGCCGGGAATTAAGTTGTCCCACCGGGTCCGCCTGGTGCATGCGGTGCAGCTAATTGGAAGGTTCGTTGAGTCGCACGGTGCAGTGGATGCTTCAGTTGGGTCAAATTATAGGTTCGTTTTTTTAGTGACCCTGACCCGAGGGTGAGGGATAGCTTCTCTTCCGGCGAAGATAGGCATGGATTGTTTGACAAAATGACGTCGTTGATGGTAGCAGTGGTTGGGACTTGCAGCGGTTTATGCATGTCGTATGAGTAATTTTCGAGCCATTTCCGATCGGATCGAGCCGCCTTCGTGCGCAAAAGGTGAAAATAACAGCTATCAAGGAAGGAGATAATCTTGGGCGATTAAAATTCAACAAGCATCTGCAAATTTTCATTGAGGGTGGCCCCAAAAAGAGGAAACCTAATGGTGGTTGCAGGTAAGATAAGTAATTACGACAGGAAGCTTCCAGTTGCACAACTGGAAGTTAGTCAAGTTGGTCAATTCGCAAAGATGCCAACGATGAAGCAGATACGGGTACAGTTTCAAGTTGCTCTTATCTGAATTTGAAATATTTTAGTCCATTGTTGTTATCTGGTTTTTACTACAAAATATCATAAAGATTCAGATGAGGTCATCAAGTCCATACTCCAAGTCCAAGTCCATATTCATCCCATTTTGATAATGAAAATAATTGGAACACTAAAAAATGGTGTCGTAAACTATTGGCAACACATTGGCTTTCAATACTCCGTGTTTGAATTTCAGGTTCAGCATTATTTTTTAGATTTTGCCCAGACCCAAGGGTTTGGTCAAGTTTCAAATTTTGTATACAAGATATACGCATATAATGATGATGAAGACACCTCATACCCCTGTATAGGATTGAGGATTGGATTGAGAATGGCGAAGCTATCGTACGCTCATATCATGCTGTCATCAAGCGTCTGAGCAACTGTCAAATATGTTGAAATTAGAATTCAGTTTAGCAGACATTGAAAGCAATTTTTGTACATGTGAGCGCCCTACAAAGATTTTACTGTCTGAATCGTATCGTGTCATTCTACTGAAACTATCAACCAATCAAAATCTGCACTGTTTGCAGCGCTGAACGATCGTGAGGTCATAACATAATGATTGGGGTAAAAAAAAGTCGTCATCTCTTATGGAATATAAATCATCCTTCGAATATTTATTCCCAAATGAGATGGTCTGGCGGTTAATAGAAACAACTTCCTATGTAATATCTGGGCGCCAATAAGGCTCAGTTAGTTCTTATAAAATTTAAATCATTTACAATAGTTTTATAATAATAATTATAATAATTTTATAGTATGGACAGAGGCGGATCGCAAAGTATGCGGCCGCTCAGGTCTTCGAGCTGAGCGGGTCCTTGTTCTTGGAAGAAATAGTTTGAAAAAAATATACTTTTCTAGCAGTGTTGGGGGCCTCATGAGAAGCAAGGGGGCCTCAGCATACATTTCAGTGGTCATGTCTTGATCCAAAAAACTCAGTGTGGCTGTACTTCATTGAAGAAGAATTGAAGAAGAGTAAATACTAATCATCAAGCAAACAGCTCAATTTACGACTGCTCAAGCGAACCATTCATTTGTCAAGCTGACAAACTTTGACGCGGATCAGTGGACTAATAATCTGCGCCCGTCGTGTGCACCACCGTCCAGTTTATCAATGATCTCACGTGTGAAAACATCAACCGTTTGGAACCACTTGTGCCCGCCTTCATTCGGGTCGGTGCGTGCCACGCGAAAATAAATACACAAAAACTTTCCCGCTGGCCGCTGTAATTCGATCGGCGTGAGTACAACAAGGATTTGTGTCCGGCGGTTAAGGAACAGCTTACACCAATTTACCACCCGGCTCTACATCGACGGAATAGATACGAGATGTATGACGCGTAAGGTGTAGGGACATATTTTTCTCAGCAAAAAAAACTGCTCGAACCTGCCTGCCTGCCTGCCAGCCAGGCCGGTTGTGCAGAGATCTACGGGTGATAAAATCGCAACATAGACCACTCGCGGCGCGAACTAAAATAGGGTCCCGCAGTGCTTGAGCAACCGGTCGAGCACAGCACCCTACGGCGGCAGCCATCAGGCCATCGGGACAAAACCAGACACTTCAAAAGAACAACGGCAATCAAAATAAACTTAGCCTTACGTTTCCGTCCCTAACCATGGCTTCACTCGTGCGCTGCCGGTTTCATGATCCCTTCGGAAAGGAGGCGATTGCAGGCGATAGAACCTGCCAGGAAGACCCCTTTCGCCCGTACTGTGACCCGCTTCTGCTCGTGGTGCGCCGGTGCAGCATCGTATTACTTTATAATTAATTTATGTGGATGAATGATTGCCTGCCGGTGTGATGAGGAGTGTAGAAAGTGTTTTCTCTTGTTGTTTGTTTCTTCCTCCGCTGGCAGTTATTGTCGGTTCGCTAAGCCCTCGCCGGACACAAATCCTTCCCCTGGGTACGTTTCGTTCATCTCCGTTAGCATCAAAAATGAAACAAGTGAACCTTTTGACTGGCCAAACGCGTTTATCTTTTGCTCGTGGCGGCACGTATCCGTTCTGACGTTTGGATGACATTTTTCAACGCAACGCAAATGGGGCGATCCCCCAAGATGTGTCCGTTCGGTTTGCGCCCGTTTGCGTTACCTGCCATCATCTGCAATTTGTCTGAATTTTCGAGTTTGCTTTCACGGCTAGCGCCGGAATCTAATCAAGGAGCGCGATGAACGCTTAAGCGTATTTGCAGCGCTGGAAGCTGGAAAGCCCCGATACCGATTGCGGGCCTCGGACGGTTATCATTTTCACACCTTCATTTTTTATGCCCACCCTGGGCCGTGCCTTTCGTGGGGAGCTGTACTTTCCGAAACTCTCCCTGGAAGGGCCATCCCACCCGTCAGGTGGAATTCATTTATCTTTAAAGAATTCAATTTTCGAGATTTTAATCAACGCTCCTTGGGCGAAGAAATGACCGGACGTTACGTGGCACGCTGCGAAGAAGGCGATCGTATTTAGAGCAAATACACCGCCTGATGGAGGATGATGCCTGCGCAGGTTGTGCATAATTTATTTGCATTAACAAAAACCCTCGTGGCAAAGGTGGCCAGAGGCGCACGAACGGAACGGTGGGCATTAATTGGAGGCACGATGCATACCACTGCAAGAATGTTTGTCAAATCTAGCGCCAAGTTCGGGGTACACTAACAGTATGATCAATCCAAGGGGGGATTTAGTAAGTAATACGGAAGCTGTCCAATTTACTTCTTGAGCGGATGAATTTGCATGTAATTCGGCGTTCGGAGCGCGTTTGTGTGGGGAAATGGACAACCTGTGATACAACGATTTCGCTCTTACTTACAGATTGCGGATGTTGCTTACATTAATAAGTGGAACAGAGAGTTATAGTAATAGTGGTTTAGAAATAGAAGCTATTAGA
The DNA here is from genome assembly GCA_000349145.1 of Anopheles dirus. Lineage (NCBI taxonomy): Eukaryota > Metazoa > Arthropoda > Insecta > Diptera > Culicidae > Anopheles > Anopheles dirus. The sequence goes on along the minus strand of KB672713.1, from coordinate 1,302,605 downwards.
CTATATAGACACTATTGACAATAACCTGGAATGTATCGCGCTACAGCGTATGTTAGATAACTTTTCTAAATGGTGTATTGACGACGACCTGCGTATTTCTCTTGCTACGTGTTCAGTTCTGTCTATTCATCGGAAGCATTATCCAGCATTAAGATATTGATGTTCTACGTCTTACTGTTGTTCATGATTTAGGTGTAGTGTTAGATGAGCGACTCACGTTTACTGCTCACTACAAACACATTGTTCTGAAAGCAAACACAATGCTAGGAATCATTGCCAGACAGTCTCGTGAGTTTGGCAACCCTTTCTATTTTAGGGTTATGTGTAACTGTTTTCTACTCTCTATCCTAGAAAGTAATAGTGTTATTTGGACTCCGTACTCCGCATACTGGTCGTCGAAAATCACTCTAAAAAAATCACTACGATAGCTGATTGCAACTTAAACTGGAATACTAGGTTACAGAGACCTGATTACAGGACCCGCTTCCTGTTACTTGGAACGCAAACTCTAGAGCACAGACGAGTAGTTTCTTAATGTATGTTGACGCACCTTATCTACTTGCAAAGTTTAACATTGCTGTCGCTCGTATCGCGTCGAGACGAAATGTGTTTCTTATTCTTTCTTACTTTTTACCTAGGCTTGGGTCTTTCGATTTCCACATGTCTAATTTTAGAGAAACTCTGTTAATGCCTGTTAGGTCCCCGCGTTTTTAAGACCATTTTGATTTTATTTACAACATGTGGCAAAACGTCCTGCGTTCGTCATGTTACTATTAATACGAAAATTACGAAATACCATTCTTTTCCTTCAAAACTAAAGTTTTCTAACATACGAATGACATAGTTACAGCGCCAACAGGATACTCCGTTGCCAAAAACCCAATTGATTGCCCCGGAACAGTGCACCTTGCCCGTTCGCTGAAACCGAGTGTGCGCTTCCCTGTGCGCGAAGTTCATGAGAAAATAATTCAATTAGCACACTCACGAACCGTCACACTGCAGTGCGTCCTGGGATCGGTGCATACGCTAGCATTCCCGCACCGACTGCAGCCGCCGCCGTCCCGGGGGAGTCATCGCGGATCGCATCGTGGCCCCGGCGAACCTGACAACTCAATCAACCACCGTAGCGAAGCCACGTGACGATCTGGTGTGCGGATGAGCATGAAACTCCCGGCCATCCAGGGAGACCCGGGGCTTGTGCTAATCGGTAGGAAAATCATGGGAATATCCTCATGGCCGGGCTGCTGCGCTCTCGTACACTTGTTGGGCTGGCCCGCACGTACGTACGGGTACGTGCGCACCCTCTCATTTTTGAGCGATTAATGGGTCGAAGATGAGGCGCGATTGTGTGTTTGGAAAGTATCATTTTCGCGTGTGATTTTCCAACCCCTCGCGGACGTGCCGGTCTTCCCTGGCAGGGAAGATGATAAACATATTTATAATGTTATTAGAGGAGCGTTGGGATGGGAAATGCGGCGACCTGGTCTGGTCTGGCAGGCCAAGCGGTGGGCTATTTCGCCGACACGTTGTTGCAGCAGTAGTAGAGTTAATAAATTTATGAAATCAAACCTACCACCCGGTTGCTTCATCCACCGTGCGGGTTTACTCTTCACGGCCAATCAGATCTCTGCGCAAAGCGCAAAAGCAGGTACTACACGATGATGAAATCCAGAGGCTGCGCTCCCTCGGGGACTATACACGCGCACCCGTAAAGAGCATCGTTCCCTCGGGAAAGTGCTGATGCGTGATGGTTGTTGAAATAGTTTTTTTGTTCCTCGCTGCAGTCTCGCTGCACTGCACGGCCTTCCGAATTGGGCTGCATCCGAAAATCGTACGATAATTGTTACGCGGGCGCGCGCGCGCTCGCGTAGATTGATCCCTCGATACCCGGGAAAAGGACAGGAACGTCCTACAATGACACTTTTATCAACGGCACAGCAGGACCGTGGACCGTTTCTGTGGTGGTATACGGTGAAATTGACTTTTCAAGTACCGGATCGGGTCCGTTTAAATGTTTTACTAAATATTTAATGCACTTCACGTCAACAAAAAGCGGCCCATGTGTCCGTGTGAAGCTGGTAGAATTTTAGATGATTTTTTTGTGTTTTTTTTTTCGTTTGTCCGCATGTTTGTATGTGTGTTGTTTGCTTCCCTTCATGAAGCACTTTTTTTTGTCAGCGCTACTCGCTACGGTTCTCGGCAGCCAGGAGAGTTTGTGAAAAATTAATTGAGTTAAAATAGAGTGTGAATGTTGGTTCATCTATCGCCTGCCGTTGTCCTTGGTGGCCGGAGCACGGAGTTGTTCTTTTAACGGCTGTGTTTTATTTCGTTATCCGAAGGGTGATGTTGCATGTTGGTACACCGATGTTTGCCGCTGTTTTGCGCTTCTTTTGTCGGATTGTCGAGTGTGCGAGCCGGACAGGAATGTGGCGTTGGTGAAAGGCCGGAAGACAGCCAATTCGCTATAGGTTTTGGAAGCACAATATCCACATAAAACTCCTCGTGTATCGATTTGAGAGATCGAGAAACATCCGACTAGGATAAATAAACGAAACGCCATTTTACTGCCAGTGTTTCACAATTTGACCATTCCAATCGGACCCGGCTGCAGGACTCAACACATGGGGCGTATGGTGCTACGTTTGGAAATCGTTTATTGGGGAATAAATTTCGGCAAGTTCGATACAAATTGGATTGCAGTGTCTTCGGAAGCTTGTTTTTTCGACGCCCTCTGCTTTCGTTACTCTTCTGCGTCGGTGGGAAAACGACCACTGACCACTCGAAATAAATAGATCGCCACGCAATAAAAAATGTATCGCTTGAAATCAGGTTGGGTATGGAACGGTTTCGAAGACAGTTCCGATCATTTTATTACGCCCCATTTAGGACGCTGTGATTTCACAGCGTTCGGGTTTGAGCAAAGGTTCATTTTGATTGATTTTACTGTAGGAGGATGAGCAAATGGCTGGGGAGGCCGTTGGCTTTTTGAATATCTCAAAAGTTGAAGCGATAGTTATTACAAACTTGTTCTGCTGGTACTTAAACCACTTCAGAGCATCGCGTCGCTTAATGCCGAGGCGCCACAAAATTATGGAAAGCCACTCAGTGCATTATCCGCGCCTCATAAAAGCCCCCCATTCGGGCGATAATCTGACAGGAACAGCACTGGTCGATGTCTCCCGTCAACTCAATTGTAACAGAATACTATAGCCCGCTCGTACCGAGGACCGGCGCTCGCTGTCGGAGTCGTTTTGGGACCGATTTTCGCATAAATCAGTCTACGGTCAGATTCGTGCGCGAGGGATTAAACAATTTCGAGCATACGAACGACCAAACCGTATCATCTTGAACCGCTCCGGGAGACGGCCAAAACGAGTTTGCGAAAGCACTGCCATACGGACTGCGGTTCCTGGGAACAATTTAGCCAAATTGCCACAAAAGGCCACGACTTGGATGTGAAGAGACAACAAAAAAAAAATGAAAGAATTGTTTTCAATTATATTTGCTTTGTTTTTATTTTCCTTTATATTGGTTCTCTTCCTCGTCCCTTTCAGTATAGCCGATGCTTCCGTATGCGCTCTGTTCCAGCTGCTTTGGATATAATAATAGTTGTATAATTTTGCTTGCAAAAGAAGAAAACGGCTGCCATTATATCAGTTGTTCGGGTTCCACTCATAAAGTAAATGTAGCTTATTTGATAACGATTTCCCCACTGTACAATGACGCCCGTCTAACCTGTAAGGTTGTAGCTACATATGAGTGATGCCTCTCTCTTTCTCTCTCTCTTCCTATGTGGCAAATTCTGTCGTGCGAATGTCAGCTGTCGTGTTTTTGTATACCAAATGGCGAGACATGAATTTACAATGATGCTTACAGTCTACTCTGCTCGCGCATTCAAGTCGTTCGATTATGCTACAACCTCATTGCAGCTATGAATAATTAGCTAACAGCATAAGCGATTTAAAGTGTTATCTGCTCCTGCTCCTACTGCTCGCGGCTGCTCTAGGCGACCGCTTCGGGTTTATCTATACAGCAGTGCAACAAGCCGTGCCTTCAACCCTTACCGACGAATAACCTGCTCCGGGGGCATTTAGCAGTGTAATATGTGTACAGGGCACTGAGAATACTGCACATGTAAAGATGCACTTTTCGTTTTCCTACACTTCACAATCGTATGTCACTTCCCGGTGCGGTGAAGCTACCTAACGCGATTTTACAATAGAACTAAGTACAAACAACTCGTTCTTTGCCTTCGTGGTGCCTTGTGTGAGACCAATAGATACAGTGTGCCTTTATGGTTGTAGATGCTTCATGTGAGCCGTTACCGCAGCCGGTCGTGCGTGTTGGAGTTTTTTTTGTAAATTAATAACTTTCCTATCTGTTAAATGCACTCGAGTCTAGTGGTTTTCTACAACTTGCATTGACCGAGATGGATTATGTTTCGTTGTGGGCGTATCCTTAGAGTATTTGTACAAATAATATACAACGTCTAACACCTGGCGAGCCCTCCTGCCCACTGTTTTACCTTCACTTCTCATGCAACGTTAGTTCACTCTCACGTTTCGACGGTTTCGTTCACTCGTTCTAAGTAAAGTCTTGGAGATTTCTTATAGTACACGATGGGGTTGAAACAACGATTCCGTCCCCCTCAAAAGGTACACACAACGCAACTTGAACGATATTTTTTTCTCACTAAACACTCTCCATATCACAACGTATGCAGTACGCGACGATAGCCACCGTGGTTTCCGAGGAAAATTGAACGCGTACGCGTACGATATTCCATTTTCGCTCTCGATTGATCGATGGGAGTAGCTGCACGCGGAGCAGTTCTGTGCAGGTGGACAGCTCAGTTGTTGCTGTTGTTGCGTGAAAGGATGGCAAAGCCACTTAGCATCCGGCGGTATGCGCTTCAGCCCACGGTTGAAGCCCGTGCAGTGCCGCCAAGGGAGCGCCTGGCGTTGCGGAAGATGGTGCGGCCGTCGAGGGCGGAGGCTGGCCAAAGCCTTTACTGAGCGCTTCTGCTTGCAGCGAGAGCATCAGCCGGTTCGCGGCTTGTCGTTCGGCTTCTCGTTCCTCCGCCGTTTGTCTCCTGGTGATGAGAGCAAAAAGAGAGGACATTTTAATTCGGTAGAGTTCTTAACTTCATTTTGCTGGGTTGGTTTGTTGTGTCTTATGTATTTCTAAAAAAAATGATAAGAAGCATTTACAGCAGTAGTGTTTTATTACTCTAAACGCATCGTATTTTTCGTTGATATTATCATTTTACCTCAAAAGTGATAACCTCAAATGGTTTCATAAATAGTCGCTACCTTTTCTTAATAATTTACTCAAACTTTTGACACGATATACAATACAAGCAACATAAATATATAATTTCATAGCCAGTTTAGTCAATTGAATCCCCAAACTACTGTCCCATTTATTTGGCTGCGTACGCGTGCTGTTTGCTGGTGAAACTCGAGCAAAAAAGGCGCAAGCAGGCACGCGAAATGAAGAAAAATGCTCGCTTCCTTAAGCATGTAATTTGAGTGATTGGGGGCTTTTTTCACTGCTGTAGCACCAAACACAAACATCCTTTGTTATTGTGAAAGGAGAAAATTAGCCTCTTGCAGGCAACTCAATTTAAAGAATCGCATGTTTACGGCAAGTTATGGCAGCCGGAGAAGGCCATAGCTTCATTTTCACAACAACACAGAAACAAATTGAATCCGGGGAGAAGGTTCCGGGTGTTCCGCGTTCCCTTCGCGACGGGACCGGTGTAAAGCACGACTATGACTTGCTTAAGAACAGCGGCAGAGCGGAAAATAAAAGAAAACCATGTAAGCCATGATCAGCTCAACACGAGTGCAGGGAAAATAAATCGATCTTTTTAACAAGGCGAAAATCGTTGGCATTTGCTGGGAAGGAGGAAAAGGTTTCCACTGCCTGCCCCGTTGCTCTTCTCTCCTGGTGGCATTAAATATTAATCGCGGCTGCCATCTTTTTAAGCGACTTTCCAGTTACACTTTGACCGGGGTGGGGAGGGAGCAAACAAAAGGAAGTTAAGTGATTCAAAAAACAGAGTAGAGAGTTTTCTCCTGCGCTTCGTTGAAACGAATCCACGCTCGAAAGGGATTGGTTGGTTGAGGTTGCCAGTAGCGGGAGGAATGTTTGTTTACCCCTTCCAGTGCCTTTAAATAATATTCCTAGTCATGTAAAAAGGCATGCTCCGACCGACGATGGAAAGCCCTGCTCCTGTTGGCACGTATCGCTCGCCAATTTGCCCCCAAAACCATCCGTACGGACAAAAACATATGAGTTTATTTAAAAAGCATCTTTGGAGCCACAAACGCGGCTGTGGCTGTCAAGCACATAACGACAACGAGCTCTTCTCGTTCGGCAAAACCATATAAGCACCAGCCGGAATGTTTTATTTCGTCTGTGTCTTTTTGCTTCAAATTTAAACTTGACAGTTTCAGCCGACATGCGGCGGGAACAGTAAGGACTAAAAATGAAGAAAACTGAAAAAAAAACTCATGCTTGTCAGTTTAAGGATGCTTTCTTTTTTGTTTTCGTTTAGCTGGTGGTCGTCATCGTCCCCAAAAGTTTGGCATGAATTTTTTATGCTTCGTTTTATACACGAGAGCTCCCGTGCGGGGCATGCTTATGGACGCGATAGCGCGTCACAGAGTCCTGCTGCATTATTGAAACCTTCATAATCGTTATGCCAGAAGATGAATCACCGAAATTGCGGGCAAGCGAGCAGGGAAAAGTGGAATGAAAAAGTTTGGAAAGAAAATGATTATATGGGAATGATGTGACGATGGTTTTTTTTTTAAGGATATTGACTTCAAGGCGTTGCGGTTAGATTCGTTTTCGTGCGAAGGCTGCAGTATTGATTCAATCCTCTAACATTTCACCGTGAGAGTATAATGGTTGTGAATTTAATACCGCCTGATTGGAATCACTTGCAGGCATTTGCAAATATAGAATTTCCCATCTGTTGGTGAATAATACACATATTTCGATGTTTAATACCCATATGATCGATTCGATAATCTGCTCATCATGCCATTACTGCATAGATTTCCACTGTAAAATCGAATTTTACATTTAGTAATCGAATAGGTGCGTTCACACGATACGATTTCTGATCGAATAACTACGATGCGGTAATCTTTTTGTCAATGTATTGGTGAGTCGAGCATAGTTGGGCAATCTTTTTCGAGCAGAAAAGATTGTCCAGTTTTGGCGAACAGCATGAATCTTTGCTGTGAATTTTTTGACAAGTGCCGTGTATGACGTTTATAC
>KB672713.1:1259537-1286634 GCA_000349145.1 Anopheles dirus | reverse complement strand
CTTATGCCTAGTCCTATATGTACATATAAATCCTAATCTTAAGTCTATACTTATGATCTAATTCTTAAACACTACACCCAGAAGCGTAAAGCGAACCTCGTGAACTTGCGCTGAATGGATTCCAAACGTGCCAGGGAGCGAGCACCAGAAGGCCACCAAACCACGGAAGCATACTCAACTACAGATCGCACTAAGGAGCAGTACAGCATTTTGATGGTGACCGGATCGTTCAGCTCCCGGGTCAGCTGTTTAAGCAGGCCTAATAACTGGTTACCTTTGGCGGCAACAATTTCAACAATTGTTTGAGTGGTAATTGAATTTCAATTACCACTCAAACAGAGTCCGATAGGTATGGGAGCATCGTATAGGTTTTATTTCCCAAAATCTGCCTCCGGTTAACGGCGTTCCTATTTCCATCCACAACACACACACACCGTTCAACCATCGTCCGATGGTCAAACGATGGCTACGGAACGGCCGCAGAATTGCATGAGCTGCAGGATTCCGAGCGGGTTTAATTGACAAGACACGATGCTTTGATAGGATAAGCCCACCGTTCGATTGAATCTCTTATCCGAAAATCCGCATGCACCGTTTGCCGACGGAGCCGGGAATCGTTTCGAACGAGTACAAGCCGACGTACCGGACCGGAGCTGAATTTGATTACCTTTCCCGCCGGTGAGTGCTGCGGGACCGAAAGAAACTTTGGCAAGATTTTTTATTCGCCTGATTGGATTTCTTTTCCGGCTTTATGCCGCTGGGATTGTTAGATGTCATTGTGGGATGTCGCCCGCGGTAGTGTCTGCACTGTTGCACATCGAGTATAACATGCAAAACAACGAGCACCAGCAGCGAGAGAACAAAGTGTGTTCGCCACTGCTGCCGTCATTCGATGGAGTTGATCAATTTACGTAGTCATTCCATCAACTATAATGGATGAAACAGCGAGCGTGAGGTTTAGAGGAAGTTTTTCCACTAACAGTAAGGATTATCGCAGCCTTTTTTGTTGCAAATTTCACTGCTGAAGCTCTGACATGTGGGGAAATTACCTTTATAGCGATTCGTAGCAAAGGCATGCTCGAGCTGCCAGGCACAAAGAACATAAAATGAAGCATTGGCCTCATTCACAATCGTCAGTCAAGCGCACTTCCGTGAAACCGATTTGGATAGGAACTATAACACACACCGAACCATCCGGACTGATCCCACAATCCTCGTGTACCGTTGATCACGCTTGGGTTATTAATTTCGTACGAATCGCAACACTGCACGCACGCCATATCTAGATTTTTGTGTTTTTGAAAATCAATTACCAAACAGGGGGCCGTTCGGTGTGTCACATGCATGAATGGTTTAATTCATCAAGCAAACTGGCGACCCTGCCCGCCCCAAACACGGCCACCCAGTGTCACTTACCTCCATTTTGTTCGCCTATTTTGGAACCAGGTTTTGACTTGAGCATCGGTCATTTTTAGCCCTCGGGCGAGGGCCGCCCGTTCCGCCGACGCTAGGTACTTCTGTTTGTGGAATCGCTTCTCCAGCTCGGCCACCTGGATGCGGGTGAAGGATGTGCGTGGCTTTTTCCGCTTCGGGGGTGTCCGGTTCTGGTACGGGTGGCCGATGCGCCGGGCAATGGGGAAAGCTGTAATGATTCGGAGGAACGGTACCGTAAATAGCAACCACGCGAACGTTAAACATCGAATGGACGAATTAGGATTTAATCCTAGAACTATGGCTGTGTGTGTGTGTGTGTGTGTGTGTGTGAGTGTGTGAATGTTAACGAGCGTCCAAAATACACACATCATACTATAACTTAGTTTATTTATGGAGTGTATGTGGTCATTTCGGTGGGTTAGGTAGATCTATTAAAGGCCCATTATCGTGGCTCCCTTATGTTGGTGTTTACCAAACGAGCGGGCACAGACACCTTCGGGGGACACTTTATCAAAGAGCGTTTAATTTTTATTCACTTTAGTGATGGTACCTTGTCATTTCTGGTCGATGTCGTGACGAAAAAGGGAGTCACGAGAATTTATAGTAGATATAGTGGCATAAACTGGTGTTTAGGTGGTGGTTTAGTGGTTTAGTGGTGTTAAAACATATTCTGTTTTATGTATGGTTGTAAGTAGGTTTTATCGTTAATTTTCAATCAATTTTTAATAGAATAATATGTATATAATAAAAAAACAAAAATATCACATCTCATTTGCATCGGGATTAATAGTTACAAACACAGGTAATGAAAATATATACAGGTAATGGATAAAAAAAGAGTTAAAAAAATAATGCGCATTATATTGAAACAACTCAAATTACTATTGAAATATCAAACTGGGAAAGCCACAATTTTTCACTCAAAATAGCAATAATTCAACACATATTATGAGTGCATTCAAAAAACGATTTTTCATCAAATCTCCTGTTCGTCAACGAATACTAACTGTATCTAAATCTAAATGGTTTGAGTAATTATACAATTGAAACGTAAATACGAAATCTTATCTGGATCACCACCTTCTAAAACGGGTGGATAGTGAGTATCAGGTTATGAAGGTATAGTTAAGTTCAAACCGAAAAAACACCAGACATGCTCGGCTAGGTCGATGTCGCAATGAAGCAGAAGAATATAATAAATCTAACCATCAAATTCTGGTTTAATGGTTTTAAAGCATCTAGATGATTTGGGGTATAGCACGTGAAGTTTCGGAAAATAATTTCGGAAAAATAAGTCTAGTTTTTCGTTACTGAATAACTCGTCATTCTCTTGACAGTACTCTCGAATAACAAAATTGTTCTAGAGAAAAATATCATTGCATATTCGTTATGAAATTTGAGTACACTAAATGTCAACAATACATTATTTATTCTGCTGGTAACTGCTTGTTATTGTTATGTTTCCTGTATCAGCTTTAATTGGCAAATTCTCGGTAATCACTCGGCGGATTAATTGCTTTTAACATGCAATTATAAATACCTCCACATGAAGCAGCAAATTGCCTGTTCCACTACTACTACTAACGCCTTTTCAAATATTCAAACAATCCACTGATTCAACTGTTTCAAAATGGTACACCGTCAACACAAAAACTGCCGGTCAAATGTGCGCAACTGAAGCGAAAGCCACACTCGCCTAATCGCTCACGCGTTGTCATGTTCATCATAACGATTTCGCGGAAGGTTGCTTTACATCCATTAACGAACAAACGCCGCCATGCGGCATCAGTGTCATGTATCGAGACAGAAAAATGGCAGTACACAACAAACAGAACACGGCCGGAGCAAATCGCTATTGCTGTTCATTAGCTGGCTCCACTGATATATGTGCATTTTATTTCACTGCTCCCTTACGGTCACGATCCAACCGCGGCCGAGCGACGAACGCGAGGGCGGCTGCAGCTGCATTCGCTGGCTCGGTGGTTGGCGAAGGGAGATACATTTCAGCACCGTTGCGGTTCGTTGACGATTGCATGTTTTATCCACCGCTAAATGTATGAATTTAAAATAAATGAGTTCAATTATACATCCTCGTTCACGCTCAAGGCACTCGTAATTTTTTTGTGTTCTGCGATGAGATGTAGAGCTGTGTTTAAAAAAAACGCACTGACAGACCTGATTTCTTGGGATCGTACAGGGCACGGTGGCTTCTGGTGTGATAGGTTCAAATCTTATCCAATTATGACAACACCGGCACGTCTTCTGTGCAATCGGATCATCGTGAAGGCCACCGAAGTTGTGTAAATGACGATCATAAAATATGATGCTTCAGGAAACATTTATAACGAATGCGTTTTTGACTCCGAGAAGAATGGAATGCTGATGGCTATCCTATCGATACACTACGATCGCTTAATGCTACAGCAAGTACAGAATATTAGTTAATTTATTATTCTATTCCTTTTTTTTTTCTTTTTTTGTATCCATAGGTGATTCGTTTAAAATATTTATATTGATTGATAACTTGTTCATGTAGCTGGATAGTTACTTCTGAATATAGCATATATTGGTAACATCAGCGCTGTTAATATGATTCAAATACCAACCCAATACCCACAACAATAATCCAAAGTGCAAATCAAACAAATAAGAAAATAAAATAAACGATTCCTGATGTATAACAGGTCTGTTTTCATGGCGTACTAACAAAAGAGAACTAGCGGCATATTAAACTTGTTCCTATAAACAACATTGTGATTGGTAAGAGGATCACTCAAACATTGTCAGAAAAGTTGACTATCCTGTTCGAACAAAAGTTTTTTCAATTGCTATTGCATTGTTGTTGAATAGTGATTTAATCCAACCTGGCCAAAGCAACTACGTTGTTGTTTGAACTTCCTCACATTGCCCAGTGCGATTAACTGGCAGCGTTACAGGACCCGTGCTGTACTCGTCCTCAACATTTACATCCATCGGTGTGCGATTTTATGATCGCACACGCAAACGGGCCATTTTGTAACCCATGGAAGTAAATATCGAACTCCAACATGGGAGTGAACACTCTATAAACACTTTACGTGTTAAAAGCACCGTTTTCCCCATACGTTCACGCCCAGATGCCCCCCCAAATCACTCGCTTGCCTTCAATCGCTTCACCCATAAAGCGCGACTCCTCCAGGGAGACTCCAGCAGGGAAAAACGGAGAAACGACGACATAACGTATCGGTTGCGGGTACGGAGCAGAAATCAATTCACTTACGCTCAGACAACCAGGCCTCACCTGGGGGCGCTAAACCACACCGCTCCGCGACGATTCGCCCTCGCAACCCCCAACGGCCCGAGGTGAAGTGAATTGTAAATTTCTGGTTTTATCGGTGAAATAAAATATATTATTTATAGTTATAGGATGATAACGCCTCGGGGCACCGCAGCCTTTGCGCCACGCCACGGTTTCCAAATCGACGGCACCCGGATCGAACGGCTCGGGAGGGTCGTAAATGCGTGGTCTAGCAAATGGTCCAATCCCTTTTCGCTTTCGGTCCTGGCAGACCGGTAGCGTGAGCGCGGACGGACGAGCGGGCGGTGTTCAAGCTCATGTACAACTCAATTACGACGGGCAATCCAACAGGCGCTAAAGCGTTTGAGCACGGGTGCGATCGAACGGTTTGACAGCGGACAACCAAGACGTACGCAGTAACCGAGCGCCGGAGCGAAATCGAACGCTGGACTAGTTTTGGATCAATAATGGCACAGCGGAGTCAAGTTTTGCTCAACTCGAGGCGGTAAGAATCGTATCGAGCGCGATAGCGCACCTAAGCATAGTATTAATGGCAAAATAGAGCGTACATGCGCTCGGAAACCGGGACACTAACGCCAACCGAGCGAACCACTGTGTTTCCGACGCTGGCGCTGAGTACTTAATGCCAATTAATTGCCTCTTTCACGAGTACGGCTCAAAACAGGACAGAAAAGTGTTGCGAATGCTCGTTAGGGCAGGCTGCTGCCACAAATTGGAGCAATATCATTTAAGGAACTTTTCTTCCCCCGACCACTGCAAGACGGTGCTCAGATTGGTCGGTACGGGCCGACACGACCCGAAGGGTGGCAACGCGCTGGGGGTAATAATCTTTACAATAATCGGCCATGCTGATGCCACGAGCTTTTGATGAAGACGCCGTAACGATCGATCGCAATATTCGAGAGAGAGAGAGAGAGAGAGAGAGAGAGAGAGAGAGAAAGAGAGAGAGCGGTTCGTGTCTGTTGGGTTATTGATTGTTGGTGGAAGCAATTCTGACATTAACGTTTATCGCCACGGTGAGGTGTTTTTGAGATGTTGGGATCATAACCGTCGAAGGGTGAGTTTGAGCTGTCGTGATCGAAAGGGAAGCAGCATTTTCAGATTTTATATTTATGTGTACGATTTTTCATAAACGCAGGAAACTGCGCAAGTGCACGTAGCCATTGGAATAAATGGGAAACATTTTTCATAGCTATGTAATAAGTATTGGAAAGGTGTTAAACAAGTATTGCTAAATTTTTTGTGCTCCTGTAAGGCTAGATACGTATTGTGTGTATTTAAATAAATAACTATCCAAAGACTGCATTCCTTACTGCCATGTTACAATCTATTCAGGTTTTAATCGCCCCACTACCGTGGCGTGCCCTGTTCCCATTATTCAAAATGACGCGACGATCTCCTATTTCCTCAAACTGACAATCTAAAACGGAAACAAAGCTGTGCGCCACAGATTGTCCGCTTCCGCTGGCCCGTCGGGCATGCGTGCGGTCGGACCTGATGCGGATGACACGAATCGCACGAGATCCCGAGAGACCGCCGCGTCAAGGGTACGGTTTCTAATCATCCCGGGGTCGATCTCTTCTTCGGTGTCCGGAATGGACCCGATTTCATTCATGCTTTGTTTGCTGGTTCTAGCTCTACCTGGCGTGACCCAACGTTTGGGACCTTGTTGTGTGACGAAACACGCCAAAGAAACAGGTCGAAGATGACTAACCCAACAGATCTTGGGTGCGCGTGTTTGCGGCTCGGACGCACTCGGGTGATGAGGGGCTAGCGTTATTGGGTTGTTATGTTTTTTTTTCTCCTTAAAATGCTCTGTGTGTTGAGGTGTCCACCCTGTTATTCGCCAAACTCTATCAACGGCGGGCGTGTGCGAAGGATGCCTATCAAATTAGACGCTTTCTGCGATTGCCAGCTGTAGTCAAACGTCGTTGGACTGGGTTTTTGAACGATAGTTACGAGTCTGTCAGATGTTGTAGACGGCTTAAAGATAAAGCAAACCATATGGAATCTGTCCTAGACGGTATGCAGGTGTATGAGTTTAAATAAAGCCAAAGATGAAGGCTATACATCGGCGAGGTGAACAGGGATCTCAATTACTCCCAGATCGTACACTTCGCTTCACGTGCTCCAACATTTAATGTTGATTGCATTTGTTTCACGTATTATGCTTATTTAAAAAACAAAATACATCCGAACTGTTCCATCTCCGACGGACATTTTAGTTGCCTTCAATCGAATGCAACCGCCAATAACGACCGTTTCGTACGATTCGCCTGTACGAGCACTTCGTCAAGACTCCGCCATTCGATGTACGCGGCAACCTTTGCTTGGAAAACTTGCGGACCTCGGGATTTGGGTTGTAATTGTCGAGGGTTTTGTTTTAATGCCATCATTTACCCGTTCACTCCCTAATTACCGCTACCGTGCCGTAAACTGTCGACCGCGTTCGTTCCTCATAGTGATGTGAACAAGAGAGGGTGGAGACAAAAAACCCATCTTGATATGCCTTTATTTCCGCAAAAAAAGGTGACGGGAGCCAACAGTAATAATAATAATCGCTGGTCATTTTTCTGTTCGCCGGTGCCGCTGTTTCATAAATGTGACTGAACCAATTGTTGTCTCTGCAATCATCGTGCTTCCTTCCCACCGTTTGAACACCAATCAACGTGCCGTGTGGCCAATCAACATGTCTGCAATGATTACACCTCCGCGGCATGGCGGCAACTCTTGAGGCGAAGGAAGTCGCTCGCAAGATGCGCAATCTCGAGCGTGCTACCGGGCTTCGCGTTTTACACGACCCGTATGGGTTTGATACCGATCGGGCGGGTGGCCACCGTGGATTTGGAACAACCACTGCTCTGCCCGGTTGGGTGGGTTCTGGGGATGATAAATTATCACCCCGTACAAGCGAAACATTCCCCCAAAATCTCTGGTAAACTATAGGAAATTATGCAAAAACAACATTTCCTTTCGTAGATACGATGCGCTGCCGGCGTACGTGTGCGCGCCTAACGAACGCGGCCGGACGAACGGCGGTACGAAGCGCCGTTTGCGCCCCGAAGAAGTTCCCCTGGTTGCTGGGCCGGACAACGGTCACCGTGCCGGTTAATCTTTTAAGTAAAGAAGCTTGTACCACCGCGCGAGATAAGCCCACCGACGGGTGAGGTTTCGTTTGTAGTTTTCGGCCACCTCTCCGCTGCCTCTCAGTCCGGTTCCTCCGGTCGCCTTGCAGCACGAAAAGGTGCAAAACGATCAACAAGAAATGTCAGCTTAATTGGCTCTCCCGAGTCTCCCGACCCGAGGGCCACATGAATGAACGCATCACAGGGAGATCTCCGGGCGACGCAGCAGCGGTGGGCACGGTACATTGGAATTTGTCAACATGGGCTCGATTTATGCTGTGGCGCTTGGCGCTGGCGACAGAGAGGGAGAGAGAGAAAGTGTGGACATAAATATGTCAAACGGTTTTCGATGTCGAGTCATTTTTCGGCTTTAGTCTCGGTTCGGCTGTGGTCTAATTGAAAGGACACCTACGAGTCGTGCCCAAGGTTTATCGACGCTATCAGCGAGCGTCGGTACGGCATGCGAGTGAGTCAGCGAAAGGGATGCCTGCAGGACAGTGGAGTGTTTTTTTGCCTTATCCCTCACAAAGCAAAACAGGTTTGATCTGTGTTTTTTTGTCTGTTGAGTGTGTTCGTAACATCCATTTTTTTTTTGCCTTGCTCGCACTCTTCTCGGAGGCTACTTTGGAGATGATTAATACCGATTTAATAAATGTGTCTTCCAGCAGATATTGAATTAATTTTTATTGGAATTTCCTCACCGGTGTTTTCGGGGTCGTAAACCGGAATGTTTACGATCCCCGGCACGCATCACGGTAGGCGTGTTGAGATGCGATGTAAAACGTCCAGCATCGTCGTCCTCCGGGCGCGGGTCAACAGGGGTTTAGCGTTTTACGATCGATTGCTCACTCCCGAAGCGTCCGGCAGTGTGGCCCGCTCTATGCGATCGTGGAACACGCAATCCGCCGTTGTCGTACGCTCCGGGCAACAGACGAGGATGTGGAGTGTGGAGTGTTTCCGATTCCAAGCTAATAATTAATACTAATGCGTGGTGTTTCGCCGCACTGATCGAAATGTGTTCCGAGCTTGTTGGGGCAACGAATGTACGATCGCTGCATGCTGCGGGCGATCGAGCGCCGGCGAGGGAGACGACGCTGTTGTTTAATAATCTTGACGCGATTACATCCGCAGGACAAATCCCCCCCCCCCCCCCCCCGGTCGGTGTGTGCCTAGCTACCGGGCTTTGGCAGTCGATCAAGAGTTGCGTTATAATTTTCCAAAGCTCTATTTCTTTTATATTTTCGTTCGAACGCTCGGGCCCGATTTGAAGTCGTAAATTGCATCAGGTCGCTGTTGCTTTTCACGTTGGCTCGTTGGTTCGTTTATGTCTTTTCCAATTACACACTCCACCTAATGGTCGATGATAAGACGGGCAGTTTAATCGAACCTGGAGTTTGCCACCGCCGGCACGGAACGGAAACCACCAGTTCGATTCGGCCGGATTGATCCAGACGCTGCGCTCGTAAAACCAATCATAAAATTTCGAGTAATCTCATAAGAGCATTACTAGCGTATAAATATTAAGAGTGATTTGAGTGTGTCGTTAGTGTGCAAAGCTTTTTTACACGGTTAAGTCAGGCAGAGAGGATCGAAGTTTTTGTTTATTTTTTTTATTCTAAATTGCTGTCAACTTTTTTTATTCTTTTATGTAGAAAATATCATACGAAAGTGTGTTTGAAATAATTTTAAATGAATTTAAAACTGCAAAAAATACAGTGCGATATTAGTGAAGTAACAACCCACCTGCTAGTCGATCCTTGACGGCTTGATGGGCGAGAGCGGCGGGATGGAGCGGTGGCAGGGTCCAGGACAGCGGATTGCACGGCCCTCGCTGGGGAGGCACTCGGAGAACGTGTCCGGCGGGATACATGGGATAGCTGTAAAGCGCACCGGCAGCGTACTGTAAGCTCCCGGGCGAGCTGGCCGTAATGTGATGCCCATTCTTGAGAAGTCCTTCCGGCGACGTGTCTTCGGACAGGGAATCCTTGTCCTTCTGCTCACGCTCGTACGATTTGCCCAGGAGCCGCGATATACTGAAGGGCAGGTTTTCGTTCGGTGACCGTGTCGTCGGTTCCGTCGTGTGTGTTTGATGATCGCTGGGGCAGTAGAAACGGGCGAAAAGGAAGCAAAGAAACCAAACTGCTGTAGTACATAGTCCACCGAACCGTGCGCTAGGAGGGGTACACTTCTCCGCCGAAATCCGCCCGGGCTTTAAGGAGGCACTTCATAAATTCAATCACTTCCGGTGGCGCACCGAGTCATAAAAAAGGATTACTTTACAACCTGTTTTATTGCGGTGGTTCGGATCGCCCCGCTGTCCTTGGGATGCTTGGCATCGTTTCGGTTCGCAAACGAGGTATGCTGCATTTTTTATGAAATATTTTGGGTTTCGCAAATGCGGCCACACGAGCTGCCACCTTTAAGAAATAGTCCAAAGCACTTTCTCAATTTCGGAAAATTTCAATTCCTCGGGTCGTAGTGCTTCGGGCGCAATGGGTGAGGTGAATAAAATATGAGCGGAAACCCCTTTTTGCGGAAAACCCCGAACAGCAGCACGGGGTAAGCATCTTTCGTTTTAACTGCGATCTCCTTAAATCATATCACTCCCGGAGTGAGAAAGTAGAAAAGCGACCAATCGTTTTGGCAAAATAAATGGTGGAAGAGAGTGGACTGTGCGTTACAAGCACCGTGATACTGATAGGTACGACCCTGATCATTTACACACCATGACGCCAAGAATCGCTTTGATGATGCGGTGGAACCGAGGCGGTTGGCTTATTCAAATACCTATTTCGTATGGCATAAATTAGAGACTAATTAATTTGTTAAATCTCCGCTAGAGCTTCTTCACCGTCACTAGCGCGCCAGTGTGGAGAGGCTTAGATTTATGGAAGAACGAACTGGTACGATAGAAAAAAACAGAGCAAAATGCTTTAAACCGAAACAGTAGGCCAAAAAATAGCAACCCAGCGAAACACCTAGGAAGCGCGATAGCGAAAAGTCGCTCGGTCGGCGCACCGTCGTTTAGTGATCTTAATTGGATCGGATAAGCTTGATGTGCTCCATCGTGTATTCATTAGCCCGACACTGAGAGCGCTCCATCATATCCAGCCAGTGAAAGGACCCCGCTGAACCAGAACCGGAGCCACCCATTGTCAATCATCGCGAAAATGGTAAGCAATTACCAGGAAATTATGCTAACAGGTTGCGCTATAAATACGCAAATGTGGCGTACAAATTGCGCATCGCGCGCACTATCACTGATACAGTAGACTGTCGGCTTCGTCAAATTATTCCGTTTCGTATCCATTTGGCGAAACTTTCGGTGTGCCCGCATTATGCGCATATTCATGAACATTTACGCCAGGTGGAAACGGTGGCAAAATAAAGTGTGGCAATTTTCTGCAACTCAAGGCATGCGATTATGGACGAATGCTTTCAACGCAGCTATTAGATTTTTGACCTATTAATTAGCTTAGTTTCTGCATGGAATTCTCTACGACGACTCAAGATTTAAGAGAATCTAATAATGGCAATTAGATTACGTGAAGCTAATTTTCTTAGTACTTTAAGTTTAGCTAAACATGATGATTTTTAAACAGTTGAAGTAATATTTGACGTACGTATTGAATATATTTATTATAAACAACTAATCGATCTATTTAAGTTCTCTTCTACTTTTATGTAATATCCAACGCGCTTATGCCTACTTTTTACAGTTCACTAGACTTCTTTATGCCACCAGAAGGTAGATGGTCTTAATGGTATTTCTATATCGATCCTGTTGTGTGAAGACTGGTCCATCGACCATCGAGACACTCTTTTTATCTTCTTACTCATTCCGGACTCATTAAAAACTTGCCTTTACTATTCGGTGACCTGGAATAGACTCATGGCCGAAAACTTAACTATGGTCCGGAAGAAACTAAAGCAACAAACAGTACCGAAACATATTTCCCTAAAAACCAGAACCAGCCTGGGATAAAACGTATCACTGATTTTCTTGTCATGTCTTGATCATGTCTTGATCCGGGAGATATAATTAAATCTGTCATTACATTTACCTAGTAACGTCGGATTCATCGTAGCACGACCCATTGCCGTCTCCATCCAGATCGATGTCTTCGGATCCGCTGTTGTACGAAACACGCGACTGGCAGTCCGAGTCGGCATCCACGTTAATCTCTTGATCAAGATCCTGATCCTCGTCCTCGTGCGGTGACGACATTATCGCTAGAGGCGGAATTTTGAATGTATTTCAAGAACCGCAGCAAAAACACGCACACTCAAGTTTGTTTCGGAACACACCAGAGCACACTGCAGTGTGCCTCACAAGCTTCCCGTTCACAGCTGTATCGGATCGTATCAAACTTTGTTCCTGTGTCACTCACACCAAACACACCGCATCAAAATGAATCTTTCACTTGCGTTTGCACCAGTGCACCAATTAATCGCTCATCATCTGACAGCACAATCTCACTGCTCGGAATGCCTTATCTCATCGCGTCTTCATGGAGGACCAAATCGCCACATGCCACATTGCACCGAAAGTTATGTAATTGCCACCGACACTGCACTGACAAAACAAACCCACAAATTCAAATCCCTTGAGCAACTGCAACGGTTCGCCCTGCAGTAACACTGAAGCACACCGAACGCTGCTGTTGATTAATTCCGAAGCGCGAGTAATCCACCGTTTCAGGGCACACCGACGAGCAGTAATAATAGACGGTTGGACGCGCGCGTTTCCCAGCCCAAAAACACTTTCGTCCGCAACCGTTGTCCCAGGCAAACTCAGATCCACAGTGCCAACGCAGAACCAACGAAACCCGCTTTGGATGATCCAAAGTTTCGCTGCGCGAGCACAAGCTCCGCCCACTTTGTGCGCAGATTGCATCGCTGGGCGGCGGCGATTGGCTGCTCCCGCTGCCATTACAAACAATTTGTGCACATTTGTGCACTGTACGGGTGCACTCGCGATGCAATGCTTGTGTTGGTGTTTGTGAAGCACTGGTCGATGGTGAAAAGTGAGTCGGCGGTTGCGTCGCAGGACGATGAAAGATAACGATGTCAATCACCGTTTTTTGATCTATCGTCCTCTCATCCTCCCGACCGCGGGCGTATGGTTCGTTCTGTACGGTTAAAGACGAGCGATAAAAAAATAAATAAATTGAAAATTCGCCTGTTGATGTGTGAAACTGAAAATGGGAACGTTTTTGTTCGTTCTTGAAATGAACTGGCTGTTTAGAATTGCATTAATTCCTGGTATGATACGAATGCAAGAAACGGAATGATTTGTTAAACTCGTCTTCATTTGTAATGTTATGTTGATTTTAATGCAGAATTCGATTCGATTTTGAAATTTACTTGATTGTTCTAACGAAACGTTACCAACCTAATAAACAATAGTTCTTACACTATTTTGGTTGCCTCATTCAAAAGTAAATGTATAAAAAAAATTAAAAAAACTGTCTGGCTTGAGCTACTTTGACTTAAGATTGTGATTTATATTTTTAACTGGTTGATATTGTGTATAAATTCGCTTAAATGTTGGGATCATCGTTGCTTTTGTATAACAAACATGTTGAGAGAGACCTGCTAGTGAGATTTTTAAGACTGAATACTACCAATGAACCCATTCATTTGCTTAGCTCTTCGAGTTCAGTTATCTGCAGTTTGGCCACTATGATCCAAACTTGTGAAATTATCTATACTAGAAATACTGAATAAAACATGGAGAGAAAAGAGTTTCAAATGCATTATCAATACTTTGAATGATCACTTTAGAAAATCGTTATAATCATTCTGGAATCAATTTATCAGACCTTATATAATACTATTATATCTACTTATTATATTTAACACAACTTATGTTATATTTTAAACAATTTTGGAAAAAAAACTCCAGCTATGAGAAATGATATCAGAACTAACAAAATAAATTGAAAAGAATAATATAAAATTGGCTTAACAGTCGTAGGAATCTTCCGATTACTGACAAAACGGAACCTCAATTCAACGCAGAGCGAGTGCAATTTACTCCACACCCATCATGTCGCTGCAGAGCAGCCGTAATCGCATCAAAATGACCTTCGAGCATCGATTCCGGGTTCCCGCCCATTCCGAAACAATGTAATGCAAATCGCGGTAATTGAGCTACAATGTACAATGTACACTCCGCGCCATCTGGATGCCGGTTGGGTGGAGAGCGCACAAGAGCAGTGCGTGAGCGGGAAATGGTAGCCATTTTCATTCCTTCGCTCCTTTTATGTTCCCCCTTCCCCCCTCTCTCGTGCCCGCATCCTCGTCCGCGGCACGATTTCCGCCAAGACGTAGTCATATTTTAATCATTTTTATGATGAATATTTTTCCAAGCAATCATCATTTATTTCAATTGAGTCAAGAGTAAGTCCGCTGGCCGGCCGGCTGTAATTCCGATTGTGATTTGCTGCTGCGCCTGCCGTTGCCCGGGCGACCAAGGGGAAGGCAGTTGCCATGGGTACGGTGAGAGTGTGTTCGTTGGCGGGGAGATAGGCAGGGACCGGGCGATAATTTGATTCGTTGCGTATTCTTTTCGGAAGATGTTGCCAATCGCTTTGCGGTGCCCGTAATGCTCCATAAGCGCTTTCCGGTACGCTTAGGTTGATTTGAGCCGCACCGTAATGCCGTAATTTGTTGGGCCGGTAATGTGAAACAATGTAGCGCAGGATCGAAAGTCCGTTTCGTGAGCGTTGAGAAAAACTTCGGCGCAGATATCCCACAGTGTCTGGGCTGCAGTTGCGTCCCAGCGCCGCCATCGCCGTCCATGTTTCCACGCTCGCCGTCGTATGATGGAATAACATATTCAATTAAGCATCAAATATTCATCCCGCTCGCTGTCTGCGAGGCAACTCGCTTTGCATTGATGCTTGAATGCATGCAGACCGTTGGTTTGATTGCCTGGTTCGCTTCTATTGCTGGTACACTGCGGAGGTATTCAGTTTCAACGGCTATTCCCGCTCGTCCACACCGCTGATCACGTGCGATTGTAACCGTGGAAGAAAAGTACACGATTGCACTGGATGAAATCCGGCGACGTGTGCGTTTATCGATGGCGGAAAGCGATAGTTGTACGGCTGCAAGCTTTCATCCGGTTGTCTCTATCGTCTGGGGATAGTTTGTCCGTTCTAACGTCCAGCAGCTGCCACGTCCGTAAAGCTCAGGATGTGCGCTTGTGTGCTTTTGGGGCATGGCCTGATGAGAGCTTCAGCTTCGTTTGCTGTTGCATGTTTGTGTGTGTGTGCCAAGTGTGCTGAAATGTCTGGCCCTTCTTTGTCCCCCAGAACACAGCGGAATTGCGCAAATGTGTTTGTTGCTTCAACAGGCATCTTCATTTTTACGGCCCCATAATTGCAGCAACAAAAGCGAAACAACACACCAACAGAGAAAATGGCTGTAAACGTCGCTGTAAGGTGTTGTTAGAGTAAATGGGGAATGAGGAATCGGCTTAATTTCGAGCTTCATGCAACAAACACGTTTCTTGTCATCGTTACACGTGAGATGGGTTGTGTGATGAGTGCATTAAGGGGGTCTTATCATTAGTTGAATGAATCTTAACATTTGAACTCAAAATTTCAATTGAATTTGAATCCTTCTGATAACTTAAAATGCTTATAGCAGAATGAGCTTTAGCATAAGCTTTAGAAACATTTAGAATTTATTTCGCGGAACAAAAATATCTATCGTTTATGTTAGTTTTACAATCGCTCTTCCACTATGTTGCCTTGCTGACTTGCCGTCGCTGCAATATCGTCATTTATAGCGTGCCTATTTCGGTTAATTTGTGACAGCGTAATTCCATCACGATCGTGCATCGCCTAGTTAATCTTCTCCGATGCCGTTTTGTGATCGGTGGCCGCAAAAGCTCGCACCAACAGCAGCTATAAACTGCCAATCGCAATAACAATAATTCCTTCGATGAATTATTGAACGCGCGGCGAGGGTTATGGGGAGGGTTCGTGGGGCACCGAGGGTGTTCGAGGCGAACGGGGTAAAGCGAACGCTTTCGGACGCGCGGGCTTCGTGAGATGAATGTTGTCTTACTCCCGTACGACACTGTGCTATTTCGAGACATTGTTCTCACACCCACCCGTCGAGTGTTTCGGGATATTAATGTTATCGAGTGGATGAGTGGGACTTCTGTATTGTGCCGGGCCTATATATGTGTCTTTTTATTTATAAACTTGCCCGTCCGAAAGCATTCGGTGGGTGCTATAAATATGACGCTGAGTCGAAGGTGCCAGCAGACGGTGTAATTAGATAAAAATATATCTGCAGTTTTACTGTAACTCGAACCTTACAGAGTGAATTAATATCCTTTAAATCCTCTTTCCTAGCCTCACACGATTACTCTAACAATATAGCTTATTACTTTTTCCATCAAGCGCCGCGTGTTGTGCCCGCTTCGTTTGCTTCCAGAGGCAATGGAACGCAGCCGTGCGCCGTGTGTTTGTGTGTGTCGAGCGCATACTAAAACCACGACCGGGTGGAAAAAAGCACGAGTGGGAAAATGAACGGAATAGGGCAAAGATGGAATATCAATCGAGCGATGTGCAGCTGGAACACCAAACAATCAACTCACCAGCGACCGGGACAGGAAGGAAAATTCAATCAGAGACAAACAGAAACAAAGGAACAGCCATCTTTCCCTGCGCAGGCAGCGCTGGCTGGTGGCCAACCGGTCGGAATGGTTCGGGATGGCCCCACACAACCACCAACCCGACCCCGGTGGTCGAGCTGGGGCGGGAAACATTCAAATAAAAAGATACTTTGTATGCTAGAGCCGTTCGCGCGGGGCAATAAAATAATCCTTCGCTTAACTGCCAGTGCAATCATTTCTGCCGAAGACAATGACGAAGTGGCCACAAAACGATGAAGCGAAAAAGGCCAGCATGCGGCGAACGGGAGCATCGCGCAGCAGCGCTGGCCCAGTGTGGACGGGTTTGGCAGAATTCGATTTATTGTTTCGAAGGCCCCCCCTGGTACTGTTTGCTATGTAGGAGCTGTACCGGTTCGTGTAACAATATGGCTCCGGTGTTTTATGTTTCATGCAACAAGACTTCTTTTGACAGGATGCAAGGAGAAAATGGAAGGAAAATGACTATGCTTGTAATAAAACTTTTATTTTTTTATATGCTTATGTATTCATTCATTTATTTATTTATTTATTACTTATTTATTTTATCTTTTATTTTTTAGCCATATTAATAATGTTAGTAACGACGTGCGTTGTATACATTTTTTTCAATAACGATCTGTTAATTTCTGTCGATAAGTGCTTGTCAATGTCGCTCTATAGATCTGTTAGGCCTGTAATGTTTCACTACAGCATCTCAGGCACACAATTGCTGCTCTGCAACCCTGTTAGAGACTTAGGTGTTAGAGACTCTGCTAGACACCCTCTTACGTGTCACCAAACATACCTTTCATCTGCATTATTGTGATATACTGGATAAGGCTAACAAAATGTTGGGCTACATTCGCAGACAGTCGACAGACTTTTCTGTTCCTCACTGCCTAATTGCTTTATATAAGTCCCTCGTTCGCTCTGTGCTTGAGACCAGTTCGGTAGTTTGGAACCCCTCTTCCAGTCTTTGGGCAGATAAATTAGAAACTGTTAAAAAAATACATGTCTTGTCCTGCGTTTCGCACCATGGCGTTTCACACCTGGAAACGTTTGCTAGGAGACTTGATACTGCTCAATGCACATTTATAGCTAAGCTACTAGTTAGTGAAATTGACTCGCCTGAACTGCTAGCTAAGGTCAATATTAATGTCCCTCCTAGATTATTCCGTAATTATCGACGACAGAGAACTGAACAGACTTGTCGTGCATATAGCGACAAAAACCCATTGACTGCGATGGCTCTTACATTTAATTCACGATTCGATTATTTTGACTGGCACCGTGCGTTTAATTTTAGTTAGACTGACTGTAACCTTTGTTTGTTGCGTCGTTTTTTATTATGTTTGAGTCATATAAGGTAGTTTGTTAAGTAAAGTGATAAGGTCTCTTTCTTTGGCCAATCATTAATGACAATAAACATAACATAATAAACATAGCATTTCGTCACACTCACTCGTCTTATCCTGGACTGACTCTGCTAGTGTCAGGAATGTCTGTTTCACATGTCTTCATGGATATTTATTTGGAAGAAATAAATTAGCATTTTTTTAAATAATTTATGACGATGTAACAGATCCTTATACGAGATAAAACCCGAATCGTGAGCAACATTGCGGTGGAATTTTCTATTTTATCCGTACATAACTAGGCTTGTATCGTTTGAACGGATAAGTAAATATCTACAATCGAAAGACGGGACCCAATTGCATGTAATGCCTGTTGAATACGTAGTTTTTAAGCGTAAAAATATGTTATTTTACAAATAAACTGCATGTTTTTAAATGTGATAAACTGTGCAATAGGACTAACTGCTTATACTAAGCAGCTGTAAATTTGGTGAAAAATATCCGATGAATAGAAAAATTATGTTGCATCGTTCGCATGAAACGCATACCTCTTCGCTGGGCTTTCCATAGTACTCCGTCGACCGAATCGCACTTCCGTGAGTATGAAATGCGTTTGCTGGGTATGAAATGCGCGAAAAAATCAACAAACACACACACACACCCTCTATTGTGGCTTCAATTGACAAGTGCGCTTAACCCGTAAGTACCTTCACCGCACAACACAAAATAATACTCAGTGTCGATGGTGGTGGTGGTGGCGATGGCAGCGTTTTACTCCGGCAAAAATCGTTTAAACCGCGCTGCCGCAATCCAGCCGTACGACAATGGCCATTTTGAAAGGTTTATGTCCGTGAAAGCAAAGGGCTGTTTTCATTTCAATTTTATAGTCCATGATTGCAGAGCGATCGTGTTGAATGTTGGCGTCGTCCACGTTCAATTGCCACGCAGATGGCCGCGAGCCGCATAATGCTGGGCCCGAATGGACGGGGCCGCTATGGCACACAACAGCGTAACAACCGTTCCACAAAACCGCCCATTAAAATGTTATCTCGCGTATCGCTGCCTCACCTCGACTCTCGTTCTCTCTCCGCTTGCTCTCTCTCACTCTTCGGTGAGCTCGCATCCTGGCACTAGGAAATGAAGTTTACTCCACCGCGCGAATAATACCACACGCTGTCGAAACGTTAAAACAGGCTTAGGAAGGTGCGGAAAATGCGAACCCAACCAGCGAACCCCCTGTGGCCAGGGCCGGCCCCCATCCCCGCCAAACGGAGCTGCCGGTGGTGGGGAGGGAGGAAATCAATTTCGAAATAAATATACCATTTTCCCGAAACGCTCTCGCTCGTTCGCGATTTGCGTTCGCCCCTTCGAGCCTTGCGAGACGGCCTGAGAAATTACATTTAATCTTTCAGCCTCACCGAAAACACCGTGAACACGCGGCACGGAATCGCGGTTGCTGAAGCGGCCATTTTAAGCCCTGAGCCGGTGCTCTGGTGTGTTGTGATTGTAAGAAAATGCCCCGACGTCGTCAAACGGCTCGGCTGGGCAGGCGATTGCGCGAGGAAACGAATTACCACCACGCCGGAAATGAGGGACCAGGGCGAAGTATTTCATTTCGGCTGTAACTGGTTCGGAGCATTCCGAAACGCCGAACAGTCGCTGCGGGTGGACGAAGGGCGGCGAACGGGTGGAGAATACGGAATTAAGGATGAATTTTGAGTATGAATTTTTATTTCGCTGTGGTTTCTCACGTGCGGAGTGTGTCTAGACACAACGCTGAATGTTGTCTTTTGGCCGATGGTTAGTTCATGATTGATGAGAACTAGTGTGTAATAAATGCCAAGTGGAATTGCATGGTGCATGTTTTCAGCTCGCACACACATTCGTTGTCTCTTACTATGGTGTTTCGGTGATCATTTATTTATGTTTTATATGTCAATTCTAGTTAATGTCAAGTGCCTGTTGGTGATGGTGCCAAGTGATTGTTATTTAAAATGCAAAAACTCTTGGATTGGAATATGGAAAATGCTTCAATTTTTTTCATTTCTTTCGAACAGCGTTTTATTATTTGATTGCAACGCCTTGAATTTTCCGCTTTAAAAGTTTTAATTTGAGCTTCTTGACAAAACTTTTGGGTTTTGTCTGATAAATTTTGGAAAAAAGCCAATCAATAAATATGCAATAAATATTCGTTAATGCTAACGTTAGCTACCTCGAAAGGATAACTTTTAGAAATATTATTGTTTAGATTGACTGTTTAATTAAAGAGTTAAGAAGTTATCTGTATCAAATTCTGGGAACTTCCCAAGATAGTTACTAACGCAGTTTGGTTACTGAGCAAACGTTCAATAATATGACGAATGTATAGCACAGGAAAGAGTTAGTAGATCTGTTATTAAAAAGGACAAGTATCTTAAATTTTCACAGGATTATTATATCAGTGAGGGTAAGTGCTATGAAGTTATTTGACTAGAAATAGTTATGTATGTATTTGGTAAAGAGCTATGAAGCCATACGTTGTAGGTTCGAATCTCAACTGGACCGTCCCCCCCGTAGGCAGGACTGATTATTCAGGCTACGGGTATACATTAGGTCAAAGGAAGTCAGAAATGACAAGGCCCCTATTAACTGCCCACGCAATAAATTCGCTATCACAGTACTTATTTCTGGGCTGATAAGTGCAACGTTGAAAAAGACACGAAACTTTGTACCAAAAATATCTGACATGATCAAGAAATGGCTGGCAAGAACTTAGTAAGAAAGTGCGAAAGACCGAAACATGCCATTCCTCTTTCGATCTCAACTACAAGATAGTAGGATCTTAAATCTTTGAAAAGTAATTGAGTTTGATTATCTCAAGTGATTTCCCTAGGTACGTTACAAGGCGTAAACCGTTTCAATCTGAGAACACCCTTTCAGTCTAAATCTCAACAGAAAGGTTGATAAATGTTGGGCAGAAATTCAACTGTGCTGGTTTATGATGCCCTGAACGTGAATGCTGGAGACGGTTTCGCGCTACAACTACTGGTAAAGAGGCTATATCCTACTGGTATCATATTTTAATTTCATTTTTATTTGGAATGTTAGAAAAAAGAGAAAAAAGGCTACTTAAGGACCAAGGTGATCCTGGTGATCCGAAATACAATATTGCATCATACAAAATGTTCAAAATTTATCAACGTCAAGAACCAAAGCAGGTTTGTCGAAAAAATAGGTACAATGTATATAGCTTAAGGTAGCTAGAGGGAATACTTAGACATGTCTAACCTTTTCAACAAGACATTTGGAAAGGTTCTCCATTTTGATACATACAACAGAAAGGATAATGCAATAACGTCTTCACTGCTGTTCTTTTCAATTTATCGCAAGTAAGGAGTCACACGCAATAAGTAACATGTTGTCCATGTAAAATAATCTAATTCTTTAAGTTTGGTATAACTCTTTGCCGCTAGTGGATGAAAGTTCGGCTTCCAATTTGCATTTAATAAATTACAATCTCTTCCCGTCAAACAGTCCACCCTCCAGCGGGCCCTTATGCTCCGTTACACAAAGCAGGTCAACAGGGTAACTGCGCGTTAGCGGCGGATGCAAATATGCAAACGCAACCATGCTCAATCTGCTACATTTGCGGTTGAAATCATCGGAAAACGGCAAATCGGTAAGCGGGACGGGACTGAGCCACCCCCTCGTTGTGAGAGCAACCAAACCCCTTTTCGTATCTGGTTGTGTCTAGTTCGGTTTTATTATCTGCCTAGCGTCGTACTTTAGCGAAATTTGCGGCGAACAGTTAGGTAGGGAAAGTACGGTGAAATGGGAAGCGAATCGTAGCTTGATTAGCAAATGTGCGCCACGAGATGAGAAAGCAGCGGAGCCGAGAGTTGTGGTGAGAAAAGTTTTCAAGCTGGAAGAGCAAGTTGGAGGTGCTTGTGCTTTGTTGAAAATACTTGGAAAAGTTGCACAGGTAAAAGAAGGTGTGTATGAAAAGCAAAACTACATCCTTTTTTTGCCAAGGCCGTTTTTTCAACTACAGTCCGAGCCCAAACCATCCTTGTTCTTTGAACGAATATCAATGTTTGACAAATGCAAGAACACTCCCCTCGAACAAAAAAAAACGGACCTAATGACGGGAATTAAGTTAAACAGCGACAAATATCTGGTTTCAGATAATTATAATCAATCATACCCCAATCGCAAATCCGATTACGGAAACGATTACAGTTCCGCAAGAGGCCTGACTGTGGACTATAACAAAAAAGGCCCGATAATAACTCGCCCCCGACCGATTGAACGCCAGACAAATCGAGCGAAACCGATACCGAGGAGACGCGGTGGAGCAACCGCCCGAACTGATCATTCCGAGCCGAGCCCGTATCGATCACGTCCCGGTCTCGGGGCTCTCGTTTCCGTTGACAATCAATCCGCCCGGGCGCGTTCCGGTTGTTGGCGATTTGTGTCCAATCGGATGATCAAACAAACGATCACCGAGTGGCCTGTGGCAGACGGACAACAAAGCAAAGCAGAGTAGAACAGAACCGAATCGGTCATGCTGCAGGCGCACGGCCACGGCAGAGCTGCGGCGGAACTATAAATTAACTTCCTCCGCCCCAACCGACCGCGTCCCAGTGCGGCGCATCAAACAGTCTAATCAAAAAGGGAGGCACGAAGCCAGCGGAACTACGAACCGGTGGGCCAGCGTAATGACAGGGCCTCCGGTGGTAATGGTTGGGTACGGCGCTCACTTTCGATGGTGTTGGCGAGATCCACACTCCACATTCCACTTTGGTAACGATCTGCTAATAGGTGGTCCTTGTGTTCGGTGGATTGTTTCTTTGGGAGTGTCTGTGTGGGTCTTCGCACAACCGCGATGTAATCGAAGCCGTGTAAGAAGTGTGACGCCGAGACACGACCTACGACGCGGTGGTTGGAACCGTGATCGTGAATCGTCAAAACACGACACTTTTAAATGCAAATTCCGCCCCGCTTTCGGGGCTCCCGAGCGGAGTCTTTTAACGTTTCAGTGTGTGTGTTCGAATCGGTCGGCGTATTGATCCGCGTCCTCGAAAATCCCATCTCGCGGAGTACGCAAAGGGACGGGGCGCGTTGAAAGCCCGCGCGGTCTGGTGAGGCTTTCACGAAAAGCTTTTCAATTAGCCACCAAGCCACCGATAAGACACGTCACATAAATCCATCGGCATTTAATATTCGGCCCGTACGGATGAGACGCGACCGTGGGGACACACGGGTTTTAGCGCGGCGCGGTTTTCGTTGGAATCCGCTCGAAACGATTTTCGGCTGCCGTCGCTGTCGCCGGCGTCGTCTTTCGGTTGGAGGCGGACCCGGCGATCATGTCGCCAGCGCTGCTCCGTGGGCTCCGTGCCTCCGTGGTGAGTGATTAATGAACATCTCAATTCCTTAATCCGGGTCGATCGGTGTGGCGCTGGGTGGTGAGGGATTTTCCACGCCAGAACAATGAGCTGCTGTCCGCAATGCTAGGTGAGCGCGTACGACAATCGTTTCGTTGCGGACAGCACCGGGACGTTTGGCCAGCCACGGTGGAGGAATGAGAAAAAAATGGACGCGTTTCGCGAACCGGTAAACGCCCAAAGTGTAGCACCGTGATAGCTACACGGGTCACATGGGACCGCCTCGGTGTCATTATGCCCAGTGACAGGCTGGGCAGCGCGTCATCGTACGGTAGGGTTGGAATGAAAAGTGACTGCGGAAACGAGTCAATGGAGTACTTTCAACATGCTTATTCAGTCAAATTGATTGAGCTTAAGGTATTTTGAAGTTTAATTTGATGTATTTCTATTTATGCATTTATTCAATTTATTTATGATTTTCTTCTTTTTTGCGTAACAATATGCACATTCAAGCCTGCCTTGTTAATTCTTATGTCATTCCTTGCTAAGAAGAAACAGTCCAGATGGTTTTGGGGTACCGAAAAGACATCTTGGAGTAAGGCAGGTATCGCGCTACAACTACACCACATTTTACAGCACTTTTCATCCATTCTTGAACAGTTCCCACCGTTACATGAATTCATTCCACTCAATCACGAAATCGTTCGACCCATTCATGAAGTGGTTTATTATGTGTTGTTCAAAGATCGACCTCGAACAAGTCAATTCAATTCTGTCGTTGTAAGTAAGTCAATCTAACACGATAAACAGAGAGAGTACAGAAGCCGTGCTTGAGAAATGTAATTTCATGAATGGGTGGAACGACTTCAAGATTAAGTGAAACGAATTCAAGCAACCCTGGGAACTGTTCAAGAATGGTTGAAAAGTGCTGTGTATTGTTCTTCAACACAATATTACTTAATCTTGTTAATCTAATGCATAATATC
The DNA here is from genome assembly GCA_000349145.1 of Anopheles dirus. Lineage (NCBI taxonomy): Eukaryota > Metazoa > Arthropoda > Insecta > Diptera > Culicidae > Anopheles > Anopheles dirus. The sequence continues at coordinate 1,262,417 of KB672713.1, read as the reverse complement.
ATATTATATGCTGTTGTACTCTATAAGTTACTTTCTATCTAGGCTTGTTACGAGCTTTCTTTAATCTAAAATGTGTTGTATCCATATCTAAATATGTTTTATATAATCAATTAAGTATTGGTTTTAAAGTTAGGCAAAGTGTTGCTAAGCTCATGAAATACGAATTGCATGCGACTGTCCTATTAAAAAAAAATGATTAGGTGGGCTCACACGAGTCGAACTCTGCTCGAATTTGTACGATCTGCGACCTTTTTTTTGTCAATGTATTAGTGAGTCGAGCTATGTTCGTCGAGTCTGTTTCAAGCAGAAAAGGTTATCCAGTAATAGTGTGCGTGAAGTTCGTCATCAAAAGTTCGACTCGTGTGAACCCACCTATTTACAACTTCGGTCATAACATTCGTTTGAATCAGGGTCTAAAAATAGGGATTACTTTTCAAGCTATATTATAAGCTTAACTCAGTAGCTGTGTGCAGGCCAATTAAATTAGAAATAAGCTAACACAAAGCTTCTTTTTCGTTTTTTATCATTGTTTTTGAAGCTTCAAAATTTCTCGGAATGATTTTATAATAGTTTTTTCGTGAATTGTTTGCATAAACTTTCGGTATGCTCCTTATTAAAGGTATAGTTTTATGCTCTTTAAAAGCGCCCAAATCTTTAGAACTAACACTTGCATACTTTGGTCAACTCTCAATCTCAACCTCCTCAAACCGGCAACCCTCTTCGGCCTACCCTCAGCGCAGATTCCGAAACGCGCAAAGTCAGCCGGGCAGCACATTTCAATAATCTCTTGATTTACTCATTAACATTTAAAACACGTGTTGTTTAACGTTAAAAGCTTTCGGGCCGATAGATTAAGCGATGGATGGCAACGCCTCGGACGCACCAAACAAAACGTTTCCCTCGCCTCTACTCTAACCACCCTTCCCCCCACCCACACTAAAACGATCGTGCCGCCCCTGTCCCACTCGAAGAGCGCGACGGAACGTTGCGACGAAGATGAAGCCGCGACAACGCTCCCAGCAATCTGTTGCGGTTGCGAGCCGCAAAGCTTGCGCCGGTTTCCGATTTCCTCTCGGCCGATTGTACGCTGTGCCATCGGGACATTGTGGCTTCAGTTTCGGGTTAGGCAAGCTTTTGTTTTGTCTACCCTCTTCCCAAGGAAATCAAAACACGATCGTTCAATGGGAGATTGCTCGGTACCGGATAATTACGCCGCAAACGGACACATCAAGCGGCACGTAATTTATGGGAAATTGAACAAACGGCGAATGGACACCGGCCATCGGCACCACTTGCTGGGCTGGGATAGGAGTGGAGAAATTATGACATTAAACAAATCGGTCCTTCCGTCCGTTCGCCCACCGACGACGCAATCGACCACGGTTCGGCCCTTCGCACGCCGTGCGCAGCTCGACGCAAGCGGATTCCCAGCGGATCGCTTGTCCCTCGAATTCATTCATCAATTTTAATTATGCTTTCTTCCCGCGCAGAGCGGTGGGACGGGTGCTGTTTGTTTTGCTGCTTGCTCGGGTGTGTGTGTGTATAAGGGGACGAATTGAAACGATTTGAAAATGATTCGCCCAGGGTTCGTTTCGTGGCATTGTGTGAGTTTTTCGGGTCGTTCCGTCAAAGCCGCCACCATCACCTGGCGCGCGCTGTGAATGGAGGCAGTGAAGAAGCCAACTCTGTGCGTTTGATGAGAGCGTATTTATTTTGGCCTATAATTAGGCATCGCGTTGCCGAAGACAGTTGCGTTAGTGAGCGGTAAAAGGGCTGAGATAAATACATTTCCTTCCGGCAGGTAAGCTGCAGTGAAGGAGAGTTGATCACATCCGGAATATGTCGTTTTTTTCTGACGATATTTTTCGGACGTGATTCAAGTTTGAGAAATATGAAATAATCGTGAATCGTGAAATAATGAAATAACATGAGATGTCAAGATGGAAGCGATGACTGCTCATGAAAGCCATATGGACAACGAGTGTCTACGTAATATATAGTGTTTAAAATGTGTTTTTTATTACTACAAACAAACATTGCGCTCTTAGGATCAGGTTCGTAGCAAAGAACACAGGGTTCGAGGGAATGCGAAATGCTTTATGTAAATATAAAATGTTTATTGTACAAACACAATGTACAAACACTGACTTGGACAAAGCATACGGGCTACAATGCTCATTTATGAACTTTTATATGGTTGTTATGTCTAACAATATTTACGCTGATTGTAACAGGTTGAAGTTATACGTAGGATTAGAATAGAATATTATAAAATTAAAGAGCCTGCTGATGTATATTAATAGCCCTAGACACTACTGGGCAGCAAACGAAGAAGTGATTTATATCCTCGTCTTTGCTGTTGGCAGAAACAATATAGCAATATTCTGCAGTTTTGGTCGCCAACGTGCTGTCTCACTTATCTCCGCTTGAAAGAGTATGCTGTTAAGATGTCCAGGCTTTTCTCCATAAGCGCGAGATGCATCCACATAGTTCGTCAATCAAGCAACAGGACATCTGCTAGCTTTTTTCAGGTAAAGAACTTCACTATTGCGGAGTAGAACCAGCTGTTTGGTGGAATGCAGAACCATCAACATCTATTTCACAGTATTCGTTTGTTGCGCTGGTATAAACTTTATTTCGACGATGTCGTTCTTCGTCAGTGAACAGATACGTAGAGACTGGAGTGCCTACAATTCGTCCTGCTTATATACTATTCTGTTTGCTGGTCCTGTGGTAGTTTTGGCCATTGAGTTATTGAAATGTGTGCTTTTTTTTTTTTTTGTTGGTATCGCTGAGAAAACCTTCATAGGCGCACGGTTGACTAAGCCCGTGGAGTGCAAGATTCCTACTTGCTAAAAACTCAGCGTGTCTTCGGCCATC